>LPNX010848025.1:21358-109914 GCA_001517045.1 Pseudotsuga menziesii
AAGGTCATGTACAACCTCCTACAAGAAAATAAGGATGAGACTTGTTCCGAAGAAGAAGTGATGACAATTCAAGATTCACTCCAAAAAACATGAATCTGAAGCTCCCAGGGTCAGAGACACCATGATGGAAGAAAGAGCTTTAGAGAGTGGTAGATCCACCTTGAAGGATGAAGACCACCATGGGTACAAGAGATAACTCAAGATGAAGAAAAGAATGCTATGAAAGAAGCTATGATCAAAGAATAATAGTTGATCATGGGGAATGATGTATACGATATGTTGGAATAAGTGTACAAAGCAAGGTTCATGATTCTCCCCAGAAAGAATAGACTATGACATGAAATACTCTATTGAGCAATATATATCAAGCATAGAATCACCTGTACAGAATGAAGAGGGAAGATGATACTCCACTTCAGGGGGAGTGACCATAGAAAATTATATCTGAGTTCGACATGGTATGACATGATGGATAGCTTTGTGATGGATCGAGACTTTACCAAGAGTAAAGTGGGTTCCAACCTTCAAGGTTGAATGCAGAAGACTAGGATATGTTGATGACCTGAGAAGACAAACTCATAGAAGATGTTATGATACTAGAATGATGTTTGGGATATAGTACTCAAACCAGAAAGCAAGAATGTGGTATCTTCCAAATGGATTTGCAAGATAAGATATGTTGCTGATAGAAGTAAGGTAAGAGTTGTGGCTAGAGGTTTCTATCAGAAAGAGGGAATTAATTCTGAAGAGACACTTACTCCAGGAAGCAAGGTACACTTCCTTCAAAACTATCATGGTAGTTTCTTCCATGATCAAGTAAAGACAAGCCTTCCTTAATGGTATGATTGAGGAATAGTTTTACATTGAATAGTCATGAGGATTTGAAGTTGAAGACAAATGGAATCAACTATGCAAGTTGAAGAAGGCCCTTTATGGCCTGAAGAAAGCTCCCAGAGCTTGGTATGGAAGAATAGATAGTTTCTTGATGAGCATGGGCTTTGCCAAGAGTAAAGTCGATCCTAACCTTTCCTACAAGGTTTTAGAAGATGTACCTATCATTCTATTACTATATGTGGATGAATTATTCTTGACAGGGAATGAGAAACAAATCATGGAAAGCAAGAAGAAACTAGCAGAAGAATTTGAGATGAAATACCTTGGGTTAATGCATTATTTCCTAGGTCTGGAAGTATGGAAAAGTTTAGAAGGAATCTTTCTCAACCAGGGAAAGTATGTGGTAGAGATATTGAAGAGATTCAATATGTTGGAATGCAAAGTCATGGCCACACCCATGGACTCCAACCTGAAGCTATTAGCTGATGACTCATTAGAGTTAGTGGATGTGACTCACTACAGACAGATCATTGATTCATTGATGTACTTAACAAATACCAGACCAGACATTTGTTTTGCTGTGAACACCTTAATTCAATATCTTGTTCAACCAAGACGGGTTCACCTAGTAGCTGCAAAACATGTGATGAGATATCTGAAAGGGACTATAGACTTTGGTCTATACTATGATGGTAGCCATGAGTATAGATTGTATGGCTACACAGATGCAGATTGGGCTGGAAGTATATCAGATAGGAAAAGCACATCAGGTAGATGCTTTTTTTTGAGGTATGCTATGAGTTCATGGTTTAGCAGTCGAGTGTTTCTCTTAGCACAGTTGAAGCAAAATACATAGCAGATTGCTCTACTAAGTTGTGAAGCCATATGGCTTTAGAAGTTGATATCAGGTCTCTTTGACCTAAAGATGGATACTACAATGATTCTATGTGATAACCATAGTTGTGTTGACAAATAACCCCATGTTCCGACGTAACACATAGAAATCTGGTATTTCTACATACAAGATAAGATGCAGATGATGATACTGTTGATGTAGATGATGGTGATTCAGTATTTCTATACTGAATATAGAGATGATGATGTCTCAGTATTCCCATACTGAAGATATAGATGATGATGATTTCAGTATTCCCATACTGAAGATATAGATGATATTTCAGTATTTACATACTATAGATATAGATGATGGTGATTCTGTATTTCTATACTAAATATAGAGATGATGATGCTTTCAGTATTTCTATACTGAAGATATAGATGATGATGCTTTTAGTATTCACATACTTGAGATACAGATGGTGATAGATTAGTATTCAGATACTGAAGATGTAGATGATGATGGCTTGGATGATGATGTACTGACGAAGCCTCTGCCTTGAGTATAGTTCGAACACTTTCGAGACAAGCTTGGTGTTGTTTGGAAAGACCTTCCTTGAAAGGGGGAGTAGTGATGTTGCAGTGGGATTGTATCATCCTTGGGCATTTGCCCTAAAGTGATTCAGATACCTCAGTCCTCGAGAATGAAGAGGGATTGTATCATCCCGGGACATCTGTCCACAATAGATCCGGTGACCTCGGTCCTCGAGAACATGGTGGGATTGTATCATCCCTGGGCACTTTCCCTAAAGTGATCCAGAGACCTCGGTCTTCGAGAATGAAGAGGGATTGTATCATCCCGGGACATTTGTCCATAATATATCCGGTGACCTCGGTCCTCAAGAATGTGGTAGGATTGTGTCATCCTTGGACATCGTCCTAAAGTGATATGGACTGATTCTCCTGTAATCAATCCGGTGGCGTCGGTACTCAAGAATGTGGTAGGATTGCACCATCCTTGGACATAGTCCTAAAGTGATAGGGATTGATTCTCCTGTAATCAATACGGTTACTTCGGTCCTCGAGAATGTGGTAGGATTACATCATCCTTGGACATAGTCTTAAAGTGATAGGGACTGATTCTCCCGTAATCAATCCGGTGGCTTCGATCCTCGAGAATGTGGTGGGATTGCATCATCCTTGGACATAGTCCTAAAGTGATAGGGACTGATTCTCCCGTAATCAATCCGGTGGATTCGGTCCTCAAGAATGTGGTAGGATTGCATCGTCCTTGGACTTTGTCCTAAAGTGATAGGGACTGATTCTCCCATAATCAATCCGGTAACTTTGGTTGTCGAGAATGTGGTGGGATTGTATGATCCCTGGACTTTAAGTCCAAAAGTGGTCCAAAGACTTTTTGTCTTTGAGTTGTGGATTGCAGGTTGTTGCTGATGATGATGATGCTGTACTGATCAAAAGATCAGAGTATGATGATGATGACGTACTGATTGAAAGATCAGAGTATGATGATGATGACATACTGATCGAAAGATCAGAGTATGATGATGATGACGTACTGATCTAAAATATCAGAGTATGATGATGACGCACTATGATTATGATGTTTCTGATCGAAAGATCAGAGTATGATGATGGTGTTTTTTATCGAAAGATCAGAGTATGTTGATGATGTTTATGATCGAAAGATCAGAGTATGATGATGATGTTTTTGATCAAAAGATCGGAATGTGATGATGATTATGATCGACAGATCAAAATATGATGATGATGATGTTTCCGCTGATCGAAAGGGCAAAGTGTTGATGATGATATTGCTGATTGAGAGGTCAAAGTACTGAAGATGTTGCTGTTGATCGAAAGGTCAAGGTGCTAAAGATGTTGTTGCTGATCGAAAAGTCAAAGTGTTGAAGATGTTGCTGATCGAAAGGTCAAAATGCTAAAGATGTTGTTGCTGATCGAAAGGTCCAAGTGCTAAAGATGTCATTGCTAATTGAAAGATCAAAATGCTGAAGATGTTGCGGATCAAAGACTGAAGATGTTGTTGATGATGAAGACTGAAGATTGAAGATGAAGACTACATGATGTTGAAAAGCTTCCAATGATTTATAGATGTGTTACCCTGTTGATGTTGATGATGTCCCCTATCTCTACTCTTGTTGTTGTTGATGTTGCTGTAGAATACCCTTCTCGTTAAGGGGGAGTGTTGAAATATTGTAACTTCGAATAATATTCTATATGTATCTTTTTTTGGCCCCCGATGGTCCTACCAGGAGAACCACTTGTATTACATTGTACCCCGATGCTCGTAATCGAAAGAACTAATAAGAGTCATGAGGTAGTCCCCTCTAATTGTAAAGGTGGGTCATCAGCACCCCAGTGTGGTTACTTGAGCCTACATGTGTAACTTGAGCCTACATGATTTAACTCGAGCCTACATGTCAAATGAGTTAACTTAAGTAAACGGATGAATATAAATAGAGGTGTAGTGCTCCTCATTTGAGACACACACACTCTCACTTGTGTAGCGCATTAGTGGAGAAGAGAAGTAGCTAGAGAAGGAGGAGGATCAGGCTTTGATCTCCTTGCTGGTTTTATCTTTTATCTTTTTGGGGTATCTATGTTGAGGAAGCTTTTGCTGGGTTTTTCCCTTTAGGGTTTTCCCAGGATAAATATTTGTGTTCCTTTTGTATGGTTGTGCTTATCTATCTTTCAGTGATCCTGTTTATATGCTTTTGTTATGAAAATGAAATGAAATACTGATGTCTTAGCTAAGCATATGGAAATTTAACATGAAGCACTATATAAGGAACCCTTTGGATACATTGAAAGGGGAGGAATTGAAGAGCAAGAAAACTATAGTCCATTGTTGTTGGAGCTTGTACTTGAGTCTACATCCCTTTGTCCCTTTGAGCACTTTGTGTTCTTCCCAAGCTTTCCTTTGCTTGTGAGCTTGCTATCGAGAGATGGAGGATTGAAGTGGTGGAGGCCTAGGTGGAGGACTCAGTTTCTCTGATTCGCAGACGTTCCGACAGAGGTTTTCATTATTGTAATCTTTGTTTTATATTAATAGAAATATCTTTTCCTGTCCAATAATGTGTATTTAAATGAGTATTGAATCCATGGATGCTTTTAAATGCTTATATGTTATTGATTATATATGCTAGAGTAGGTCTAACACAATTATATATAGCATGCTTGTCTTGTTTGCTGAATCTTGAGAAAGAAAATTACTTATACAAGCGAGAGTGGAAAAGCTCAATGGGGATCTACATCAACCGTCCAGAATGAGGTATGTATCGAGATCCTTTAGTGTTAGATGTTTGGTTTCTCTTGCATATAGGACAAGATTGATTTCTGCGGTTACTCTGTCTGTTGTGGTACCCCAAGCCATAGGAAGTTCTCTCTGTAACAGGCTTGATTGTAACATAGTCTGAATGGTTTTGGTTTTGCAGTGAATTTATAGAGGTGCTACGTATCTTGATTGAATATATTGTATGATCAGTAGGAGAATTATTGATTCTCAAACTTACACACCTCAGATCCTAACACGCTTCAATTATGTTGATTGGAGGGAAGATATGCAAGTTTCCTTACACAACAAGGGATACTTCAGGATAATACTTGGAAGGGAGGTTGAGCCTCATCATCCAGTTAAGAAAAATAAGTCTCTGAACTGCTTAGATGAAGCTTTTGGTTATCTATGTACTCACATCTCCAGACACCTCCTCTTTCACCTTGAAGGTTTGAGGACTCCCAAAGAATCTTGGGAGAAGCTTGAAGTCTTGTTTAGAAAGAAAGATGAGCTCTGGGGACACATTTTGGAGAATGAGTTGATAGTATTACATCCCAGTGTTGATCCTAATTATTTCATCATTTTCGATTGATTATTTGCTCTGTTGACATTACCTATTGTCACTTTTTGGTATATTTCTTGCTATTTAGACTATCAACTAAACACATGTATGAATGTAATTGCAAATTATACAAGTCTTGGTTAAATTTCATTATTTCATGGTTTTATTGAAAATTATGTGACATTTGTAAACATGCGTGATATATAGATTTGTTTTGCAGGATGTGGTTCTAAACGAGCCTCCATTTGTATATGCATTGATTCCAAACACGCATAATTGCATCCAGCTCATCATACCGCCCTCCAATCAACCCGTGGCTCTGTTGGTTGGAATATTCCAGAGAGTTAAAATAACATAACGATTTTATAGTTCTGCTAGCCATGTGTCCTCCTGGTGCGAGAGTCCTTTCTCTAGAAGACTTAGGATCCTTCCCTCTCATCTCGACACCATGCTCTCTACCCACGTCAATGAAGATCAAGGCCATAGCTGCTTGCACAAGGAGAACGGACACCAAGAAACAAGGACAACGACCTGTGTGATGTTGTAAATAGTTATGTAATTGTTTTCTTGGCAGTTAAGAATGCCTATTATTAGAGTGGTCGACCACTGAAAGGGTGAACCTACTTCTATCCACTGTAAAACTATAAAATCTGTCGCTGAATGATAATCAAAAGTTAGCTAGTAGTAGTTGTCATTGACTCATATGCTAACTATGTGTTAGATTGGCATTTCTTTCATAAACCATAAGCACATCACAAACATACATTTTTACACATGTAAATAAATAAAATTGATCATCATAAAAGTTTTTCATTAAACATCCAAAATGTGACGTCATAATACATAAGTGTCATAATACAAAAATGGGGCTTCCGAGCGACCAAAATATAATACACGGTAGTACAAAAATGAATCACTCTCAGGTCTCTAAGTCTATGGTGGAGGAGGAGGGGGGTTCTGATCATGGTAGCACACCATGAATCTAGCTAGTCATCGAAATAACCGAACCCATGCTTGTGGTACCCCAACCACTTGACGCTACATGGCCTCAGGCAAGTCCTCAACTTGTGCCATGGGTACCCGGTGTGTCAATCGTACAAAGTTTGTGTGGATGCTTTGGAGCATCCGCTCCGCATCCACACCCATGATATCATATCCTTTTCCCCTCTATCTATGATGAGGGAAGTCATCAGGCCACCGTGGTCCAACATTTGCATACAAATGACAAGTTATCACTATGTGTCGTCACACCAAAACATGTCTTTTGAGTCTATATATCAAAAAACACACAAAAAAATTTAATAATTCAAAAAACTTAAAAGAGGATTTGGGATTCGTTACCAATATCACCATATGCTACTCCTGGTGGTAGGGGCATGTTAGCTGGATATTCATGAAAATCTATCCCTGCATAAGGGTAATTATCGATGGAAATAATCTGCCACCGCCACCATGGAAAGACATCAGCTGGGTAGGGGTTAGACACCCTAGATCCGCCCAGTCTGCGCATAGCATCTGCCCAATGTCGTTGGGCCGGATCTCAAACCTCGTGAGGAGGAACGTCAGCTCTAGGGTTTAGCCCCAGAACATGCTCAAAGAAGAACATGCTCAGTATACTGCCGAAACCAAAGTTTCGTACCCTGCCCATCTTACAGTCACTGAGCTGCTACTTCATGTTACTCAAAAGTGTAGTACTCCAATTGTAAACTGTGGGTCTCATGCACTCCACTGCATAGAACATGAATGTCCACGAGGCCTGGTGGAGTGATGCTAGCCCAACTATCCTGCTAAGTGCCAATAGTATGGCCTTTAGTCCTAGCACTTGGATTGAGTTTGTCGGGATCTGACTGCCAACCTCTTCCATGTCCGAAAAACAATATACTGCAATATACTCATCAATGGTGAGGCCACCTCCGAGCCCGCGAGAGCATAGGTTCACCACCTCTCCCTGTTGGGACAATCCAGTAATGAAGTATATGTCCTCCACCTGTATAGTGAGGGACATCCCATCGATATGGAAGGAATTTGAGTCTGGATCCTAGTAGTCTACTAGCATCTACAGGAGTCTTGGTTTGGCCCTCAAGCTGTTAAGACACCAAAACTTGTATAGCCCACATGCACGTAGAGCTTGTTGAGCCATCAAATCACCTCATACAACCTCTTCTACGTCTCCATGTTCCCTCTCCCTCCATTCTAGAACCATCCTGCACATTAAAAATAAGTTTTGGTTAATTTATACCTTAAAAAACCATGTGCATGGCCGCATACGCGACTGTTTGAAAAACAAGTGCTTATGTACACGGTTTTGGGAAGTTTTTCTACGTATAGCCAGCCCTATACACGGAAAAAGCCTCGATTTCTGCATGGGCCAAAAAATTTAGACTGGCCTAGAAATTAATTTTGACCATGGAAATTGAAAAAAATTAAATGAAAATGGAAGAGGAGGACATGAGAAGTTACCTGGAACAAACGGTGTCGAATTTCACCGGACGAAGAACCTGGAATTCGTGATTGAAGTTCTAAGCTCAAATGGGTAAAAATTTCAAATGATATGTAATTTTTGAATTTTTTACTATTTGTAGAAAAGTTTTGAAATTTTTGAAATTTTTTACCCACTTTATATAGTTTTGAACCATTTCTGACCACTTTGGACCGTTTTGGACTAATCCAATGATGTAGGAGTCCGTTTTGAGCACGTTTTCGACCATCGTTTTAACCCATTTGTGTCGCTTTCAGGTATTATGTCTAAACTGGCATATAGGTTAGATTTCACATCCGTGTGAATTTTGCATGACCTTATGACCATTTCATTATAACCTTAGGTACAAACCCATTCTATCTTGTCACAGAACCTTCTTGCTGTTTTAGAAGTGACATGATGTGAATGGTAGAGCTTGACCATACATGGGTTCCCTAGTTAGCTCCTTTTTTGCATTTGGTGCCCATGTTGACATTTTTTCCCTTTAGGGTGTTGAAGTCCTTTGTATAGTATTGCCATGTCTTTGTGCAAGAGCCTCATACTCCTCTTGATCTTTTTGCTGGCCTTTGTCCCTAGGACTCCCTTATGTCAAGTTATAATTGCATTATCATGAGTTTTTCCTGCCTCATTGAGCCTTTTGTCGGCTTCCCTGACTTTGATTATCAGCCATATATCCTGAGCTTGTCACATGTCTAGCCACACAGAGCCATTTTACATATCCTTTGCAGCTTAATTCCCCATTTTTTACCGGGAGGGGACTTTCCCCTGAGTGTTGTTATCCTACACATGTGTCCTTGCATTGAGCATAGGTATGTTCCGCTGCTTGGAACTAGTTTGTTTTACCATTGACACTTGTCTTCTCCTAGTCTGTAACTATAAATCACTTTTATTCTTTTTCAAGCTTTTCAAAATATTTGAAAAAGTCCAAAAAAATAAAAAAACCAAAAAACTGGACAAGAAAAGATATTATCTTTGGCAGCAGTCGAGTTGTGTCCCCTTCAAACAGAGCACTGTATATCAAATCCATTGGTTGGGTTAATAGTTTGAATTTAGGAGCTATACTCGTTTCTCTGAGTTTATCTCCATCGACTGGTTAATCTTCCAAACCTTATGGATCCTTTGTCGATGCCTCCTGTGTCATAGAGATGTCCTATTTTTGTATATTGAGGCTATGCTGCCTACATTTAGTAACCATTCGCCTTTATGCTCTTGTTCAAAGGAAGTTGAAACCTGAGTAGGCCATTCCGCAGTTCTCTTGACTTTGCATGTCGGCCATTCTCGGTACTGATACTGGTTCGTGCACATTTTGATCGGGTCCTTCCACATTATACAACCTTGTTGAGTACCTTGTGTTGGATGATGAGGGATGCATTAATGCCCTCCTTCCAGGAGATTTCATCCCATCAACTTCAGATCATTTATTCTAGGATAGGAATCTAGAGTCATTTTTGGGTGCCTTGAGACTTGCAGTCACCAGTGGCAGGTTCTCTCGCCATCGAGAGTTTTTGGGAATACACCAATGTACCCTGATTGATGGATCCTTTCAAGTGTTCGAACTCAAAACATTTATTCACACTTGTTAGTTTCCACTCTAGTACCTTGATTCTCATTTTCATTATCGATGGGTGATCTCGCATCTGTTAACGGTATACATTAATGACCGGTAATCAGACGATGGACTATTATGTTCGACCTTGACACCTCTATTCGGATAGTAGGACATGTAATTGCAGCGGATTGTGTAGAAGATCTTCCAGATTGGTGGCATTTCATATATGCTACCTCCTTGATCGTGCTAGTGTTCATTAGATTTAAGCTGTCGTGACTTGATTCCAGTTTATGTTAGATGTTTCTAGCCATTATGGAGATCTTGATCCATTATATATCTTTAGCTTTCATGGAGATCATGATCCTTTGTATATCTTCATCATGGATATTCTGATCTATCTATATTGTACGTGGCAATGACCACACATGTCATATTTTGTATCATGCCTATTCATGGCCATTGTACTCTTATGTATCCGGGACTGCTATATCTACTTGCAGTTATGTGCAGAGTTTGATCATTGTATTGTACTATTGGAAGGCTGGTTCTTCCACCTGGTTCTTCATCACTCCACTTTTGGGATTGACTTATAATGTATTTTGGCCATTGTATCACCCCTCTGACCTCACACATTAGGGGGCATATGTTACAGTTGATTTTACCACACATGGTGGATCACACCTTTATGGCCTTCCCTATCCCTCTACAGACTCTTTAGACCCCATGGACCATTTTTGTAGCTTTTATGTTTCCAAGATCATCCCTAAAAACATGTCTTATTTTCTATACGTGAATTTTAAACCCGTTCTCAGGTATATACGTGGATTTGACCCTCAAACCCACGTACATCGGGATGTGTGCAAAAGGCCAAATAGTTTTGGAGTTTTCCTTGATGTGGATCCGAGTCTCTTGTCTCTTGGCCTTCTATATTCCTTGAGATCACTCGGATTTGACCTTCCATTACTCCATTGAAGCACTATATAAGGAACCCTTTGGATACATTGAAAGGGGAGGAATTGAAGAACAAGAAAACTATAGTCCATTGTTGTTGGAGCTTGTACTTGAGTTTGCATCCCTTTGTCCTGTGGATCACTTTGTGTTCTTCCCAAGCTTGCCTTTGCTTGTGAGCTTTCTATCGAGAGATGGAGGATTGAAGTGGTGGAGGCCCAGGTGGAGGACTCAGTTTCTCTGATTCGAGGACATGCCAACAGAGGTTGTCACTATTGTAATCTCTATTTTATATTAATAGAAATATCTTTTCCTGTCCAATAATGAGTATTTAAATGAGTATTGAATCCATGGATTCTTTTAAATGCTTATATTTTATTGATTATATATGCTAGAGTAGGTCTAACACAATTATATATAGCATGCTTGTATTGTTTGCTGAATGTTGAGAGAGCAAATTACTTATACAAGCGAGAGTTGAAAATCTCAATAGGGATCTACATCAACCGTCTAGAATAAGGTATGTATCGAGATACTTTAGTGTTAGATGTTTGGTTTCTCTTACATATAGGATAGGATTGATTTATTTGGTTACTCTGTCTGTTGTGGTACCCCAAGCCATAGGAAGTTTTCTCTGTAACAGGATTGATTCTAACATAGTGTGAATCGTTTTTGTTTTGCAGTGAATTTATACATGTGCTACATATCTTGATTGAATATATTGTATGATCAGCAGGAGAATTATTGATTCTCAAACTTACACACCTTGAATCCTAACACCCTTCAATTATGTTGATTGGAGGGAAGATATGCAAGTTTCCTTACATAACAAGGGATACTTCAGGATAATACTTGGAAGGGAGGCTGAGCCTCATCATCCAGCTAAGAAAAATAAGTCTCTGAACCGCTTAGATGAAGCTTTTGGTTATCTATGTACTCACATCTCCAAATATCTCCTTTTTCACCTTGAAGGTTTGAGGACTCCCAAGGAATCTTGGGAGAAGCTTGAAGTCTTGTTTAGAAAGAAAGATGAGCTTTGGGGACATATTTTGGAAAATGAGTTGATAGCCTTACATCCCAGTCTTGATCCTGATTTTGTCATCATTTTCGATTGATTATTTGCTTTGTTGGCATTACCTTTTATCACTTTTTGGTAAATTTCTTTCTATTTAGACTATCAGCTAAACACATGTATGAATGTAATTGCAACTTATACAAGTCTTGGTTAAATTTCATTATTTCATGGTTTTATTGAAAATTATGTGACATTTGTAAACATGCATGATATATAGATTTGTTTTGCAGGATGTGGTTCTAAATGAGCCTCCATTTGGACACACATTGATTCCAATCATGCACAATTGCATCCAGCTCATCATACCGCCCTCCAATCAACCCGCAACTCTGTTGGTTGGAATATTCTGGAGAGTTAAAATAACATAACGATTTTATAGTTCTGCTAGCCATACGTCCTCGTGGTGGGAGATTGTTTTCTCTAGAAGACTCGGGATCCTTCCCTTTCATCTCAACACCATGCTCTCTAACCACGTCAACGAATATCAAGGCCATAGCTGCTTGTGCAAGGAGAACAGACACCAAGAAATGAGGAGAACGACCTGTGTGCTATTGTAAACAGTTATGTAATCATTTGTTTAGCAGTTAACAATGCCTATTATTAGAGCGGTCGACCACTGCAAGGGTGAACCTACTTCTATCCACTGTAAAACTATAAAATCCGTCGCTGAACGGTAATCAAAAGTTAGCTAGTAGTAGTTGTCATTGAATAAAAACTCTGCAAACTCTATTTCATTTGAATAAAAATTCTATTTTCAGTTGTGAATATATGTCTCTGTTTCATGAGTGATTGATTGATCTAAGCGCCACCCCTAATTGCTGAGAAGGGGCCCTCAACAACCAAAGGTCTCCATTTGTGTATTTTTCATTATTCCGTTTTTGTAGATAAGTAGTTTTCATTTCCAGTTTTTGTATGTAATTTAATTTCTTGTAAATTGATGTCACTTTGTCACCTGTAAAGTGTGTGATTTGTTGTTAATTTAATTTATGTTAGTGCTGTTAACATAGTTTATATTTCCAGAATTGAAAGTTACTGGTCGAGCGTAGTCATTTATAGTCTTTCTTTCAGTTTGTTCTCTAATTTCATATTTGCAATTAGCTAGAGTTTAATCAATTTAATGTTTTAGGATTACTTCATAGTTAGGTTCAATTCTGTTGATGCTTATGTAGCCATAGATTAATTGAATCTATCTCTTAATTTGTTTTATTATAAAATAGGAAATGATTTCTCTTCTTAGAAGAAGATTAGTGTAAGTGGTTTTATGTCATTTCAATTGCTGAATATATTAGTTACTGTCTTTTCCTGCATTATAACCTCATATGCACAAACCAACTGGCATCATGATCATTTAAGTTTTTTATTTCATAATTTACATTGTTTTTCGCCATCCGGACTGTTGTTCTACACTATCATTCGGACTGTCGTTTATACTTTAATATTTTTCAGTTTTGTTTTATACTTGTTTAAAGTCTAGCTTTCCTAGTTTTTGAATTGTGTTATTTTCTATAATCAACCAGTAGTCATATATATAATTAGAACCTTATTTCAAACCACATAAATTATCCCTTAAGCTCCATAGTTATTCTTAGATTTCATTTCTTTTCACTTTAGTTTGTGTTTGAGTTGTGTTTCTTTTGTCTGTGATCTCATTATTGATTACTGCTTCAGAGCTTGTCAATTGCGTTTCCAGTTTGATTTACTTCATTCCAATTTAGATTGATTTTAGAATTGAACTTGTTAATTTTATTCTCTAAATAGTACATTAGTTATTTATAGTTTGATCATCATCTGTAGCATAATATCTGTCCTTTCTATTATGTAGTTACTGAAGATGTTAATAGAATATGATTTGATTCAGAAATAAAATATATTTATTAAGTTTTCTACTTGCTTCTAAATCAAATTCACTTTCAAATAAAATATCTATATTAAGTTTTCTACTTTCTTCCAGATTATATTTAGTTTCTTAAATTTATTTCATGTTTTACCTCTCTAGAATAATATACCTCCAACTTCAAAGTAATCAGTAGAATAGTCTTAATTAATAAGATTAGTTATTAATAATACATTTATAACTAAATCCATTTGCTTATGGATCGAGAATAAATCACAATGTTTACTATCACATGTAATTGGACACTCTTTAGTTTACACCTCTTTGTAGAAGTTAAATTAGACTTACTTCCATCCAGTTTTTTGATTTCCTTTGAAATTCATTTTGATACACCTTCTCCAGTTCCTGTCACATTCGGAACGCATATCCTCATAATCCTCAAGGAGAGTGGAACTAGATAATTTAGCTTAGTTATTGTGTATTGGTTAAATGAATGTATAGTTTAATACTTGAATTGATTAGATATATTAAGTAGCTATAATCTTGCCTTAGATAGAGTTTTGAACTTGTTTATAATCCTTTTCTAATTCGTAGACTAGAAGCTGAATAAATAATAGATTTCCTATAAAGAGTAGTTTACTTTTTGATTCAGTCTTGTCTCTTAGAGTAGTATTGTTTATATATTTTTAGTTATTGTTCAAAGAGTAGAGTAGTATAAATCGATACTACTCTAATCTATTTATTTTGTCCAAATTTAATTAGCTTAATAATTGGATTTCTAAAGTTTGACTCAATTTTTCATTTTGAAAGATATTTCGATCTTTTCTTTATTAATACATTTATATGACACTCTATATACCCTTCTACCTTCACATATATTTTGTGTCAACTCTAAGTTTACAAATCCCAATCGATAATTAAATATTTGGTGAATTCATTAAGACAATATAACAGCCAACATTTTGGCTCCGTTGCTGGGGAAGTTGTTATGTAGGGTAGAATAGGTAGAATTCCTTTATGAAGTTTAGAAATAGACTGGTGGTGGGGGAGCAGTAAGACGAGAGGTAAGAACCTACACATCTATTATAACAGGCGCCCCCAAATCCAACAGTAATAGTAGTATTGTAGGTTTTCACTTAGTTTAGATTTTCATGAACAGACCAAAAGATTCGAAGGGTAGATACGTTAGAACTGGTTCTCAAAGATTTGTTAAAATTCCTACTAACCTTTATGGGGGGCGTAACACCCCAACCACTAACTCAGCAAAAAGGTATTAGAAGACACACGTAGGAAGTAGCTCTTCTTGGAAACCGAAAGGAGGAGCAATAAAAGGTAGAGAAACCCTAGCAGGAAGTTCTAAGAACCCCATTCATGAGGAAGTTCAAGGGGGTCAGCCATTGGAAGCCCTCAACCCTACGTTAGTGAAAAAACCTAACAATACAACTTTCTCACTAGTAGGGGATCTGAACTTCGTCAATTCCATTGATCATGCTTAGGTAAACGCTCTCTTTGGTATTTCAATAAATACATTTTTTTCAAAGATTGAGACATTCACAATAGGACCTACCTTCCCTATAGAACCTAATAAATACACTACTGAAAACTTATCTTATGGAGGGAGATCTCCCCTGAAAAAGAACATTGGGACGCCCCATTATAACCTCGAAAGGAAACTCCTAGGTACACTCTCTTTAAAAACCAAATCTACATGGAGAGATGGGGAGAACATGAAGATCATGACGAGGTTAGAAATGACGAAGAAGAAGGATAAAATTGAACTGAGGCTACCTTCAGGTTTCCTATCCTAGACACCGCACAGGATGTAAATATGAAGAACATCCCTCCTTCCTCATTAGCTACTTTCCATGGAAAAATAATGAGGACCCGGACACATATTTGTTCGAGTTTGACATTCTTTGTAGAATCTATCACTACCTACAACATGCTCACAACCTGAAACTTTTTCCTGCTACACTAAAATATTCTTCTTTAAGATGGTTCATGGGATTAGGAGAATATAGTATCAGAACTTGGGAAGATATGAAAACAACATTCTTGCGGAAATATCAAGAGTATTGCAAAACTAGAGACTCTCTAAACGATATTTTCAAGATACAACAACTCGAAGATGAGAGCTTAGAAGATTATCTCGAAAGGTTTCTTTATACATTACACAAGTCTAAATATAATGAACTTCGAGAAGATGTAATACATACACTTTTCCTTAAAGGGATATTAGAAGATATGGTAGAAAACCTTAATCTCATGGCATCTAGCGATATCTTCCATAAACCGTTTGCACAAATCAGGGAGATGTGTAGAAATTACTCTAGAATTAGGGGAAAATTCGGGATCCCTACAATAGAAACTTAAAAGGAAACAGCTCTAGTTCTGGAGGAGTCACAAGGATAGAATTAGGAAACCTATTGGAAAAATTCAAAACTAATATTTTAAGAGAAATGCATTCTCAACTAGATGCTTTACAATCCAAAAAGAGGCAAGAGGAAGAGCCTGTAGCAATGACCATTTTTTGTCCAAGATGCAGAAATAAGTATCGCCAATGGGAATTCCCATTAAACAATGTCTCTGTATGTCACATCTGCACGGATGATCATACAACAGAAAAATTCCCATCGTTGCCTGGGTTACAAGACATATATAAGAGCGAGGATGATTGTGAAACATCTAGGAGGCCTCCTTGGAAACCTAGAGACCAACCAACATATCATAATTTGTCCCACAACCCCCACCCCATTATCATCCCTACCAACAACCTCAACAATGGAACACTTCAAGTTGGAAGAACTGGCCACGCTAGTACCCTCTTCCTCCCCCTCAATTTACTTAGCATCAGTATTGGCCATAGAAATGGAAGGGACAAGCATATCCCTAGTCACCACATGTCTCTGTACCTAATCATCCTTATCCTCAGCACCAATCCAATGTCCAGGAAATTTTTCCTAGGTTTGTGCCTGTAGTTCCCCTTATTGCACAACAACCTCATCATTTCCAGAATACAAATCCTTCGCGACCTAAATTATTACCCGCACAACCGATACCTAATACAAACAATAAGCCAACTCAATCTCTCAACAACATTTAGTTGCAACTCTTCCATCTTATGTTATTTTGACTGTACCTGTGCACAAGATCAAATTACGATATGGAAGAGTTGTAAATGACAAACCCAAGTCATCAGTCGTCATTCATGAGGAGAATGAGGAAGAAGAAGACCCCAATGAATTCATGAGTGATGCCATTTTACAGGATCAAGATATTTCAAAGATTCCAGTGCATACCCATCCTTAGCAAGAACCAACTCAGGAACAAAGAATCCCTCCATTTCCGGAACGACTAACAATAGAAAAGCCTGTGATTCGTCCCGAGTACGACATTCTAAATGAAATAAAAAATATATGTGTCAAAAATCCTTTATTACAGGCTATTAAGGATATACCAATTTACAAAAAAGTAATAAAGGAACTATGCATATAAATCCCAAGTAAGAAATAGAAAGACCCCCCTACAATTCATGTTATAGGAGAGATGTCTGAGTGTATGATAGACCAATCTAGAATTGCAAAATATACAAATCCGGGGAGCGCAGTAGTAACTGTAATTATAAATAATATTTCCACAGAAAATACACTTATCGATCTAGGATCTGCTATTAACATGATGGCCACGTTATCTTTAGAATCTTTATAGTTGGGATAGTTTTTATGAACTACCCTTTCAATCCTAGAACTAGCAGACCGTACCATGGTAAAACTTGCTGCAGTTTTGGATGATATTATTGTATCAGTGGCTTCATCGGAACACCCCGTTGACTTTGCAGTTGTATAATCAAAGGATCCTTCTAAAGGACATCTTATTATCTAGGGGAGACCATGGCTAGCCATTTCTAATGCCTTTATATGATGTAGGGATGGGGATATGACCATTTCTAACGGGTTATGTACGCAAAGACTTGTTTTATACCCCCCTAGAACAACTTGTAACTAAAAACTTGTGGTGGTTAGATTGTTCTTTTTGGGATGATAATTTTGAATACCTTTCCCTTCCTACTGACTACTCCTGGGCACTTCAAGAGCAGAATACTGAGAACGTGTTAAGCCAATTTGTTTCTTCAACAACTTGTATAGATTTTCCTCAGTCTTTTGCTCAATTTGATCAAATTTTTGGAGATGGATTTCAGGAAAATTTGGCCCTCTCAACATTTGTGGATACACGATGTGTTTTTTTAATTGAGGAGCATACAGGGTCTTATACCATACCTTGTGAGGTCAGTCCTGGAAAATTTCTACACATAAACGCAGGGTTAAGTGAAAACCAACAAGATAAGTTGCTCAAGGTTCTTAGATTTCAAGCTGGTGCATTTGCATGGGAGTACACTGATATGAAGGGTATACAACCTAACACATATATTCACCATATTTACATGGATGTGAGTATAACCCTTATAAGGTAGCCTTAGAGGAGGATGAATCCTGCTTTTAAGGATATAGTTAAATAGGAGTTACAAAATCTTCTCAATGCTGGTTTCATATACCTAATCTCATCTAGTAAATGGGTTTCTCCTCTAGTGGTAGTCCCAAAGAAAGTTACAGGGAAATGGTGTATTTGTGTTGACTTCCGAGAACTGAATAAGGCTACACTTAAGTACTATTTTCCCTTTCCCTTTATCGACCAAGTACTAGATACCCTTTTCGACAAACAATATTTTCTTTTCTCGACGGGTATATTGAATAAAATCAAATATTGATAGAACCTGAGGATTTAGGATAAGACTACTTTTAGTTTCCCTTGGGGGACATATGCCTATAGATTTTTCCATTTGGCCTATGTAACGCACCTGCCACTTTCCAGCATGTAGTCTTAGAAATTTTTTCTGATCTTATACATGACTGTGTAGAAGTGTACATGGATGATTTTACAACTTATGGTAATACCTTTCAGGAGGTTCTTGGTAATATTGAAAAGGTCTTGATCCGATGTCAAGAGACACACCTATCCCTTAGCCATGAAAAATGTAAAATGTTATTAATAGAAGGTATATTCTTGGGGAATCATGTCTCTTCACAAGGGATCAAGGTAGACGCTACTAAAATAGAAGTAATTGTTAGTATTTCCTCTCCAAAAAATCAAAAGGAGGTAAGGAGTTTTCTTGGCCATGTAGGTTACTACCGACGTTTTATTGAAAATTTTACTAAAATAGTTGCACCAATGTTTAAGCTGCTTATGAAGGATGTAGAGTTCCAATAGACTAAATCTTGTCAAAGTGCTTTTGAGGTCTTAAATGATAAATTATCAGTGGAACCAATGATTAGGGGTCCTAATTGGTACCTTCCTTTCCATATATCCACTGATGCTTCTGATATGGCCATAGGAGGTGTTTGACCTAGGTCTGTTGCCGTGCTTGGTAGGATAAGTTTTGTACCCTAAAATTATTTAAGCCTTCAGTTTTTATTCCCTTTATCCTAAGTTTTGGTTTTGTTTTGACTTCATATTTAGTACTTTAGGTATTTATAACGTTTTTAGTTCTTAGCTTATGCTCCTATAAGTATTTCTAGTTCATTCAAAGTATTTATAGTTCTTTTTAAAATATATTATATTCATTACTAAGCAAAGCTGGCAGCAATTGACCATTATTCAAGAACAAGGTACGCTGCTAGGTCAACAAGGATGAGATGTTTTGTAGGTTTTCATTATGATACTAGCAGACTTCAAGCTATGTGCTCATTACCAAAATTTGACATCTGCTGTTGACAGTACTGGGTTTTAACACCAAGACAAAATCATCTCCCTTCATGATTTTTCATTACATTTTGTACTTTGAAAAATGAGAGTCGGAAACCATGGTTTTACAGGTTTTACGGGAGCAAGGGTTCTTTCATACTTCTCATAGATCTTGTTCTAGTGTTGCGTCTACAGTTCACAATCCAGCCATGAGTGTGGATAGGAAAATTCAACCGAGTGGCCATGTGTTGAGAACAAAACCTTCCAATGTCGAATGGATGCAAAAATTTCCTTTATCCCTTGAAAGATTAAAGAAGATTGGTTGGTATAATATGTTTGAAAGGTTTGCACAACATCATATCAGGGTTACTAAAGAATTCTGTCAGGGTTTTAATGGATCTAGGGTTCAAGTTGGGGGTTTAAATTTGACAGTAACAAGGGAGTCCATATCACATGCTATTGGTATTATTCCAGAAGGGGAAAGGTGGTATGAAAGGAAAACCATCAATGAAGACTATAGCCAATAACTGCTACCTGCTCATAAAAATCCAGATTGGAGACAGGGCATCCAAAGGAGTTTTCTTTTCAAAGAATGGTAGGATGTATTGCAAATTATCCAAAGGTATGTCACTTGTGAGGGACGTTTTGGCATTGTGTATCATTATCACATGATATTTCTACAACATGTAACAGGTGCAAACAAACTAAACCTCCCTTTTTATTTATGTAAAAAGACTGGAAAATATGTCTGTTAGGGTTCGAAACCATCCTAGCTCCTCTGGTAGTAATATGTTCCACCATGGATTAATTAAGATTTTGATTACTCAGGAGTTAGGCAAACTAGAAAGGTAATGGTCCCATTTTCTCTTATAGGGGGGTTTCAAAGTTAATCTTAAAGGTGCAGAGAAAAGAAAGAGGAAGAAGGTTGTAGAAAATTCTGACAGTACTGAAACAAAACCTTTGTCTGAATATTGTTATGAACAAATAGATCCTGAAGAGATAACCTCAGCACAGTTACCAGAAAAATAACCTGGATTGGAAAACAATGAAAATTCGAATTTAGGTTTTGTTGATAAGTGTTGTAATATCACAGATCACATAAGGTTACCAATAATACATACTAAAACATACATACATAATAGAGACAAGAGATAAGAACAAGTAGATAGAATAACAGATTATATTAACATGAGAGGGTCCATACAATACAGAGAACTGAATAGAGTTCTCATCTGGCTCAACAGCCTAATATATATGAATTACAAACAATTACAAATAACTACCTGTTGGTTCACTCAACCAACATGACCTTAGGTGGCCGGCCTAATCTCTAACTGGTCGGCTGACTGACTTAGTCGGCTGATCGACTAAGTCAGCTATCGTTCAAGTCGGCTTACCAACTTGCTCCTCCAACATCTTCCCCACGAACAAAACGTTTCTTTGTCCCGAAGAAACAGGGAGGTACCCAAAATTTCTTTGTCCGTCTAAGTAGTCATTCTTTGTGCTTGATCTTGATGGGATGTGAAGTCTGATGGTTGGTATTTTCTGTACATAGACTTCGACAATTGCTTCAGCTGTCACTGCCAGCTGATGTTGGAAATCCGTCCAACTCTACAAAATTTTCTGTATGTCGATGGTTAGTGTAGTCAGACTGGATAAGATGGAAATTTTCTTTGGTATGGAAACTTCCACTATTTTTTCCATGTCAGGACCCATAAGCTGGTCCTTTTTCTCCGCTGTCTCCAGTAGTGTTTTCATCTGTGGGCAGATGATGTCTACTTTTTCTAGGTTTGGAATGGCTTGTTGCACCCATTGATGTGCTTCTCGCTCGAGCTTCTGTAGTTTTGCTGTTTCAAGCACTATTTGATCTTCAATTGTGCTTCTAAGTGTTGCGTTAGTGCTTTTCCTTTTCTCAAGCGCTTGGATCTCCTGTCGGGTCTGCCTAGTTTGCTGATAGACTCACCCGTAGTAAGCAGGCCATTCTCATAGTATTTCTTCTGTGATGACAGACTCCTCCATGTGATCTTGCAACACCTTGTATGCTTCTGAAAAGGCTATGTGCTACTCCATCAATAGTCGAACAGTTTCTTCTTTTTGCTCCTCTTTTGTCTCCAGAATGTGTGCCCGCAACACCGACACCACACTTTCAAATAGCTGATAAGCTCTTTCTAGTGGTTTGTCGGTGTCGACCTTTGCTGGTCCTGGTATTACTGATTGTACAAGGTTTCTGCATTTGTTGAGGAACTCGACTTGTTATTTTTCATTGTTGTCGAGCTCCTTACGTCTCTGCTGGCTCCTTGTCTTTACTTTGATTGCTAGGTTTTCCAGGTGTTGTCCTAGCTCTGCATCTCTCAACTTGGTTGCATTGACTGCAGTGGTTGACCCAAGTTGACTGATATGGAGCATTGTTGTCTGTTCACGACGATCCTTCTTTTTTTCTCCTTCTTCTTCTTGTGCTTGTGTGGCTCTGTTTGTTGTGGCACCCATGTACCTGTAAGAGTCAAAATTGGATTTTCTATTTATGGGGCAGCAATGATGGATGGTATTTCTGGTTTGGGTGGTGGGATGATTGCTGCATCTGGTTGGTTGGATGCAGAGGGTCCAGGAGTGGATGCGGTTGTCGTTAATGGTTGCGGTGGAGGTGGTTCTGGTGCAGCTGGTTGAATTAAGGGTTCTGAGGCGGGAGGTATTGGTGATGGGGTTGGTGAATGGTCGGGTGTGACTGGGTTGGTGGAAATGTGGTCGAGTGGTTGATTGTCAATCTGACGGGGCGAATCCAGGTCAGAGAACATTTAGTTGATTTCTTGACTTATGTCCTCCATGTTTTTTCCTTCCTCATCTCCAGTCGGTTCAGGGGCTGGTGGATTGGGTTCAAGGTTGGTCGGAGTGATAGACGCAATCCGCCATATGAAAACTTCAGCTTCTTTGTTGGGGTTTCTCTCAAAGGTCAAAGTCGTAGTTGCAAAAGTATTTAGCCTCTGGAGTACTTGGTCAAGTTGTCTGGATCCACCAGCTTCAAACAAAGGGGCTTTGGTAGAGAATTTTTGTACCGTGGTGAATATTTCAGGCAATTTTTCAATGTATGCTTGGAGGTCTCTATCACGATCGTATTTTTCCTTCACAACCTCCAACATATCATTCTTGCATAAGTCTAGTGGACTCACTAAAAGCTATTGAGGTATTAGCTCTTCTGTTATTTTTGTCAGAGACGGAGGTGGGGGTGTAGACACAAGATCCACAACATTATCGGCCGTCGATATGTTTGTGCTCTTCACCTTCTTTGGTCGACCTTGTTGTGCCCCTGCCTCTACAAATTTTTGAAATTGGGTCTCCACCGACACTTTGTTTGCTGCGGCATCCTTTGTTATGTCGAGGGCCATAGCTGCCAGTTCCTCCTCATCCTCTGAAGACTCTGCAATGATAATCCTGCGCTTACCTTTCCCTTGCTCTTGTTCCTGTGTTTTCTTTCTTTTTCTTGAGGCCACTATCTCCTTAGACAATCTGGTTATATTTTCCTTGCTGAGAGCATACTCTGGATTATCATTTTCTATTTCTCCCCTTGGGTCTTGGGTCGGTACGAGACTTTCTTCAGCCGGATTGGTAACCTGTTGTTCTGCGTGTGTCTCTTCCCTTTATGCTGTCGGAGGCTTGATTATGATTTGTAGTCAGCCAGTGCCTTTGAACGATGTCTCCTCCGACAAAAAGGTACTGATGTATAAGTTAAGCTCATAATCCTCCTCCTTCTCCTAGTATGTCAATGGCTCCTCTGTCAAGAAGTCTGTTTCCTTTGCTGTTGCTAGTATTGGCACTTTTGTTCCAGCCTGTCGAGATAGCTCCCAAAAGATTTCTTCGACTGTGAGGTAGTAGTTGAGGCTCTTTGCATTTGTTTTGGTGCCCTGCATGTACCACACCGCGGTATGGTCAAGTTCTAGCTGGATGTGGGCCTTTTTGGGAAGACTTCGATGGATGTTCTGAGGAACCCTCCATCTGGTTGTGCGGACTTTGAGCTGCTAGAGCCAGTTTTCCAACTTCACCTTTCCATTAGAAAGTTCCTTCATTGTTCCATTCTGGGAGAACGGTTTGAATCTCCACATATGAAATCTTGTCGGTTCTTGAAAATTTTTGTCTCCTTCAGGGCAAATAGAGAACATTACTATCCATAAGACAAGGGACGGGAACCTGATAATTCCTCCCGTCTCTTGGCATTTCTCAGAGATGTTTTTGATTATGATGCTATATGGTGCAACTTTCATGGATAAAATTTGTTTCTTCTTTGTACTCATAGCTTATGGTGCTTGTCCATCTTCTAAAAATTGATCTATTTCTTCTAACGCTGTCGGGACTACTTCTATTTGAAATAGATGTGCATCCGGTAAGTCATCTTTGACTCCTATCGGTTCCTCCCCTGTGTCGATTCGGGATAAGTGGTTGGGATCAACATTTAACTTACCTGGTCTGACAACGAATTTGAATTCAAATTCTTGGAATAGAAGTAGCCATCGACAGATTCTTCCATGGTGTAGTGGCTTATTGACAAGGTATTTTAGTGCTTGGTGATCGGTATAGAAGACAAATGGGTTAGATAGTAGGTAGTGTCAATATTTTTTTAGTGCAAAGACCATTCCTAATGCTTCTCTTTCTATCGTCGAATAGTTTCATTCAGCTTTGTTTAGTTTTTTGCTACTATAAACTATAGGATAATACATTCCATCATCTCCTGGCTGAGTTAGGATTGCTCCTATTGCTAGACCTGATGCATCGATGTGGACATGGAATTTAGTTGACCAGTTTGGAAACCTTAGGATAGGTGCTTCGACTAGATTTTTTTTTAGTTTTTCGAATGATATGTCGCACTCCTCTATCCAATTAAATTCTTGATCATCTCTTAGCAATTCTTCCAATGGGTATGCCATGTTTGAATAATGTCTTATGAATTTTCTATAGTATCCTGTATGACCAAGTGGTACCCTGACTTGTTTCGGATTCATCGGGGTTTTTAAGTCAATGATGATTTTTATTTTTGCGAAGTCGACTTTAATACCTTCTTTAGTGATGACATGCCCTAATAGTATTCCTATAGGAGTTAAAAATATGCACTTCTTGATGTTTAGTGATAGTTGGATCTGTCAAGATCGTTCCAACATATGTCTTAGCCATTTACAATGGTCCTTTAGTGTAGAGTATATTGTCCAATCATCGAAATATACTGCCATTGTTTTGTAAATGTACTCTTGAAATGTTTTAACCACAATCCTTGAAAAGATTGTAGGTGCATTTTTAAGTCCAAAATGCATAACCTTGTAAGCAAATGAGCCAAATTCACATACAAATGTTGTCTTTTTCTGATCTTCTTTGGCTATTGGCACTTGATTATAACCTGAGAATCCATCTGTAAGTGAATAAAATTCATGTCCTGCTACCTCATTTAAGATTTCATCTGCATAAGGAGTTGGAAATGGGTCTGTTAATGTAACTTTATTGAGTTCTCTGAAATCGACACAGATCCTTAGCTTGGTTGGATCATGTTTCTTTGGTTGAACCACCATTGGACTTGCCTATTTTGATTGGTCAATAGGGTAGATGATTCCTGCTGCAAGCATGTTATCAATCTCTTTTTTGACTATTTCTTTGTATTTGTGAGCTAGTTTTATATGGTCGTTTCTTGACAGGTCTAACATCAGGTTTTATGTCTATCTTCATTTCACCCATTTCATGTACTATACCTTTAAGATCCTTATAGTCTCTAGCAAATACATCCTGGAA
This sequence comes from Pseudotsuga menziesii, assembly GCA_001517045.1. Lineage (NCBI taxonomy): Eukaryota > Viridiplantae > Streptophyta > Pinopsida > Pinales > Pinaceae > Pseudotsuga > Pseudotsuga menziesii. The sequence goes on from LPNX010848025.1 coordinate 46,292, forward strand.
TTCTTTCAGTAGGTTTGTGATCTCTGCTGTTTGTGCTTCCGACTAGTAGTCTCCATTTTTTTCTATTTTTGGTCAATCATCATTTGATATGTCGACTTCTCTAGTTTTAATTTTAGCATCTAGCCATTTTGGTGCTTTAGCTTCATTGATTGGTCGACTTCCTTCCTTAAACTGTGAGAATGTGGCAGGGAAGTCTGTTGCAGTCCTTCGGCCATTATCCTCCTTGTCGGTTGTTTCAACTTTGAGTATTGTGCGAATAGGTTTGGTCATTTTGACATGATTTGATTTCCATATAAAAATTTTCCCTTCTGACTTTTCATTTTCCAACTGTAGTCTCGTCGATTGTGGTATTGTCCCAGTTTGTATATTGTTACAGCCCATTATCTATCGGTTATCTTTTAAGGGTTTGTTTTCTATCGGCTATATAAATTCTTTAATCTGTTTTGATGTCTCGACCAAATTCTCATCTTGTGGTATGAAGTTGAAATCTTTGATAAAATTTTCTCTAAGTTCATGCCAGAGGAATGTTTCACTCTGATCTTATTCCATCTTGTACCATTTGTTCGATAAGTCGGTGAGTGTTGATGGAAATAAGTGTGGCCATATGAATTCATCCTTATATCCCAGTCTTCTCCATTCTTTTTCACATATCTTTATATGGTTTTCTGGATCCTGTCCTTAGGTAAATAGAGGTATCTAAGCCTGGTTGGTTAACTTCTTTCCTCCAAACCTTTCTACAAAATAAGTCAAAGTTTTTGTCCATGTCTGCAGTCTTGACTGATGGGTATCCCACCATCTAGCAGCTTGTCCTGTAAAAGTTTCTACTAAACTTTGTAGTCGGCCATGTTCATCGATGTTCCTAGATACTTTCTCTACATGCATAAGTGGTGATTCTCTTTCTTTATACCTTGGGATTTTTGTTGCATTTATATTTGTTGGTTGTAATGTAGGATATTCCCTAATTTTCTTTTCAAATATTTTTGGGATGATGAACACCACAAAGCATTGTTTGACTGGTTTCTTCTATACTTTTTGAATAGTCGAGCATCCTCTTTCTTTTGTTTCATAGTTTTCAACCTCCCAATCATATAGTTCTGCATCTGAATTGTATCCTACCGAGTCTTGGTTTCCTAAGTAAAGTTCACATATGTGTTAGGTTCTGTGTAATCTTCATTATTCTGTATCTAATATAGTTGTTGGATGTCAACTTCTTCATCAATTGGTTCTGTCCAAGGTTCTCCTTGGGATGGATGAATAGGTACTATGAATTTTTTTCCATTCCCTTTTAATTTGATTCTTTCTTTGTCCAAGGATATCGAGGCTTTCATTTTTCTCCCCTAGGGTCGACCTACTAACACTGGGAAGGAACTGGATCCTTCCTTAGGGTTAATAATTTCGAAGTGGACTTTAGTCGATATAACTTTTATCGTTGTGTCGACATTTTTCCAGACTCCAATAAGTTCAATTAGGCCTTGGTCTGCCAGTTTTAGGTATATGCCTGATTCATATAATCGAGGTCTGCCTAACTATTCCCATGTGTCTCGAGTCATAATATTTACCTGTGATCCGAAATCGAGTACAACTTGTCGGACATGGTATCCTTCAATTTCCAAGTCGACAAGTGGGTCGGCATCACTTTTATATTTTTGGTTTAAGCTGCAGATATTCTTTGTTTGTTTTTCAATGTTTTTGTTGTTTTTTATTTTATACAGTAAGTCGATGAATTGTGATAATGTTTTATCTTTTTGTACCAACTGTATTAGCTCTATTACTATGTCCTGTTGATTATCATCTGCTTCTTCCTGTCGAGCAAATTCTCTAAATATATTTGTTGCATCTTTATATATTTGTTTTTCTTTAACTGGGTCAGGATAAACATTTGTTCTTTTATCTTGCTTATTTGGGGGTTATCATTCCCAGTTTTTGTCCTTTGTCGGGTTACGATATGTAAATTCTTTGTATTGATAATATCATGTTTTTGTACACACGACAAGACATTAACATTCTTCCTTTTATTTATCTTTTCAAGCGTAATAGGGAAATCCTCTAATGAGTGATCCCCTACACCACAATTAGTATAGAATTTTAGGTCAGTCCTGTCTTTGTACGGACAGTCTGCATGTCAGTGTCCTTCCTTGTAACATGTGAAACATTGGATGGGCCGACATGGTCGGTTGTCTCGATTCCCAGAGAATTGACCTCGACCTCCATAGCCTCCGTGTCGATTGTCATACTGGCGTTATATCGTCAACCTTTGTATCTTTGATTGTTCTGATCATTTTGCGCATTGTTTTGTTCATTATTATGTGCAACTACATTGATCTAATAGTCTGCATGATAATTCTATCAATTCTTGAGATTTAGATGGTAGTCGGCAGTGTTATGATTTTTAGTTTCACAGATTGCACACCATGATGCTTTTCCATTCTTTATATTGAATGGGAAATCTTTTGTCGAGTGGTCTCCATGCCCTTGGAAAATGTCACAAAAACATTTTGTTTGCACAAATCAGAGGTCCTGTCGGCTGATGTCCTTTAGACAATTGTCTTTTGAATGTCCGGCCGTCGAGCACTTCATGCACCAGATATCTGACTTTTGAGGTTTAATTATTTTAATGACTTCTGTACGATCTCAATATGTTCTTCTAATATGTGATCGGTGGAGTATGCTGGTATGTCCTCATCCATTTCTACTTGGAGAGGTTTTGTAAGCGCATCTTTGTAAGTCTTGAATGTCTCCAGACTTATGTGTCGACGAATTTTCTGTGATAAACCTGCAAGAAACCAATGGATTAATAATTATTCATCAATAACACAGTCCAATTGGCTAAGAAGGTCTTTCCATCATTTATCGTAATCGCGGACAGTTTCTCCTGGCTTCTGCAATGTTGTCTTTAGCTTCTTTGCTACCAAATGTTTTGCATCTGGAGTTTTCAAAAATGAGAGGAATTGTGCTTTGACTTCGGCTTTGGTTGCTCGGGGGGTTCTTTCAGAAAAAGGTCATATACCAAGTTAATGCCCTTTTCCTCAAGGCACCAGCGAACTGTGCCATCTACCTTTCTTCATCCGTAACTTGGTTAGTCTCCCAAGTCGACTCACAGATGAACCAGTGTCGTCTGGGGTCCTCATCACCCTCATATAGAGGGATGTGTGCTGACCCATGACCCATGTCGGAGTAACTGTCACTATATTATTCAGGAGGTGGCGGTGGTGGAGGTGGTGGTGGAGGCAGTGGGGTTATTTGCTTATTCCTCTCTATGGAGCTATCGTCGACGGAACTCTCGTTTCCGTCGGCTATTTTAGTTGTCGTTTCTTCTTCGACCAGCAGTCGATTATTGTTGAATTCTTCTATCGATGTCCAACTACAATTGTTCGTCCACAATTCTGAATTTTCTGTGTTCTCCAAAGCTGTATTTGGCAGGGGGGTGCTCCTCCATGTGTCAGTTAAAGTAAGTGGATACTTAGGTTGGAGGGCACCACTTGAAGCGTAACCCAATTTCCTTCTTCTGTTCGATGGATAATTAGATGTCTACCAATGTATGTCTCTTCGTCTAGTCAACTCCATATACCAAAGTCACCAGCTCCTAGTCTGAGGTCCTCTTCAACAATGGCTTGTGTCCGGGTACTCGGATTCGTCGGAGATAGAGGTTTTACCTCCTAGGGAACTTCTAATTGGAGAGCTTCTCATTGCTCTATCCACAATTCTTCTTCCATAGGGGACACCTCTTCTTCCACGCCTTCTTGTTTTCAGTCATGACTCGACTCCGGTGGATCTCTTTCCTGGTCGGTCACCCTAGTACTCATTCCTCTCTGTAGCACTAAGGCTTTTTATCTTCTTTCTTCCCTTCTTTGTAGCCTCTTCTCCCTCTCTATTTTCTGGAAGTCTGTCGTACCTTTGTGTGACACTGTCCTCTCGATTTCCTTTTTAGGCTGACTTCTCATTACTGGTGATTGGTATCTTCCTTAGTCGACTAGAATCCACTCCACTTTATTCCGACATATGACCAACTACCCCCCCATAGCCTACTCGACGCTTTAGAAATCCCAGATAGTTATGTCTACTTTCTTAGGAAGTATTCCCACTCCCTTTCAGCAATGAATTTTTCCCACCTCTTTTGTTTTTCCGCTCAGTTAGGGTTTAACGATGGTCCATGAAGTGATGGACGAGGTTCGACAATATGACCCACTCCTTTCTCGATCAAGAACAAAAAAAGCAAGGTCGGTAAGGAAAACAAAAATTGCTCAGTGAGGTCTGTGTAGAATTTATTTTTGATGGTTTCCACTGAAGTCTTTTCTTCTACTGCTTGCTCCTCGCAGAATTCGTCGGCGATCTTTTTGAACCACTCCAACAAGTTTGTTCTCCCCCCTCGAATCAGTTTTTCTAGTAACTGTTGATCTTTAGTTCCTTCTGGATTTTTCATCCAGGAGTTTCTTCAGTAGTTGGGGCACTGATTCTATAAACTTCTCATGTGTCTCCGTAAATAATCTTTCCTTTTCTTGTGCAGTAGTCAATCTGTTTCTCCGTGCGTAATTTTGCAAATAATTTGCTACTTTACACTCCCACCAGTCCTTAATCTCCTGTTCTGATATCATCTGCTTTCATACATCTCAGACATGTACTACCGGAAACGGAACCAATGTTGTAATCTGACAGATCACATAAGGTTACCAATAATACATACTAAAATTAACATACATAACAGAGACAAGAGATAAGAACAAGTAGATAGAATAACAGATTATATTAACATGAGAGGGTCCATACAATACAGAGAACTGAACCGAGTTCCCATCTAGCTCAATAGCCTAATATATATGAATTACAAACAGTTACAAATAAATACCTATCGGTTCACTCAACTGACACGACCTTAGGTGGCCGACCTAATCTCTAACTAGTCGGCTGAACAACTTAGTCGGCTGATCGACTAGGTCGGCTATCGTTCAAGTCAGCTTACCGACTTGCTCCTCCAACAATAAGACACAGATAATTGAGGAGATAACTTTGGCACATTTTCCTGAAGAAGAAATTGACTATGTAAGAAATTACAGTCTTGTTTTAGGTTCTGAAATGAAAATAGTCAAATAAGGAACATTTCATACTAAAAAGTTTTCAAAGCAGACAGAGTTTGCATTTAAACCTTTTAGACCTAAAACCAAACCTGTGAACAGACTCTGGATGAATATGAAGGCATTATTAAACCCTAGGTTTAATAAAAAGCAGGTGATAAGTGTTCAAGACAGCTCTAGTGGTGATGAGGAAAGTAACAGATCTAAGGAGTTAGAATTAGCCCTGCATCAAGTCTTTGATAACATCAGTCAAAGTTTAAGACAAATTCCAGATCTAGCCCCTAAAAGTTGCATTTATAACTCCAGTAATATATAAGATGACAATCCATCAAAACTTCCTGAAGCTGAGGTTGGTAAAACACCAGAAAGACAAGCAGAATGTAATGAGTAGGTTCTCACAAAGCAAGACAGGGAAAAGGTTGCAAATCTTAACAAAAGGGAGGTTACAGATGAAGATATAGGAGGCAATGTGATACAATTGAAACCGAGTAAAGATTACCAAGAAATTGAGTAGCTTAGAAGACAAAATGAACATCTAAATCAGATCAATGATCAATTGGTCAAAGCAAATACAATGCTGAAGGAAGATTTGCAAGAAGTAAATCAGAATTTTGCTGAGTTGATTCAAGTTTCAGAGGAAGTAGTGAAAAGGAGGAAATTAGTGCAAGAAGAAAAGGCTCAGTTAATGAAGTACAAAGAGGAGCTGACAGTAAAGCTGTGTGGCATGAAGAAGGACATCAGGAGGTTGCAAGCAAAGTCATGTGTGCTAGATGGGTTAGCCACATTAGTTTAAGCAACAAGAAGGATTTGAAGTGATCCTCACTTGACGCATGTCATTAAATAGGCTTCCTTTTTTATTTATATTTTTTCTATAATTAGAAAAACTTAGCCTTAAAAAGTGTATCTATTAAGCAAACTTTGGACCCTTTCTTTAGTTTTAGTTCTATATATACTTGTAATATTTTTTTGAGAAAGTGGAGACACACATGGGAGTTGGTCTCGGGAGACTTTGTAGACATACATGTTTACTTCTGTAAGAGATTCTTTTGTATTTTGAATGAATTTTAATACCTTATATGGAGCTAGGCCTTTGATCTAAACTGTTTTTATATTCTTTACTTCGGTTTTGAACTCTTCATGATGTGAATGTTGTGTAGATGTTTTCTATATTTCATTTCATGTATGAATGTGAATATAAAATACTTATTGATATTTGGAAAGTGTTTTCAAAGACCAATATTTTTATATATGTGCTACATATAAGAACTATGTGTTTATTATTTCTAGTCATATATATGTTAATGCTTATCTCCTATACCTTCAATACTTGTCATACATTCCTCCAATATTCTTTCCTTTTACGTCTGTACTGCTAAAGTCTTTAGACATTGTCTTCTGCTTTGTTATCGCTACCCTTTGATTTGCATTGTTATCCAAACAAAACCCATAAAAATAGTCTTTTATTTGAGGTGCGTGAACACTGTCGACCCTGTAGTCTGGGTAGCATAATTTAGGGAAAACATCTTCTGGTGACCATACTGGGGAGGAAACATACAGTTCTTCCTTAGTTTGATAACGATTAGATCCAGTCTTTGATGGTGAACAAGGGCTAGTTGCACGCTTTAGAATACAATTTTTTCACCGGCGACTTCACAAAGGAAGGATTTGTTGGTGACTCAACCAGTTCAAAGTGTCAAAATCCATGGAAGCCATTGTGGCTGCAAGGTTTTCACCTTCCAATTTTTTAGCTATTTCAGATTTTCCAAATAACGTGCCTACTATGGATGAACGGGGAGACTTCCTTCCAAGATTTAGAGGAGATGGCCATGACCGTCCGGCACAACACTTGATTGAGTTTCATCAATACATGGACCAACTCGATATTCATCATGAGGATGTATTGTTGAAAATGTTTATGTATTCTTTGGAAGGAAATGCCAGACAGTGGTACCGATCTCTTCCTATCTCTAGTATTTCGTCAATAAAATATTTCCATGTTGTATTTTATGATTATTGCAAGAGGATTTATTCTGTTTATCTCCTTTTAGAGGACTGTTGTGAACAATTTAAGTTCAGGAAATCTCTTAGTAATAATAAAAAACCTTGTGGAACTCAACTCTCTATTGAAGAAAACATTGAAAATCACATTGTTTATGAATGTTTACAGAACAAAATTAAAGTTGGTGTTGATGACAATCAAGTTAAAGATGCTATTTATTCTATTTGATAGGATGATTCATTGTCCTTTGTAGCTTCTGCTAAATCTATTTTACAGCAGGAGGATTTTCAACAGTCAGATGTTAAATTTGATGACCATAATGCCTTGGCTGCATTTGGCAGAAATTCAGATGTTTCTTATAATGATGATTATTATACAGAAGGAATTCCAAGTTTGTTTGAAACCATGGTTTTACAGGAGCAAGGGTTTTTTCATACTTCTCAGAGATCTTGTTCTAGTGTTGTAATTGTAGTTCACAATCCAGTCATGAGTGTGGACAGGAAAATTTGATCGAGTGGCCATTTGTTGAGAACAAAACCCTCCAATGTCGAGTGGATGCAGAAATTTCCTTTAGCCCTCGAAAGAGTAAAGAAGATTGGTTGGTATAATATGTTTGAAAGGACTTCAGAACATCATATCGGGTTACTAAAGCATTCTGTCAGGGTTTTAATGGATCTAGGGTTCAAGTTGGGGGTTTAAATTTTACAGTCATAGAGGAGTCCATCTCGCATGCTATTGGTATTATTTCAGAAGGGGAAGGTGGTATAAAAGGCAAACCATCAATGAAGACTATAGAAAATACCGGCTACCTGCTCATAAAAATCTAGATTGGAGCCAAGGCATCCAAAGGATTTTTTTTTCAAAGAATGGCAGGATGTATTGCAAATTATCCAAAGGTATGTCACTTGTGAGGGATGTTTTGGCACTGTGTATCATTATCACATGAGATTTCTACAACATGTAACAGGTGCAAACAAACTCAACCTCCCTTTTTATTTATTGAAAAGTCTAGAAAAGATGTTTGTTAGGGTTCGAAACCATCCTAGATCCTCTGGTAGTAATATGTTCCACCATGGATTAATTAATCCTTTGATTACTCAGGAGTTAGGTAAACTAGAAAGGTCATGGTCCCATTTTCTCTTTTGGGGGGGTTTCAAAGTTAATCTTAAAAGTGCAGAAAAAAGAAAGAGGAAGAAGGTTGTAGAAAATTCTGACTGTACTAAAACAAAACCTTTGTCTGAAGATTGTTATAGATAGATATATCCTGAAGAGATAAACTCAGCACAGTTAGCAGAAAAAGAACCTGGATTGGAAAACAATGAAAATTTGAATTTAGGTTATGTTGATAAGACACAGATAGTTGAGGAGATAACTTCGGCACAGTTGTCTGAAGAAGTAATTGAATGTATAAGAAATGGCAATCTTGTTTTAGGTTCTGAAATGCAAACAATCAAACAAGGAAAGTTTTCAAAGCAGACAGAGTTTGCATTTAAAACTTTTAGACCTAAAACCAGACCTGTGAGCAGACTCCGGATGAATATGAAGGCATTATTAAACCCTAGGTTTAATAAAAAGAAAGCGATAAGTGTTCAAGACAGCTCTATTGATGATGAGGAAAGTAACAGATCTAAGGAGTTAGAATTAGCCCTACATCAAGTCTTTGATAACATAAATCAAAGTTTAAGACAAATTCCAGATCTAGCCCCTAAAAGTTGCATTTATAACTCCAGTTACATAGAAGATGACAATCCATCAAAACTTGTTGAAGCTGAGGTTGGTAAAACACCAACAAGACAAGCAGAATGTAATGAGCAGGTTCTCACAGAGCAAGACAGGGAAAAGGTTGCAAATATTAACAAAAGGAAAGTTACAGATGAAGATACAGGAGGCCGTATGATACAATTGAAACATAGTAAAGAATACAGAGAAATTGAGCAGCTTAGAAGACAAAATGAACACCTAAATAAGATCAATGATCAATTGGTCAAATAAAATACAATGCCGAAGGAAGATTTGCAAGAAGTAAATCAGAATTTTGCTGAGCTGATTCAAGTTTCAAAGAAAGCAGTGAAAAGGAGGAAATTGGTGCAAGAAGAAAAGGATCAGTTAATGAAGGACAAAGAGGAGCTAACAGTAAAGCTACGTGGCATGAAGAAGGACATCATGAGGTTGCAAGAAAAGTCATGTGTGCTAGATGGGCTAGCCACATTAGCTGAAGTAGCAAGAAGGATTTGAAGTGATCCTCACTTGACACATGTCACTAAATAGGTTTCCTTTTTTATTTATATTTTGTCTATAATTAGAAAAACTTAGCCTTAAAAAGTGGATCTGTTAAACAAACTTTGGATCCTTTCTTTAGTTTTTGTTCTATATATACTTGTAATATTTTTTGAGAAAGTGGAGACACAGATGGGAATGGATCTTCGAGGAGATCAAGCAGACATTCAATACTTACCTCTATAAGAACTTCTTTTGCATTTTTGAATGACATTTTAATATTCTATTTGGAGATAGGCATTTTATCTATTTTGTTTTAATATTCTTTAGTTCATCCTGAACTATTGATGCATTAACTGTGATTTGGATGTTTTCTATATTCTTTTAATGTATGTCGGTGAATGTTAAATACTTATTGATATTTGAAAAGTGTTTTCAAACACCAATACTTTTATATATGCTGCAAATATGAACTATTTGTTTATTGTTTGGAGTTATATATCTTGAAGCTTATCTCCTGTACCTTAACTGCTTTGTCATCCTATTCTGCAAGATTATTGTCCTTTACATTTGTATTTCTAAAATTTTCAGATATTGTGTCTCTGCCTGTTTTATCCTTACCTATATTATTTACATTGTTATCCAAACAAAAGACACAAACAATCTTTCATTTGAGGTGCCTGAACACTGCTGACTCTGTAGTCTAGGTAGCAGACTTTAGGGAAAATAGGAGGAGTCCTAGGTCAAAAGAAGGCTAAGCATATTATGCCATCTACTTTGTTAGCAAAAAATTGACTCTTGCCGAAATAAATTACAGTGTTACTGAAAAAGAGTTTTTGGCAATAGTCTATGATACCAACAAATTTCACCATTATATTACAGGTTATGAAGTTTTTGTGCATATGGAACACTCTTCCATTAGATTCTTAATGAATAAACCAATTACCAATGGTAGAGTGACCTGGTGGCTTCTTCTATTACAAGAGTTTAATATCATCGTCATTGATCGACATGGTAGAGAGAATTTAGTAGCAAATTTCATCTTGTATCGAACATGATGACGATGCTAAACACATTGATGATACTTTCCTTGACAAACATCTATTTGATGCGTCTGTTCAAACTCCTTGGTTTGCAGACATCACTAATTATTTAGCAAATAGGAAGTTACCAAACCACTTGTCCCCACACGAGAAACATTGAATTGTAGTCCATAGTTCTAACTACCCTTGGGTTAATAATGACCTTTTTCATACCGACCCAAGTCTTGTATCAGACGATGCGTACAGGAGGATGAGATGACAGAAATCCTCCATGCATGCCATGATGGGCCATGTGGAGGACAATTTTCTGATAAGTGGAAAACATACAAAGTGTTGCATTCTGGGTATTACTAGCCAAGCATTTTTAAGGATGCTGCTAGGTATGTTAAAGGATGTGACAGTTCCAAATAATGGGTAGACCAACGTCATCTTATGAGATGCCCTTATAGCCTCAGGTCATGATTGAGCCTTCTGAGAAATGGGATCTTAATTTTGTAGGACCAATTTCTCCCATGTCCTACAAAAGAAGTATATCCTAGTTTGCATAGACTATGTCACCAAATGGGTAGAAGCTAAAGCTTTGTTTCAAGTCATAGAGAAATATGTGGTAGAATTTATATATGAAGAAATATTTACTCGGTTTGGTGTGCCTAGGGAAATTGTCACTGACCAAGGTTCTGAATTCACTTCCAAATTGATGAAATAACTTACCACGAAGTATGGCAACTGACATTGCAAGTCCTCACCTTACCAACCACAGGCTAATGGCCAGGTGGAGTCAACCAATAAGGTATTGGAATCTATCTTAACCAAAACCATTCAGCTACATCATAAGGACTGGTCATATAGACTCACAGAGGCCTTGTGGGCCTATAGAATAACATGGAGAAACAATATTGGACATAAACCCTATCAGCTAGTATATGGGAAACAAGTCCTTTTACCTATTGAATTCCAAGTTAATACTTTTCATATGGCTGTACAATTAGGCATGGATTTGGAAGAGGCATAGAAGCATAGGGTTTTACAGATTAATGAGTTAGATGAGATTAGACAAGATGCACTCCAAAGAACAATGTTAATACAAAATCAACGGAAAAAATGGCATGATAAATTTATTAATCAAAAGCATTTTAACACTAGGGATTGGGAATTACTATTCGAATCAAGGTATAAAAAATTTAAAGGAAAATTAACTACCCATTGGATGGGTCCATGTGAGGTAGTTACAACTTTCGATAATGGGTCAGTAGAAATTAAGACAATTGATGGTTCACAAACTTCCTTTGTCGTAAATGGACATAGACTTCGATTTTACCATCAACCAATATCTAAACAAGATTTTGTGCAGAATGTATTACAACAAAAGGAGATGGAGCTGGTTGAAGAGGAAGTCATTCTTGCTCCTCCTAATTCTTAAATTATTTTGGGTTGTCTTCATGTATATATGTAAATATATATTTGTTCCTTCAAATAAATAAAAGTCATTTCTAATAAGTTGACTGCATTTACACATGAAATTCACTTTTATAATCAGCTTATGTATTTTTGTCAAATAAAATAGGAAGACACTTTTCCTTTGCCAAATTTTGATAAATTTTATATGAATTTTTCCTTTATACATATGTTTTTATTGGGAATAAATTTGAATCATCTAACAAGTGGTTTTGCAGTTTGATTACAAGAACCTTGTCTCTATAATCAACAAATGAATATTTCCTGGAAAAGTAAGTTCTCTAAGAACTCATAATATATCCTAACTCTTCTTTTATTTAAAACTGAAATTTATAATGAAAGTTAAAGTGTTCTTTATATCATTCCTACCCACTTTATTCTATGATTCCTTATGATTTTGTGGTATTTGAATCAGACATGGACATTTTTGATTTATCAGTAGAACAGTTGCTTAAGACCTACTCTAATCATCATGTTTTCAAAAGTTCTATCCTACACCTATGGACTACTAGTTCATCCTAGACTCATTGTAACCACTTGTCTCTTAAGCATTTTTTGTAGGTAACCCACGAGTAAGTGAAATTCCTACTTGTAGGGAACATTACTGATCTTTTATGAAGAATATAGACTAAGGTCAAAAAACATATTTAAGTTATTCTCTTTTGGCATGATCTATAATTCAGGCTATTATAAAAAATAAAAAAAATAATAAAATAATAAAGTTACTCATAAGGTTCGCTCTAAATTTGAATGATGTGTTTAGCAGGCTTAACATGCTCTAATAACAATCGACATCCACATAATAAAATCATTATACGAAGTAAACCCGCCGAGGTACTGAACAGGCTCGCTGGCAGCAGGTCCATGTTAAGTAACATCTTAAACAAGGAGGCTTGGTAAATGCAACTAAACCCGCGAGGTACTGAACATGATTGCTGGAAACGGGGCTATGCTTGCATGGTACCAAGATAAACACATCGGGGTACTGAATAGGCCTACTGACAATGGAGCAATATTGGGTAAAGGAGATCTGGTTAATGCATTACCATACAAATGACTCTTCTGAAAAAACCCGAGTATATAAAAGACATATTTAAGCCAATTATTTATACTGTCATTAGAGGATGGATGTAAGTTGGGGCTTGGACTCTGTCATCCAATTCAAATAATACCTAGGATATGATCATCCTAGAAATGGTACCCATAACTATGGCAATCTCACAAACTGTTGGGTGAAATTTCTCTATATTCTATGGATGACGAGAGATCTTTAAAATGAGTCAAAGATGACTTTTTTTCCTATGGCATTTTTCCCATCAGTTATACTATCATTATTCATATGGTATTTCTAAGCACTATTATTTTTTATGAATGTACATATCTGAATCATCTCCATTTACTAGTTAGTATTTATTTTTCTTATGAAAATGATAACATCATTTTAGAATTATTTGTTAAACTATTTGGATATCAATCAGTTTTTTTTCATGGCTTGAGGACACGCCATATTTTTGGTTTGGGGGAAGGTTAGAACTTTCTTTACTTTCTAATTATTTATAAAAAGATTCGATTATCTCTGACAAAATTATAGGTGTTTTCAGGATAATGCAAGTAGCGGAAGATTGTGATAATCCTTGATGAATAAATACGAGTGCAACTAAGCTACAATAAAGATGGTTTACATCAGTATGTTGTGTGTTGGTAGCCCTGGAAAATTTACTGCATAATCAGCAACAGTCAGATCCAGCAAAGTGCATTTTTGTACAAAGGGTCCATATGGAGGATCATAGGAAGGGTTGAATGCTGGTCCGAATGGAATGCCAAATGATAATTTATTATGGGCAAAGAGTTTAATCCACTAAACCATACCTATGACTATTAGGTCTCATTCTTATGCTCATAAAAAAATTACGATTTCATTAAGATTCACCTCGACCTTATCTAATGAACTGTTTAACCCCATGTTGATATGATATGATTTCAGGATCTTTTCGACCATTATTACCTCTACCCTCTCATCAAGTAATATGTGGAAATTGCTTGGTGTTCTATCATTTTATTAATTACAGTCATTATGGTTTTTAAATGCATCTTATAAATTCTGTAATGAATAATTCATTCAACTTTTCCAAAGTTTACTTTGGACATGATTGAATCATTCATAACCATACAAAATAATAATTAGGGCACACGATTAAAAGTCTTGAACCACAGCGTGATTGCTCAAGAATGCGCAATCATGACCTCACGATCGTTCAGATGCCTAAACAAATTGCATTTTAAACTCATGATCCTTACCCTCATCCTTACTTACCTTCATTTTCGTGAAGCCATCCAGACACCATTCCTTTGTATTCTCTAAAACTCCCCTGCATTTCTGCCCCTGCTTAAACAATGCTTAGTCTCCTTGAGCCTGAGAGTTATCATGACTTCTTCCGGCTTTCGGAGTTCCAAGAGTGCTGGGGGATCTTCTTTTGAGCGGGGTGGAAACTGTTCCTCCACCTTTTATAGGGATACGATGAAGAGATTTCACTATTATTTGCAAAAGGGTTCGACTGTAAGATGGCCAGGGTTGGTTACCTCACCTTTCCAATGACCGAAGAGACCATTGTAGTATCTACCAAGATCCCGAGAGAAGGTACCCGTTGGCACACACACATGTTTCTCCCATGGTCATCCCATGATTTTTCTCTCAAGCTATATTTTCATCATGTTGTGGGTGCAAAAGGGTTTCACAGAGAATGGATCAAGCCGGAATACCTTAATCCTTTGGCCATTAGCATTTGCCTCATAACTTGCGAAGGTAAGTTCACTATGTTTAAAGCTTGCCATTATTGGCACATTTTGTCAATCAACAATTTTTTAATTTTCCATTCTATTTACTTAAGAGCTTGAAAAAGATGTCGAACCAAGCCCAAAAAAATACGAACAATGCTATGGGTATTCTGTGTCAACATAGTCTTATCAATCTCTTGATCATGCATCAATTGAAGGAGTGGAACCAGACCTGGGAAAATTTCGTATTTAAAGTCTTGAACCCTCATTTAAGTGCTCGAAAGCGTCATTGGCACACTCATGACCATGAACCCAGTCAAACCCCTCCCAAAGAAAAGAAATTCCCTAAAGTAGTGCATATTGATGAAGATACTTCAGAAGCAAGTCTGCATGGCCATTTACCCACCTCTGTCGACCCTATGACCACTAAATTTATACCTTTTCCACAAGTTCGAGAATAATATGGAAAATTTTGTTCAAAATACCCCTCAGTCTGATCATCTAGATAGTTTTTTTGAGGTATATGAACCTGTTTCTGACTCGCCCTTGTTTACACTGGCTAGCATCTCGGCCGAGTTTCGAAAAGCCTCTGCTCTTGAGCCCAATTCTCCATCTACTCAAGGCACGATTCCTGAGTAACAAGTCCCTGTTATTGACCTTGAAACACCATCTAGAGAATTAAGTCCTCCTCGATATTCCCAGTGCCCTGCAGAGCCACTTACCCCAGACCAGCAAACGATAGATCGACTGACTCAATAATTAGCACAGTCGACAAGCCAAAATAAAAGATATGTTGAGATGATTGTTGATCAGCGTTAGGAAAACAAGGATCTACGCCTTCAAGTTAAGACTGCCAAAGAGCTTAATAAGGCCATAAATTCTTCACGTGAATCTCATAAGGAGAGGCATAAAGTTTTGAAGGCATAAGATTGGAATTTGAAATTCAAATCTCCTGTTTCCTCTGCTAAGTTGAAGGCAGCTGCTAATGCAACTCAACCTTCTTCCTAACTTCCTTTTTGTTTTTTCTTAGTGGGACCTGGCATCTCTTCGGTTTGGGGGAGTGTTGATCCTGATTTTGTCATCATTTTTGATTGATTATTTTCTCTGTTGACATTAACTTTTGTCACTTTTTGGTATATTTCTTGATATTCATACCTTCAACTAAACATAGGTATGAATGTAATTACATATTATACAAGTCTTGGTTAAATTTCATTATTTCATGGTTTTATTGACAATTATGTGACATTTGTAAACGTGCGTGACATATAGATTTATTTTACAGGCTATGGTTCTAAATGAGCCTCCATTTGGACATGCATTCATGCCAAACATGCACAGTTGCATCCAGATCGTCATACATCCCTCCGATCAACCCATGACTCTGTTGGTTGGAATATTACGGAGAGTTAAAAGCACAGAATGGTTTTATGGTTCTTTCGGACGTGTGTCCTCCTAGTGAGAGATTCCTTGCTCTAGAATACTCGGGATCTTTACCTCTCATCCCAACACCATGCTCTCTTCCCACCTCAACGAAGATCAATGGCATAGCTGTATGCACAAGGAGAACTGCTATCATGAAATGAGGAGAATGACCTGTGCGCTGTCGTAAACAGTTATGTAATCATTTGTTTAGCAGTTAAGGCTGTCTATTATTAGAGTGGTCGACCACTGAAAGGGTTGGACAGCTCCTCTCCATTGTAAAACTATAAAAGTTGTTGCTGGATGAGAATCAAAAGTTAGCTAGTAGTAGTCGTCATTGAATAAAAACTCTGTAAAGTATGTTTCAGTTTAATACAAATTCTATTCTCAAATGTGAATATGTGTCTCTGTTTAGTGAGTGATTGATTGATCTAAGCACCACCACTAATTGCTGAGAAGGGCCCCTCAACAACCAGAGGTCTCCATTTGTGTATTTCTGTTATTCCCTTTTTTGTAGATAAGTAGTTTTCATTTATAGTTTCTGTATGTAATTGATTTCCTGCAAATTGATGTCACTTGGTCACCTGTAACGTGTGTTGTTTGTTGTTAATTTAATTTATGTGAGTGACGTTAACATAGTTTATATTTCTAGAATTGAAAGTGGTCGGTCGCATGTATTCATTTATAGTCTTTCTTTCAGTTTGTTCTCTAATTTCATATTTGCAATTAGCTAGAGTTTAATCAGTTTAATGTTTTAGGCTTAGTTCATAGTTAGGTTCAATTCTGTTGATGCTTCTGTAGCTGTAGATTAATTGCATCTATCTCTTAATTTGTTTTATTATAAAATAGGAAATGATTTCTCTTCTTAGAAGTAGATTAGCGTAAGTGCCTTTATGTCATTTCAATTGTTGGATAGCTTAGTTACTGCCTTTTCTTGCATTATAACCTCATATGCACAAACTAGCTAGCATCAGTATCATTTAGGTTGTTTATTTCATAATTTACATTGTTTTGAACCATCTGGACTGTCATTCAAATTGTCGTTCTACATTGTCATCTGGATTGTCGTTCGGACTTTAATATTTCCAGTTTTGTTTTATACTTATTTAAAGTCTAGTTTTCCTAGTTTTTGAATTGTGTTATTTTTTGTAGTCAACCAGTAGTCATATATATAATTAGAACCTTATTTCAAACCACATAAAGTATCCCTTAAGCTCCATAGTGATTCTTAGCTTTCATTTCTTTTCGCTTTAGTTTTTGTTTGAGTTGTGTTTCTTTTGTCTGTGATCTCTTAATTGATTACTTCAGAGCTTGCCAACTGTGTTTCTAGTTTGATTTACTTCATTTTGATTTATATTGATTTTAGAATTAAACTTGTTAATTTTATTCTCTAAACAGTACATTATTTCTTTATGGTTTGATCATCATCTCTAGCATAAGATGTGTCCTTTCTATTCTATATTTACTGAAGATGTTCTTAGAATAGGATTTGATTCAGAAATAAAATATCTTTATTAACTTTTCTACTTGCTTCCAGATTATATTTATTTACTTAAATTTATTGCATGCTTTACCTCTCTAGAATAATATACCTCCAACTTCAAAGTAATCAGTAGAATAGTCTTAATTAATAATATTAGTTGTTAATAATACCTTTTTAACTAAAGCCATTTGCTTATGGATAGATAATAAATCACAATGTTTACTATCACATGTAACTGGACACTGTTTAGTTTACACCTCTTTGTAGAAGTTAAATTAGACTTAATTTCGTTCAGTTTTTTTATTTCCTTTGAAAGTCATTTTGATACACCTTTTGTAGTTCCTGTCACATTGAACGCATATCCTAAGAATCCTCAAGGAGAATGGAACTAGATAATTTAGCTTAGTTATTGTGTATTGGTTAAATGAATGTATATTTTAATTCTTGAATTGCTTAGATATATTATGTAGCTATAATATTTCCTTGGATAGTTAGAGATATGAACTTTTTGTAATCCTTTTCTAATTCCTAGACTAGAAGCTGAATAAATAATAGATTTCCTATAAAGAGTAGTTTAATTTTTGATTCAGTCCTGTCTCTCAGAGTAGTATTGTTTATATATTTTTAGTTATTGTTCAAAGAGTAGATTAGTATAAATTGATACTACTCTAATCTATTTATTTTTTCCAAATTTAATTAGCTTAATAGTTGGATTTCTGAAGTTTGACTTGGTTTTTCATTTTGAAAGATATTTCAATATTTTCTTTATTAAACATTTCTACGACACTCTAGATACCCTTTTACCTTCGCATATATTCTGTGAACTATAAGTTTACAAACCCTGATTGATAATTAAATATTTGGTGAATTCATTAAGACAATATAACACCCAACATAGTTTCGAGACCATACAACAATTCTTTACAAAATTCAAGTCTCTTGTACTTCAATGCAGATAGTGCAGAATAGAAAGAAAGGAGAAGAAACATGTGCTCTCCATGAGTATTTTGCATTTGTATCAGTATTCCATTCTGGAAGAGCTTCCATTCCCAATTGGAATATTCCCTTACTTGATTCCTTTGTCGAGTCCTTAATATAGGAGCAAGAGAAGTTGGTCTAGATGGGAGTCATCCAAACTTCCAAAGATCAAGCTCTCCTAGTGACAGACTCTACCGAAGTGAAAGCTAAAGGGAGGAATAAGGGGAAGGAGCCTAAAGCATCTGATTCGAATGCTAAAGAGACTCAAAAGACATCCAAAAGATATTTTGTATCCAAGAAGAAGAAAATGTTTGAAAAGAAAAAGTGTCCATATTGTATGAGGGGTTTTCACCTAGAATACTCATGCATGAAGAAGACCCTCGACCAGTTGAAAAATATCCTTGTACAGGGCAATATTGCCCTTCCACAAGGTGCTAAGATGTCTAGTGATGGAGAGGATACTGAATAACATGAGATATGGCATGCCCTTAAGTCATTCCTCACTCCATCGAATTATTAATTGATAGATTTTGAAGCATCCGACCACATGGTTGTCTCTAGGGAATCCTTCATCACTTTCCCTCTATCAAGAGGACCTAGCAGTCATATGGAAGATGACTCTAAAATACCAGATGTTGAGAAAGGTTTATATAGAATCCAGCATGAAGAGTTAAGGAATGGACTCTATGTTCCCTCTCCTACAACAAAGCAAATTGTTGAAGATGAAGAAGAAGCATAATCTTCCACATAGTCAATTTGAATTGAAGAAAGTCTCCTTGGAGTGACTCCTTCTTCTGCTGCTCCAAAATTTTATGAGATCTCTGATATCTTATCTTATCATAAGGATGATCCATAAGAAGAATTTTTAATCTATGTTATTGATGAAAAAATCTCCTTCCATTCTATGCAAAATTTCTCCAGTGATTCTTCTATTTTAAATTATGTACATAGTTTACTGATGATTGTTTTAGAAAAAGAAGAGGAATATGATTTCTCTATCTATAATGATGTTGCTACTGTGTAATACCATGGATATTTTGTAAATAATATCATATTATAGGATTGATCCATTCACTCTCATTGGTCTATAGCTTTCAGTAAAATCCTACATGATTGCATGCACCAATTCTCAGAATTTTGAAGAAGGAGAAAATTGTGCATCTACCATCTTAGTGGAGCACACTCTTGGATATGATATGAACCTATGTGGATCTGATATGATATTATTTGGATCTTATCTGGAATTATTTGGTTCAATTTTTAAATTCCAAGAGCCTTCATTCATACTTGTAGTTGGTCTCATCAATTTTGGTGTGACAAATCAAGGACCGCAAGTCTCCTTCAAACTTGCTGTTGGAGATTTGATGTTAGTTTTATCTTATGAGTTTTCTGATATTTTATTTTTTGAATAATTGGTTATTTATGAAGCTATATCAGATTATGGATCTCAATCATTCTCTCTTCACAGTCCCAGGGCTTCTCTACCTATCTATTTGATCACATGCTCATCTCCTCATAGAACTAGTAAAGTTGGATACATTCTTCATTCACGTGGACACTTTATCCTAACACTTGGGGATGTTTTTAAATAAAATGGTATGATGTTCAAGGCTGAAATATATTAGTTTCTTAGGTGTTCCTCACTTGGTTCGAATTCTCAAGCACTTTTTATCTCTCATCAGCTGATTTCAGTTGCTCTACACGTGTCCAGTTTTCATCTTGCAGCTGTCTATATTTCTGATTCACTTGAGCATTTTATTCTTCTTCCAAAGAGGAAGATTCCTCTAGGAATAATGATTTATTTTGGATTCATAGGTTCACATGCATAGATTCAGGATGATGCTGCATAGAGGAACCATAATACTGCTTTGTTGCTGCAAATTGCAGCAAAAGATTTGCAAATTTTTAACTTGTTTTTTTGGATTCACTGCTTATCTTGAGGGGGGGTTTCCCATGATATTTTCCCTTGTTTCCTTGGATTATTAACCAACATTTTTTATCTTTTATATTGTATATGGGTGACTTTTTGCCTTGTTTCCAGGACCCACAATTATCCATGTTAGGATTCATGGGGGGTGTTAGGATTTATAATCTTCCCTTGTCCGAACTATCTATTAGAATTTATTAGCCTAACTTAGGAGTCATTTAGTTATTATTGGGTCCACTAGTATCATTACTTCCACTTGTACTAAAGGGGCTACATGTACCGATCACTAGAGTGTGGGGAAAACCAATAGAGGTTAACAGGAACTGACTTCACTGGCATGCATCAGTTTAGGTGCCTCCTAGGTCAATCCCTACATTTTAGGAGCCACTGGGAGTGCTGACACCAACCCCCTTCCGTTTTTGGTAGTTAGTGACTAGTCAAGCATAGTTATGCTTCATTTTGATACCCTCCAGCTCAGTTAGCTCCAGTTATGCATGGCTGCATGTGGGAAGGCGCCAATTCTTACGTACTTATCACCTACCACTGCAGTTAGACTGGTTTGATTGATTGTAACTGATTGAGAGACTGGATTAGACATATGGAGTTAGCCAATTGAAATCTGATAGTGATTTAGACACTTCTAGTTATCCATACAGTCAGATTGAGTTGGTAGATTCGAATTCATCTCTCATGAATCGAATTATCCTTTATGTATTTCCATTGTATACTGTTGGGATGTAATGAAGTTTATACTGTAATTATCTGAGCAATACTTGTCTATTTCCTCTAAGATTTGTTTTGTTCAATGTATATTATTCATTCCTTTTCACTGCATAATAATTAAGGATATGATTGCGCTCATTTCCTGAAGATCTAATCGCACAATAATTCTACACGACCAAGTGGGTAGAAAGTTACATAGGCTGCATGGATTTAGTACTGCATGTGTAAATGGATGTCCAGTACTGGAATAGTGCAAAACAATCTGAAACTCTGTTTTGGAAGACCATTATCTTTTTCATCAAACATCTTCTTTGACAACTGAGACCATGGTGAGATATCCTCTTCAATAAGTTGTAGGATGATAGCTTCAGATAATTTTTATCATACACCTATAAGGTACGAGGATCATTTTCCCAAGGCCACATGAGCTAGTTTTTCCAACACGGAGACAATTTTCTTAGTCTAGTCCTATTAAATTGAGCACATAGATCTGTGGACAAACACACAACTCACAAAATAGATCACACAATTTACTTAGCAATTGAAGAATGAAACAGTGCAAAAATGGCTTACAGCTGTGAATGCTTTCATTAATAAAAAAGTAATCAGATAATAATTACAATGAAGTACAATGGCTTTAATAGCCACATGAAATTCGAATCCACATGAGGAAATTCAAATTGATAGACTCTACTTTACTGTAGGTAACTAAGACCTTGTCTAAATCACTATCAGAGGACTCAATAGTTAACTGACCTTGTCTAAACCATAACCGGATTTCATCAGAGCTCTAAAACACAACTCAAGTGTTACATTCAGTGTTGACTAAGGCTAACTGATTGTGGTAGGTGAGAAATGCACCCCTCCTGAGTGCAGTCATGTAAAACTAGCACTAACTAAATGTAGAGGACTATAACTGAATGTAACTGACTCCTAACTTAGCTTGACTAATCATTAACTGAACTAAACTGACCTTGGTTGGTTTCGACACTCCTAGTGGCTCCTAAATTGTAGGGATTTGTCTAGGATGCTCCTAAACTGATGCAATTAAGTGCAATCAGTGGAAGTAAGCCTCAATTAGTGTTCCCCACACTTTAGTAACTGAACCATGTGCCCCTATTAGGCCAAGTTGACCCAATGGTGCTAATGACTATAAATAGACTGGATGGACTCCTAATTTAGACATGACTCCTAATTTAGACATATGACCAAATTTGGACAAGGGAGGATTAATAATCCTAACACCACCCCTGAATTCTAACTTGGAAAATCTGTGGGCCCTGGTAACTAAGACCATAGGTCACCCATTACATCAAGTAAAATAAATTAACTGCTTAATATAAGGAGCTGGGGCAAAAACCACATGGGAAAAAATCCCCCCCCCATCTATTTAAGCAGGTAGAATCAGGTCTCAAGTTTGAAAAACTTGAAAATATGTTGCTTCAATCTTCATCTTTGTGAGGTAGTGAAGCAACATGCATGGTGTGCTGTGCACAAGTATTTTGGGGCCTGGCATGTAGACTTCTCCTTCTTCTCCAAAAATGACCATGGAAGGAAGGAGGAATGTAACCTTTATCTCTTGCTGAATGAAGAGGTGTATGATCATATCCATTCTTCTGAATGTAGTGAGACTGAGCCCTTTCCATATAGCATCTTACAGGGAGTCTATTGCATCTCTCTGAAGGAGGTAAGATTGCATGGCATAGCGCAAGGGTCTTTCCTTTCTAAGTGTTAAGTGATTTTCCAGTCATCTTCCTACCTTCCAGTTTGGAAGTACGGACTGAATCTAGATCTGATTCACCCTGAATCTCAATCTCATAAACTGATAAAGATGGATCTGCAATACTAGTAGAAGCTATAAAAGAAGTAGATGCAATGATTTTACCTTCCCTTGCAAGTGCCTGCTGAGAGTGCATTGGTTTTGAAGGAGGCTTGAAATGTGAGAACTCATATGCTTTTGAAGCATGATTTGTAGTACCCTTTGCTATGATGCTCCTAGTGGAGATATCTATGATCTCCACTGAGTCAGGACCAAATATCTCTTTCTTTGGAGATACAGTATGGGTCATATGATAGACATATAATAGGTTTGAAGCTAGGGAGGGAACAAATAGAACATCTTTGAACCTTCCATGTTCAAGCTTGACAAATCCCTTCCCCTTTGTTTTGACTTTAGTGTTATTGCCCATCTGAATACTAGGACCATCAAAGGACTGAAATGAAGAGAATGATTCTTTGGATGTAGCCATATGGTTGGAAGCTCCAAAATCAATGAGGAAGACATGTGTTGATGTGAAGCAAGCCTTTAGTGCATGGCCTTTCCTTTGGTATTCTTCATCTTTTTCTTCTTCAGAGTCATCCTTCCTTGCGCTAGCAGGTACAGAAATGTTATGTTTCTTCAAAAGAAGAGCCATTTCATCAAGTTGTCTTCTCATACAGGAGCTTTCTGAATGAAATCCCCTTCGACAGTAAGAGCATAGGACCTTGCCTTTGCCATTCTTCTTGCTTCTCTTCGAACCTGAAGGTTCTTTTGACTGCTCTTTCTTCACAGGAGACTCATCCCTTTGCTTCCCTTTGTCATTCGCTACCTTATCTCCTCTTGCAACCAGAGCTAGATCTTTGGAAGATCGAATGATCCCCATTTGGATGAAGGCATTAAGAGTGGGCATCTTCCAATTTGGAGTAGTGAGCCTTACTATTTGGAAGGTGGATACAAAGACTGAGTAGTCTGCATTGAGATTTGTGAGGATGGCAAGGATGATCTGATATTGATCCTTCTCCACTTTGCATTGCTTTAACTGATATATCAGGTTTTTGAAATTTGTGAAGAATTCATTCAGTGATTCGAAATTGGATGGATTAAGAGTGATCAGATAATTTTCTAGGTGATGGATCCTCCTCTCATCCTTCTTATCAAATAAGTGTTGATGTATATGTAACTTCGGAATGTATTTCACTTGTATTTCTTATATATTGTAACTTGATGTTTATTCTGGGATGTACTTGAGTCATGTCATGCCCCGATGTTCCTATCGGGAAGATCTATAATGTAAACAAGTCATGTCAAGTCATTGTGGGTAGCCCTCCTATTGTCTAAGGGTTAAAGTCCCTGTAGTTTTGGGGCACTAGGGTTATTAGATTATCCTAGTGAGGTCGGCCCTAGTAGGGTTTTAGTCATGTCGGGATTAGTATAAATAGAGAGCTGGACTCTCTATTTATCACACAACTCATACACACTCAAGTGTAGTGCATAGTTGAGGAAGGAGAAGACACTGGGGCTAGATAAGAAGAAGGTTACTGTTGTCGGGAGATCTCTTATTGTTTTGGGTTCTACTTTTGGTGTTGATTCTTTCTCAGAGAAAGTTGTGGGGTTTTCACCATTTATGGTTTCCCCGAGGATAAACACTATGTTCATTGTCTCTTGTTTTTTATTGTTGTACTTGTTATTCTCCCAGTTAAATATCCTAATGTTAAACTAGCTTAATGATAGAAAAACTAACATGGTATCAGAGCTAACTTGAGAAGAAGACACTAGCCCTTCCCTTGGCACACTAATCCTAACAAGTCCAATTTGGCTAAAACATTGTTTTGGCAGGTTCATAAATTCTTCCTCAGCTACTTTCAAGAAAATCTAAAGACATGGTCAGGTAGGAAAAATATCAATCTACAAGACCCCCATATGGTGCGGGAATTTTTCTTCAACACGCAATTTGTGGTGGGCATTTTCTTAAGGCTACCTGAGCCAGTTTTCCAACACTAGGTCATTTTCAGGACTTTCTCCAAAATTTATTCTGAAACCTCATTTTGGTAGATTCGTAACTTTGTCTTTATAAATGATTAAGGAGAAATAATACCATGGCTAGGTAGAAAAAATAACACACTACAATACCCCCATGTGTTGCAGTAATTTACTCTAACCCATAATTTGGGGCAGGCATCTTTCTGAGGCTACTTAGCCATTTTTTCTTGCTCTAGCACAAACCCCTGTTTTGGCAGGTCCATAAATTCCCCCTCATGCACTTTTAGGACAAACTGAAGACATGGTAAGGTAGGAAAAACAACAATCTACAAGACCCACATGTGGTGCGGGCATTTATATTCTCCTATAAATTATGGCGTGCATTTCTCTAAGGAAAGTTTTACTAATTTCCCATACTTAGTCATTTTCCCGTTTTTCACTAAATTACCATATTTTTCCAAAATGATTGTCATTAATGTTGTCATCAATGACAATCCTATTCATCACAGTCTTCATGTTTTTCTTTATAGAAATTGGTATATAATATACTACATTTAGAAATATACTTATATCTAATGTATTTGACAAGTTACTGTTTGGTATGGTGTAGGTAAGACAATTACTTGTCACTATAAGGACTTTTCACTCTGAATGAAAATGCAAGGAAGCTTGCTCAATTTAGAGCGGAATTAGAGGAGAGGGGAGATGGAAAATGTCATTTCCCTTGCTCTGATTGCAGGGGCTTGAAAGGAAGAAGAATTTTAATAACAACAACTAAAAGACATTTTAGGGAGAAGGGGCATGCCTAAGGGGGTTATGAATATCGTCCCTTGGTAAGAGGTTATTCAATTTTTAATGTATTCTATGTAATAGTCATCATGTCATGAATTTCAGTAAAATGTCTTACCATTTTATTATATGTTCTATACACACTAATTTTACTACGTTGTTTGTAAATATATAGACAATGCCCCCAAAATGTCGCCTTCCAGAGAGTTATTTTCCAAGTACTAGCAGAAATACTCATTTACAGGGAAGCAAACATCTAGATCAGAATATTGAAGCTGATCAAGTTCTTAATGATGATATGGATGGAGATAACGTTAGTGATACAAATCAGGAAGATGAGATACATAGATTGATCCAAGACACATTTGCTCCAATGGATGAGGACAACCAGGATGATAGTCATGATGTTGATCCTCTACTCGAGAAGTCACATCAACCTCTTTATGAAGTATCAAAAAAAAATCTTCTATCTGCTATAATGTTGTTAGTGAAATTGAAGGTTTTGAATGGTTTATCAAACACGAGTCTCACACAGATACTAAGGTATGTAATTTGTTAATTATTTATGTCTGCATGTTCACATGTACATAAAGGGTTGAATTTTTTCCTATATTTCTATTGTTATCTAATTTGTAAAGTATGGATGCGATATTGATGATTAGTATTGTTTACATCGACTTATTCTTTTGAATTTTGTAGATTGTTAGGGGAATTTCTATTACCAACATGATAGGCTCATAGGATGATGAGAAAAATTATTTGAAAGTGATAGGCTAGACTATGTTGGTTCATGCATCCAACCATGGTTTTATATTTCCCAAAGAGACTATGAGGAGGAAGATATAAATCTACCAAAAGTGCCTCTCACCTTCATTTGCACTATCCCAGTAAAATGCCCGCCAAGGTTAGATGATGAGGTTGTAGGAGAGAATATTGGCATGGTTGAGTCAGTATGATATTCCTCACATTTTGGATGTCTCACTGTCCAAGTTTGATGAAAAAAATAAATTCACCTTGGTGACTTAGGGTTTGAAGAGATTTGTCAAGTGTCAATAAGCAGTTTGGAAGACCACTTTCAAATTCCTGCCAAATGTTGGGTGTATGTCAATAGGTTCCTCAATTGGCATGGATTTGTTCTTTGTTGAAATGAATATCCAACCATACTTTTAGGATGACTTACAATGGTGACATATGCAAAATATCAATCTGCCAAAAGTAGGAAAAATACTATTTTTCATATTGAGAAACACAAGGAAATTGCCTAAGTGTTGAGAACGAGATTTTGAGAGGTCATTTGGAAATGCTGTGAAAATAAATTTATAAAATGTCATGGATCAAAGGTCACCTGGACCAGTTTTCCAAGACTTAGCCATGTCCAAGAATTTCTCCAAGGTTTATCCCGAAACACTATTTTGGCAAACTTATAACTTTTTCCTCAGAAAGGATTAGGCAAACTAAGACCATGGATAGATAGCCAGTTCAACAAGATATAGCCTAATATGGTGGTGTGGGAATTCTATTCAAACCATGAATTATGGCCGCCATTCTCTTAGAGTAGTTTGACTACTTTTTCATACTTAGTCAATTTCCAAAGTTTCATAATGTTGGCAGGTTGACATCTTCCTCCTTAGAGACTCGTTGTTGAGTTAAGTGACTTGGTTGTATGATCCATACAACACTCTAGAGACTCACATTCTCAATACATTTTTTACATCATCCTATGAGGCATGGAGGGAATTTCCTTTAGGCCACTTGGGCAGATTTAACACCGATTCCATACTTACACAAATTTCTCAATTTGGACTAATTTGCCTAAAACACCCTTTTGGCAGGTCCATAACTTTTTCTTCATCCATTTCCAAGACAATATGAAGACATGGTCAGGTAGGCCGAAGACCAATCTAAAATACCCCCATGTGCTTCGGGCAGTTACTGTAACCCATAATTTAGGGTGTGCATCTTTCTGACGCTACTTAGCCATTTTTTCATCCACCGGTGAAACACCCTGTTTTGGCAAGCCTGTATCTTTCTCCTCAAGAAAGATTAAAGAAAACTAAAATCATGAATAGGTATCCAAACCAACTAGCCATAGGAAGGTACCATGGTGTGGGAATTCTTCTCAAACCATGAATTGTGGCGAGCATTCTCTTAAAGTTGGTGGGACCAATTTTGACTAAGGTTGCTGGGACCAGAGTCTTCCCTAAATATATGTTGTAGTTTGGTGAGGCAAGTGACATGGTTATATGCTCCATACAACATTCTAGAGACTCACATTCTCAATGAATTTTTCACATCATCCTATGAGGCATGGTGGGCATTTCCTTAAGGCCACTTGGGTAGATTTAACACCAATTCCATACTTAGACTTGTTTCTCGATTTGGTCTAATCTGCCTAAAAAACCCTTTTGGCAGGTCCATAACTTTTTCTTCATCCACTTCCAAGACAATATGAAAACATGGCTAGGTATGCCTAAGACCAATATACAAGACCCCCATGTGCTGCATGCATTTAATCTAACCCATAATTTAGGGCGGGCATCATTCTGAGGCTACTTATCCATTTTTGCATCCACTGGTGAAAAACCTTATTTTGGCAGGCCTGTATCTTTCTCCTCAAGAAAAATTAAAGAAAACTGAAATCATGAATAGGTAGCCAAACCAACTAGCTATAGGACGGTACCATGGTGTGGGAATTCTTCTCAAACCATGAATTGTGGTGGGCATTCTCTTAAGGCTGTTGGGACCATTTTTGACCACTTTTCTGAAAATTTTCGTCATGTAAGGGTGGATTTTGTATAGTTGGTTGGTCTCATTGTTTTTTGCATGGAGACCTTGGTAATTTCGGCATGGCAACTTGAGGTAAACTCTATTGTTGTATTTTTTCTTCAAGAGTTTTTTACCTTGGATATTTTAGGGTTTGGTCTAACTTGGGCATTTGCATGTATGGTTGCTGCTGGAGCGACGATTCATTCTTGTTCACGGGGTGGTGTCTTAGCTATCTTCCTTCCACAACTATATTTGGCTCAAGTAAGTGATTTTCTTTTCCTTATGAGAATTGTAAATTGTAATGTGTAACCCTGAAATATTTTCTTTAGCTTTTGCAGGTTTTTATGAATTTATCTATGAAAATGAGGGTTGTTGTTATGCATCCCCAAGTTCTATTTTTCATCCTTACATCCATGTGATATACAATGAGTAATGCTAATTGAATATATACATATCAACAACAACCAGAAGCCCCATTATCATGATAAAGATGAGGGAAACTCAATGTATGAAAATGGAAACCACTTGTAACTCAATAGGCAATAAGCTAATTGGTGGCTAATTCAGAGAGGGATCTCTCACTATTTACATAGTTTTCATACGCAAGATATTCAATCAAAGACAAGTTAGAAGGTCAAATTTTTGAATAGAACAAGTTTGTTTTTATAAAGTCTAGTGGGACGATTGTGGAGGGGACCATTGGGAAATGGAGTCAACAATCCGGTCTGAAATATGTTGCAGGAGATAAGGAATCATGAAATTTTACAGACAGATCGAGGCAAGATAGTCATCCATCCTTCAATCTGGAGATATTTAGCAGGTGATTAGAAGAAATAAGAAAACAGTTCATCACGCAGAGCACCTAACCAAGGTGAATTCTACATGACTTTAGAAGAAAATGTTCGAAAATGCTTGAACAATGGGCCGAGAGCATACAAGATGAATTCTGGACCATATACACTAATTCTCAAACAAGAAAAGAAAATACAAATTGGAATGAAAAATAGGATAAACATTCACGTAAAGAAGTTACTTATTGAATAAAAATACGACACATGAATCTCTGCCATGAAAGGATTATCATTCCTTTGCAATTTTATTCATATCTAGAAAGATTGAAACACATTTAAGTGGAGAGCCTTCGCTCTTGAAAATTCCCAACCCTTCTCCCCTCCATGGGGAGCAATTTATACTATCTTAGTCCCCGAGGCTAATCCTCAAAACAGGACATGAAACTGTTTACAGTCATAATAAAATACTAACAACTTAAATCTTGGTACTACTGCCATGGTTTACATATATTAAAACAGACATTATATATGGAGCTAATGTGTGTGCTCGGTCTGGATGGCAGCACGTCGCTTCTGTTTATGAGCTTGCAGGTCATGAAAACAATTTTAAGGATGCTTCTGATGACTCACTGTTGTCTGGGCTTGACCACTAGTCTGTTTTTTGAATCAACAACGTGTCCTTCCCTAGGTGTGTGTAATTTTGTGCTCAAAGGAACCTTTCTCCATGGTTTCCGGACTGGAAAAGGAGTTTATATCCTTGCCATGCTTTTCCTTTTCTACAAACCCCCTCTGTCCTGGTAATACTGTTGTATGAGGGGACTTGGAGAAGGGAATATTTTTACTCCCCACCTCCCATGGCATGGGTTATCCTACAGGTCATACAGTGGGGAGTGTCTTCCACCTCTTCACCACCTTAGAAAAAATTGGCAACTGGAGTTCACAAACGATGCGGTGAAGTGTTTGGACACCCACCACCATAGCACGAGCATTCGCTCCTACTAGTTTCCGCTGAACACGGTCATCATGTACTAGGACTTTGGAAGCCATGATTTCTTCGAGGGTTTCTGGGGAGACACTCAGGGGACAAGAAAACCCAGCCACCGCGCAGCCAAAAGTATAGCTATCTGGAAATAGTCAAAGTGCTTCACATCTAGGCCCCGATGGTTGGCGCTTTCCTGGTGTGAAAAACCAATGTGACATATGAGCATGGAATCAAGCTCATGGACCATCAACACCCCGATACTAACAAGCTTCTCAAAGCATATCACCATTTCAACTCTTTCAAAATTCTCAGAATCTCTTATAACACTTCGAGCATTGTCTGTGATTACTGATTCATCTTATGCATCTTAATCGGCCTGGGAAGGTGGTGTTTATATAGGGCGATGAAGCTGAAGATGGATACAGAGATGACTGGTCATTATAATGGAAGCACGAGTGGACACATGGGTAGCGATCTCTATTTTCTGCTGAGAATCCAATCATACCGCCTCCTTTGATCCTATATTTCTGTCCATGTGGATCATGGTTTTTAGATGTGACATTATTTGCATTTTCACTTATGCTGGCAGTGGTGTCTAGAATGGTTTCATCTAGCCGCATCCCTTTTCTTCATGTAGAGGCCAGGTTCATCTCTTCAAAGATCTGAACTTCATGATCTCCCGTTGTTTTCTACGCAATCCACGTGCCAGATCTCTAGAGTCGGGAAGGTTGGTGAATCAGTGATGGTTTGGACATGATATTCACCTAAGGCGTGTCACAAATGACGTTGAGGGATATGATTATTGGTCATCTCATACGTGATGACATCCTTTCTGTACCAGACCTGACCAAGACATGGCCACCTTTACTAGGTTGAACAGCTCTAGAGTCGGGGATCAAATTTGAAGGGAAGGTCTCATTTTACTTTGAAGGGCTGTGAGAAATTGAACCCTTCAATGTTGAAATTTAAAAATAAATCATTCTTTTCATTTGAAATTTTAAGTGTTAAAAAGAATTTCATTATTTATTAAAAACATTGTATAGAAAAAAAAATGGCAATAAGAAGAAATTCCAAGTGATTTAACATTTACATGGAATTTGTGAGGTAAACCATGTACATATGATTTATCACTTCCAGATTATTTTTATGGGGATTACTCAAGATTTAGTATAGAGGAGGAGAGACTAAAATAAAGGTTGAGAATGAAGAACATGTAATGGTGATGGAATATGAGATTGGGAAAAAACCCATTTAGAAAGAGATTGATGCACTTGTTTTGTTAATGTGAACATACCCATAACCATTAGGAGTATTGGTTTTTTGTATTGCATGTTCTTTGGACTATTTATTTTTTGAAGGGAAATGTTTGTTTCCTATCATGCTAAAGTGATTAGAGTAGTTGAGAACTACTCGCAACCTTATTTGAATGCATAATATGAAATTAGGGGTGAAAGCAGGCTCATGGGGTACTAAAAATTATGTCTATCTAGAATTGTTTTGAGAAGAGCTCCACTATTAGAACTGCTACGTTACAAGGACAAAAGAGACCAGACATCAAATCCCTAACATTAATAAAAAAAAATAAAAATATGATCTTTGTCCAGTGACAACGTATCCACCTTAAACTAGTGTACTTATAACATTGTACATCCCTGGGAGATTTAAAATTGTTGATCCTTGTTGTGACCACTTGATCATTTCCATAACCAATGGTTTAAATAAACAACATAAAAGTAAAAAAATTAGAAGAATAACTTTTCCATGACATTTTACCTTACCTGTTTTGAAATGAACTTTTCTACATGCTATTAAAAGCATTGTATGATTATCTTTCTAACTAAATATGTTTTTTAGGATCCACATTTCCATTAATTGAAAAAAAAGTTACAAATAACATCACAAAACTAATTGATATTTTTGTCCATATGGACACAGTTCATGAGTAACTAGCCATTTAGTTTCAAACTCCACCTAATCCCTAAGCATCGTCTTCACCATAATAAACCTAAGTATTAGAAGACGTGAAAATTTATGTTTCAAAATTTAGTCTTGAGTCTACTAACATCTAGATGTCAAATGAGAGGGATTTATAGGGATCTCATTTCTCTTTTCAAAACTCGGTGCATAAAATTATTATTCAAACACGTTGAAAAAAGTATCCTTCAGTGCACCTACCTAAAAGAAAAACCCCAGAATGTAAACCTAATGATTTCATGCAACAACTTTTTTTATCAACCCGAAATTCAACAACTATTTTTAGAATTGAATCATTTCCTCCCCAAATGTTCAATTCAAAGTGATCAAACAAAAGCCCCAATTTTAGGTTGATTATGGATAGTCTCTGACGTGTCCGAAGACTTTCAGAGATCGCTCTTTGTTTCGAGGGCGCTCAGGGTGTAGATCAAAGAGCCCACAGAAGGAAGAGGAGGAAGAAAAAGAGGAATCAATTCAAAAGGTGAGGAGAGTGAGGAGGGGAGACATAATAGGGGAGATCAACACTATCAACCCACACAACTTGATTTGGGGAGATCAATATCAATCGTCAATCTCTAAACTACCTTCATCGAGACCGCTCAACCTCGAGAACTTTAACATTCTGCTAACCCTTTTTCCTCTAAACAAGTGAGCAAATTCTAATCGCGAAATGCTTCTCACCCATTGATCTACCCAACATATTGTTTCAACCATAGATATTCGCAGCCCCTATCACTTTCCATGGATTGACCGTAGATGTTGATTAGGAAGAGGGAGATGACGATGATGATGATGATGATGATGGTGATGATGATGTGATGACAAGATCTTTACTTTGGTCTTCATTAAATTGTTCTGATCTTCTCCAACATTATAATAGAATGGCTATGAGTGATTATTCACTCCTATAAAGAATGCACTTTATGGAACTACCAAACTGCCCAGTTTGGATCTCCCTATTTTAAGACACTGGACTAGGTCCATAAGTCTTGATTCTTCATGTGCACAAATCTAAGAACATGAGGCTTCACAGGGCCCAAAAAGTTGTATTTTTTTTACTACTTCCTCAAGTCATATTGAATTGTCAGATTAGTCCTTGGAATGGGTGTTAGGAGCAATCCTTAATTTTTCACTCAACTAGCTACTCCCCCTATCATGTAGACGTCTCCATTCATTGAGATTCCCCTAAAATTGTGATGATGAAGATGATGATGATGATGATGATAATGATGAATATGATGATGATGATGATGATGATGACGATGATAATGAAAATGATGATGATTATGATGATGATGATGATGATGATGATGATGATGGAGATGCTGATGAATTAGATGACGATGATGTGGATGATCAATATGATGATGAAGATGAAGATGCCGATGATGATCAAGATGATGATGATGATGATCAAGATGATGATGGTGATAATGAAGACGTTGATGATGAAGATGATGATGATGATAAGGAAGATGACAATGATGAGGAAGATCATGATGACGATGATGATGACGACGATGATGATGATTATGAAGATGATGATGATGATATTGATGAAGACGACGAAGACAATGGTGATGATGATGACAAGGATGATGAAGATCATCATCATTCTTGTCGTCATCACCATCATATTTTCTGTCTTCATCGTCATCATGATCATCGTCATCATCATCATGTTCGTCCTTGAAGGGACTTATGTATAGGATCTCACTATAAGCAATGCAACCAATACAAATTATGACAAAATCCTAGTTAAATTAAATTAAATTAAATTAAACTACACTAAATTAAAAACATAGAGTTCTTTAACTATAATTAATTTAAAATGCAACAAAATATAAATATGAAAATAAAAAAAAACCAAAATAAACTAAACAAAAGATAAATAAAAAAATAAAAAAACAAAACAAAACACCAAATATAAAATATGCAAATAATCAAACAAAAAACGTAGAATTCAAAAAAACCCGTGCACTAGCTCATTAGAATTCAAAAACACTATCACAGGAACTGCTCCAACTCCCATTTGGGGGTTTTCGATTTCGAACTTTCACTGAAGGATCTGGAACAGGCTATCATGGGTTTTTTACAGGAAGGGAGGGCGAAGGAATTTTCCTATTAGCACATCATCCACTCCCTTCTCATGTGACCCCATGCTGCTAGAACCACCTGCCCCACTTCCAGAATGGAAACAATGTTTAGACCTTCAGGTTTGTTTCCTTCTATGTTTTTCTTGATTACCCATTGTGTTTTTATTTTATTAATGGTTTTTTTCGTTTTTGTGGATGTGGTGGATATGAAATGGCTCAAATATCCTTGCAAGCATGAAGCATGAGCTATCCAGGTGAACTTGGGAAATTCAATGGGAGAAATAAAACCAACAGTTATCGAGGAAAAGGAGGAAGGGAATGAGATATTTTCATGCTACCATGCATGTGTTTGCTTGTTGTGAGATATTTTGACAATATGCCTGAATGGAATGTGGTGGTTTTGTGGAGCTATATGATTGTAGGGTATACTCTGAATGGGAAAGATGAAGAGGCTCTTAAGATGTGTTGGTAAGCGTCGATGATGGGGATGATGACGAATGATTTTACTTTCTCGACGGTGCTTCTGATTTGTGCAAACATCACGACTTATGATCAGGGTAAGAAATTTCATATCCTCAACATAAAATATGGATTTGATTCATATGATTTTGTGGGTATTTATCTTGTTGGCATGCCTGCAAAATGTGGGTTTGTTTCTAGTTTGGTTCATTCCTTTTGGAAATCATGTCAAAATACCATGAATTGACAGTTCAAAGATAGACTGTGAATGTTTTTAATAGTATGGTTGTTAGTTTTTCTTTGATAATGGAAAATTTTTGGAGTTTGAATCCCGAATGTTCTATAGAAAACTATTTTTGTTTGCTCATAGTGGTTTTGAGGCTACTGAGTGGAGGTTTGTAGCAATTGTGGAATCCCAGATCTTGTCTTGATTTGTACATGCATAATTTGTTTGAGTAATTAGTGAGACATTGACCCCAGCCATGTCATTCTCTGTATAAACTAACGAAATCTCATTGCATGCATCAATTCTTGCAAATTCTAAGTGTAGGCAAGAGTTGCGATTGAAGAACACAATATTGCCTGTGCGATTTGTCATTTCTTGTGTCCAAGATGGAAAAATATTCTACCAGAAGGAAAAGAAGCAGCAATGAGGGCTACCTTGGAGTGCTTCCTAAGAATAAACCCAAGCATGAACTTGAGGAGAACAAATTCATGTTCAGGTTTTTGCTTCATAATGGTTTGAATTTAACTCTGCAGTTCGAGGATGCCGTTGAAAATATGCCAGTCGTTGGGTTTGTAAGGACTGTTAGGAGAAAAGCTAAGAAATAACTAATAGAAAAAGGGGTCAAGAAAGATCCACTGAATGTTGCAACAACATTGCATGTACTTACAATAGTTATCTGGATGTTGAAGAAAGCTGAATAGTATTTTCAAATGACATGATTTATCTTTCATAACTTATAGAATACTAAAATTTGGTGATTAATATTGCTATGCAACTTTGATAAGAAATTTGAAATTAATCACTATACACCAAACTTTAAAATGAAATATTTTGAAGAATTCATAATAAATTCCAAGCAAAAAATTGTATTGTTAAATTTGCAAAGTTGCTTTTATACAATATATTTCCTTTCAGTTCATGTGTATTTAAATTTTTTTGGATTAAGTTAATTTTTTTGTATTTCCTTGCAGATAATTGAAATTTTTGTTTACTAAAACTCTGTTTATATTTTGATAATTATTGTAGGGTGGCTCTTTGCATTCTGATCGTTGGAGAGAAGAGGTGGATTTGGTTTTGAATACTGTGGCAATGAATGCTTCGACTAATTCGCCAATCCTGTGGTTTTGTGACAAGGAAAATATCTCTTATTTCGAAGACGCACCATATTTTACCCCCTTACATATCTCAAGGGATTGCACTATTTCGTAAAGGTATCTGTATTCCTCTCTCTTTATATGGCATATGCACACATGGTTGTAGAATGCATGTTGATGGGGTGAGTCTTAGAGTCAACAAGAAATTGAAGTATTCTCTTATAAGTAAAAAAAAATGTATTAATATGTGCGCTACAAAAGCATTCCATGAGATATTCAAAGTGCATTCTATTAGAACAAATATTTCCATATCTAAATATTATTATTAGAAAGTTTTTTTTTGTTTTTTTAGTAACTAGGGGAATCGACAACTGGAGCTGGGCTGGTACTCGCATGACATGGGGTCCATGGATCCATTCCCGCTACCACTATACCCATAGCTACCCCACACCCTTCGAAAGACATGGGACACAGGTAAACCTAGGTGGGATTTGATATCATGACCTCCAATTTACAACAAGTGACTTCATAACAACTGAACCACCAATGAGCCACACCTGTGCGGGCTATTATTTACTGAAAAGTTAACATTTCATAGATAACAAAGATTTATCTGGAGTATTTAGTGTCATTTTATTCATATAGTAAGACAACATGACTCTTTCCTCTGTTTTTTGTTTTACATTGTTTGACAGGATGGTGGTATTTACAGTGTCCACACATTTCCTTGAAAAACCTATTTATATGTGTATTTAATATATTTCTGTCTTAAACTTTAAAATTTGTGTGTTGTTTTCATTTTAATACAATGGTTAAATAAATCTTGTCAAATACAAACACAAGTTTACACATCAGTGACGCAACGATATTATAATATAGCATTTAAATGCGAGTTGATATTCTGGTGGAAAATGCGTGCCGGATAGATTGATTGTTGATTTCCTTCGTAGGACATGTGGAATGTGACTCCAGAACCACATCTCTCGGTGGAATTACCCCAAGAACACACTTTCCAGACAACATTAGCTGATTTAATTGTATGCCCATTTTTTATTTCATAGAGTATTTTGATATTTTCCATGCCTAGCAACATGACCAGTTGTGTATAGGTCTAGGAATGGATTATTTATTTAATTTTTAAATTTAATTTCCAGCCAACACAGTGGTTTTCCGTTTATTAGGAGAAATCTTTGCAAGTGGTATGGGCCAATGGACCTGGTGAAAGGCGATTGATAAGGTAAGGGTTCTTGCATTGCCTACATTCTCCCTGGGCATTAATATTTTTTATCACTTGCTTGTACCTGTCGTATAATATAACTTTTCTATTTTCATTTCTAGCCTCTTCATCATGTTTCATATCCAATGTTTGTATAGAAACATAAAAATATCAGACTTAACTGTCTTTGTTGTGTTCTTACCGTACCATTCCCTGCTTTTCCCTGGGTTTTAGAGTTCCCACCTCATTTTTCCATTGCATTCTTAGGAGCAGTATAGTAAGTAGTACTAGTGTTATGTTCACCTATTCTGCAGTGCACCGTGCTCACATTTTGGATAAGTTTTCCCTACATTTAACTACTAAAGTTGACTATTTGTAGCTTTCCCTTGGTTACCCGCTATCATGAGGTTCTTTTACACTAAACAATTCTACTTATGGTGGTGCATGGTTTGTCCTCTTTTTGCAGAGAAATTGATGAATAAATAGCATCCTTGGAGATTTCAGCAGAAGTGCACATAACCTGATAGTCTTAGTCTCCCAGAATACCCTCTCTAAGGAGAATTTTCTCAACATCAATTGTAATTTCCTTTGTGGGTGCACTACATATCCTGGTGTTCGGTCACATACAAGCTTGATAGAACCTCCCGGACTTGGATTATTGGAGTTTGAATCTCGAATGTTCTATAGCAAACTGCTTTTATTTTCTCAGAGTGGTTTTGAGGCTACTAAGTGGAGCTTTGTAGCAATTGTGGAACGCCAAGGCTTGTCTTGAGTTGTACATGCATAATTGCTTTGAGTAATTAGTGAGACATCGACCCCAACCATAGCAGTCTCTGTATAAACTAATGAAATCCAGTTGTATGCATCAATTCTTGCAAATTCTAAGTGTAGGCAAGCATTGCGATAGAAGATCACAATATTCCCTCCACAGTTTTCCATTTCTTGTGTCCAAGATGGAAGAATCTTCTACTAGGAAGAAAAGAACTAGCAATGAGGGCTACCTTGGAGTGCTTCCTAAGAAGAAACCCAAGCCTAAACCTGGGGAGAACAAATTCATGTTCAGGGTTTTACTTCTTAATGGTTTGAATTTAATTCTGCAGTTGGAAGATTCCATGGAAAAGATGTCGGTCGTCGAGTTTGTAAGGACTGTTAGGAGAAAAGCTGAGAAATAAATAATAAAAAAGGGGCCAAGAAAAATCCACTGGGGTCCCCAAGTCTATGTGGAAGATGCAATGGGAGAATGAATAAATATGGAAGCTTCAGATGAAATGATTCTCACAAATGGCCCATGCTCGTAGCTCTACAGGTTCATCCCTGAACTTCCTCCCCTAAACTGTTTGTTTAGATTTTTTTATAAGTCAACAAAAATGTATTTATATGTGCGCTACACAAGCATTCCATGAGCTCCTCAAAGTGCATTCTGTTAGAACAAATATTTCCATATCTAAATATTATTTGCTGGAAAGTTAAGCTTCATAGATAACAAAGATTTATTCGGAGTATTTAGTGACATTTTATTCATATAGTAAGACAACATGACTCTTTCCTCTGTTTTTTGTTTTATATTGTTTGACAGGATGGTGGTATTAACAGTTTCCACACATTTCTAGTAAAAACCTATTTATATGTGTATTTAATATATTTATGTCTTAAACTTTAAAATTTTTGTGTTGTTTTCATTTTAATACAATGGTTAAAGAAATCTTATCGAATACAAGCACAAGTTTCCACATCAGTGAGGAAACAGTATTGTAATATAGCATGTAAATGCGAGTTGATATTCTAGTGGAAAATGTGTGCTGGATAGATTGATTGTTGATTTCCTTCGTAGGACATGTGGAATGTCACTCCAAAATGACATCTCTTGGTGGAATTACCCCAAGAACACACTTTCCAGGCAACATTAGCTGATTTTTTTTTGTTGGTTAAGTGCCTTGTGACTTGTTGGGCGAACCTTGGTTATATTACAAGTGTATTATGACAGATTTCTTGGTTTGGCATGGGAAGCTTTGTTGGGGTTGAAACAGAGGTATATTTCCATTCTATAGCATTTGTCTTGTAGTAATAATTTTTAGGAATAGCGGTGACATTGCCACCTCGTGGCTCTTGTTTGACAAATATCTAATGTCTAGCTTAGGATTTTCCTATTGAATATTTCTGAAGTGGATCTAGTTATTAAGGATCAGATTGGGTTTGAACCATTCAACCCTATCTACTATTTAATCACTAAAGCCTCCATGAGATCCTTAATTGACCCCATCTGCCTAACTTGGATTTCTTAGGCACTAATCACAACTTTTATGCCATTTTAAATATTAATTCATCTTTCATTTTCTGTTTTATAAGATCTAAAAATTTCTATCATTTATATGTATTAAACTCATCCCTAAAACATCAAATTGCATGGTAGGTTTGCTCGAGTTTGTGGTTGGGAATTATGTTCTATAAATCTGCTCTGTAGCGCTAATTAAATTTGGTCTAAAACAAAATTAAAAGGTCGATTTGCAGGGTTGAAAAGTTCATATTAATAAGTGAAATTCCTAGATCTTCCCTAGTTTTATCCTCGTGTGTACCTTATTTCAAATCTAACTAAAGATTAAAACATTCTGCTGTTACAAATCTTGGTTGCTGGTTGCGAAAGACGTATCATTTGCAAGTTTGTAGCAGCATTTAATTTATTAATTCAGATCTCAAATTTGAGGATATTTTCACATATACACTAATAAATTCTCAAACCCAGATTCTTCACTACTAAAATCCCTTGTAGCATCAACTAGGCCATTGATCATATCAATCCATTTAACATTTTCTTCTGGAATTAAATCTTGTAATTGCAAATAATGCATCTCAATAGAAGCTAGAGCCTAGAACCTACTGCCTTTACAGGACAGATATGGTGTTAACACTTTCCATTGCAGATAACATTGTAATACCTCCAACATCTATGATATAGCCCACTTGAATGGTGGTAGAGCGACTTATTGTAATTTTCAGTTTCTATTATTTTATGCTTGCCATTGACAAGTGAATCCACATATACACTTCAAGAATCAGGAATTGATAAATCAATACCTTGGATAACTTATCCCATTCAATTATTTCTAGTGGCATGATTATATTCCTAGACTAAATTTTGTAAGCACTTATTCAAAACATAACACCTATTGTATACTGGTCTGATGTACACATTTCCATGTCAGTTTCTAATTACTTGCAATATCTCCATACTTATTCATCACATCCAAATAGGTTCCTTACAGAATGGTCTTATTCACACCCTCTGTGAATATGAAAATTGTATGGTTTCATCTAGGTCCAATGTGCATCCTATGAACTTCCATTTTTTTATCAGGAAGACACAAAGGTGATATTGACAAAATTTCATCACGGGTATTGAAAAACCATCGAAACCCCAAGTGGTTATCCACGGATACCATTTCTATAGAGATGCAGTTTTGTGGAACAATTACCGTTCAACTTGTAGATTTCGTCGATAGAGATTGGTTTTCCACGGTTTTGCGTGGAAGAAATTTTTGTTCAAATTCCAGAATTCATCGATAGAGAGATAATAGTTCGTCGAAATTGTTCCACGGTTTTGCGTGGAAACAAACTTTTGCCTAGCGGGTTTTGGCCATATATTCATCATTATAGGGATGAACGTTTTGTCGATAGAGCGACGAAACGTAGAAAATGAATTAAAAAAATCAATTTCAAGGCCACCGTATAGAAGACACATGGCGACCATAGTTCGTCGCTATATAGATGGCTTATAAATTTCATCGTTAGATCGACAAAATAAGTGCCACGAAACATCAAGACCGATATCATCGCAATTGAGACGAAAAAATGTGGAAATAGCAACGAAAAACCGTCGCAAATTTGCTCATATGTGTTAGCGGCCAAGAAAGGAGTTGTACACCCTTTGATCTCTAATATACATAAGTAAATATAATAATTGATGCATATTTGATCACATGATATTGGTTACAATGAGGGGGGTATACCTTATTTATAAGAAAAATGTCTCACTTTATCCCTCCTCTAGGCTGACCTTGTATTTAAAATGACTTTTAAGGGCTTTCCATCCACAATCTAGGTATTAAACCTCATTAAACATAAAATAATTATAAAAATAAATAGCATGCTTCAACATGATGAATATTTGATATTGGAAGGAGGATCTCATGCCCCATCTAACCTCAACATGTGTATTTTTCCCTTAATTCCCTCCTTAGGATGGTACAACCTCCAAAAGCTTGCTTTCAAGGTGGATGATTTTCTATTTTTGACCAACATGGAGGAGAGATACAATAAAATTAGGTCCAAGAGGGTATGAATGAGGTGTGCTACAACATGTGTGACAACCCTTACAAGCGCAATAACCTCTACAAATCATAAAAATAAGCATGGTTAGGGGCTCTTAGTCCATGTGTCCTAATGGATTCATCCCATTATGCACCAAGTACTTTCCATGGAAATAAATGACCAACATGATGAGGAGATCCACTCATTTGGGGGTAGTTAGTTGAGCCATGAGACCAATACTTCTTGAAATGAGGACCAAGGGGACCTTCCATGATCTTGAACATGGGTCTTGAGTCCCACTTGAACAACACTTTTTGCATAACAAATCCCTACCTTGGCCTTTTACAATGATAAAAGACTCCCCCCCCTCTTTGGTAAATTGAGTGGGGTGCACCACAGAGAATATGGGTTGTCACATGCTCTATAAATAATATTCAAATCAATTATGCCATGAATATGTCTTGTGATCTTATTAAACATGGTTTTGGGGGAACCCATGGTTTATAACCCCAACGCAATTCTTTAACCATAAGAATCATCCTTATTACTTGCAATCCGTAAAGTTTGGTTTGTATTCTTGTAGTATGACAAATATTTAATCATTATGGATCTTACAATATCTAAAATGCCAATATATGACATATAAGCAAAAAAAATATGGATTGAAAGAGAAAAATATTAGTTTCAAACCTCACCCTTAATCGAGAAATCAAGCTCTATTCCTTTAGAATGAAAAATATGTAATCTCTAGTGCTTATATTATTATTTAAGGGCATATACATGACATGAAATCCTAAAAAGCATGGATCAGTGTGGCATTTTTTCATTTAGGGCCAAAGCATTACTTGGGGCATGATAATCATCCTCACCACTCCCATCCCATGAAATTGGGACTCTGATACTATTAAAAGATAAAGTTTCTACATTTAAGGATGTAACATAGTTAATGGCCTTTTATGTGGCATTCTAACTTATAAAACATGGATTTGGGAAACATATTTTATCTAGGGTGACAAACCATGACATCAACAATAAAACTGTCCTATTAGGTGTAAAATGGACACCAACTTGAAAACACACAAAACAATAGTTACCAACATTTTTTTCTAATCAAGTAGGTTGGTTAAGCACTTGAAAGTCTATATTGATAACAATAACAAACCATCAAAAGATGTTCCTAGCTCATATATCAATTATCTTTTTCATCTCTTCTTATCTAAAAATTGTGATAATAACAATGCACTATAACAAAATAACCAAACTAATAATAAACATGATAAAAACAATAATAATAAATATCTCAAACTAACAATGATAAAATTAAATAAATTGTAATAACTTAAACACTCACTTTAAACAATCAAACAATATTCAACATATTCTAACTCAAAGAAAAATACATAATATCCATAACAAAAAACCATACCACACAACGAAACATGACTCATATAAGAGGGAGAACCCCAAGTAGTTGGTGGAAAACCATTGCAAAAAAGAGAATACAAGTCAAGAGCATATAACCAATTCCCATCTCTAAACCATCAACCAATAGTAGCTAGGTTCACAAATCTTAATATTGGTGTGCAAAAGAGTGTAACATACTCTCCTAGAGGATACGCTTATTTATAAGGTGCGAGTCCCCCTTTTATTGACTTATTTAATCAACTTAGTTATTATTGCATTTTATAATGAAAATGATTGTTTGTAATAACATAAATGTATATTACCGTTATGTATTAAAGGTCCATAGTAGAATAATGGATTCATGATTCGTTAGTAATTAATAATTGTATAAGGGGTGACATGTATTGGGGTTATGTTATCACCATCAAAACTAGAGGAGAAATGTACATTTCTTTCATTCGAGGGATTGTTCACACTACAAACAAGAAAATTTAGTTGTTGGTAGTTCTACAAGGAATTTTTATTGTTGTTTCTCATTCCATTCAAGAATATACAGTGA
Source organism: Pseudotsuga menziesii (assembly GCA_001517045.1). Classification (NCBI taxonomy): domain Eukaryota; kingdom Viridiplantae; phylum Streptophyta; class Pinopsida; order Pinales; family Pinaceae; genus Pseudotsuga; species Pseudotsuga menziesii. Next base: position 89,783 of record LPNX010848025.1, read on the forward strand.
TCAATGACTCACATTAATGAGTCATGCATTAAAGAATCAAAGAAATTCTACTTCCACATAAATCCTAAGGATTCTAAGGGGCTTGCCTCTTAACGTTGTACTAAAAGTAGATATACTTGTTGTAGATATTGAGATGGAATAATTAAGAGGTTGATGCCATGGTGAACATTAGTACTTCACTTGTAGCTACAAAACTATTCCTTTATAAGAAGTATGTGATCATATTCTTTATTATGCATCCACCATGAACTTCAACATAATTTTGTCTCTCCAAAAATCATTAATAAATGTTGAGACAAGTATAAAATAGTATAATTGGGAAACACAGATTTCAAAATAAATATGTTGTTGTATGTTGGCACTTTAACATGGAAAACATGAGATTCACTCCAAAATTTAAGATAAACCATCCACAAATGTATATAAATCATAAGGATGCTTCTGCAACTAACTGAATCATTCCACAACAGCAAACTAGCACATAACAACAAAATAACACACATAATAGACAAAAAAATTCTCAGATCTTCTTTATTAATAAAAAAGCAATCTAGATACATAATCCTCCCTTTCTCATGGGAGGAAAGGGAGCTACAGAATTTAAAACCTTGACTTTTGTTATGCACATGCATCTCTTAGGAACTCGGAGAAGGGTTTCCAAGATAAACTGAAGACAATACTTACTCAATGATCTCCCAAAACCCTTTCTTATCCAATGGTCAATGGAGGTGGGAAATGAATACTCCACTAAATCCACTTACACACAAAATCCCATTTTACACTTTTGACCCAATATTTTTCATTATTACACTGACCCAAGTAATTCATTAATGACCATAACTAATAATCATAATAACCATGTTTCTTTCATATGCAGCCAGGATCCAACAACCCCCACCACTATTTGTTGACTTACCCTTGATCCAACCAAGGAAGATAGGTACAATATAGAATCACATTTTCATGTAGCTATCCAATGGCCTCATGTTTCCACTACTCATCACTTTGGCATAGCCTATCATTGGTGCAACCTCCTCAAACCTTTCTACTACCTTCTCACTCTATCATAACTGTAACCTCCTCAAATTGGTGAAACCTCCTTTAACCTGTCACAAAATTATCTTCAAAACTCGTTGCAAGATCCCCATGTTGGAAACCTGTACCATGGATATCCCTATGGCCATCAACCCATATTAATAGAATTCCTTGAATACTACCCCAAGAAAGTTTATAGTCTAATAAGAATCAAGGATATATATGTGGTTGACCCTGATCAACTGTCTACCAAAACTTAAACACCATATATGTCGTCATCCTTCATTACCTCGAGTGATCTCCTATGGTAGTGATCCTCATGCTCCATCTTCCCACCCATAACATCAACAAACTCCTCATTACCCTTCATATGTTTTCCTATCATTTCCACAAACACAACTCCTTGAATTCCCACCTATCACATCCATAAAATCTTACACTCTCTCATCCTAAGTACAAACCTTTTCTAGTGCACTCAAAACTTTTGGTATTGATCACATCCCTAACTCAAAGATGCATGACTAGCACTTTCCATATTTGCTCAAAATTGCTAACTTGTGTACTCAAAACTATTGCTCATAAACTATTTGCAACCACCAAAACAAGCGATCTACTAATGAGATAGTACAATACTAAGGATATTAGGCATGACATCCCAAAGTGAAATAATATATCAGGAGATAAAACTGGAAGCAAGATTCACTTGGTTTACTACACCAAGTTTGATTCTACCACAACCCTCCCAACTAATTACATGAGAATGTTAAATCTTGTCAACACAAAGCCTTGGTAATTTAAAAGTATAATTGCATGCTACACCAATACTTATCCAATTTTATAATGGAACTTAATGGGAAAATATCATTAGGATCTCGTTACGCAAGGATGATCTGCAAATCCTCCAAGGAATTACATCTACTTTAACATTATTATCCACTTCTTATTACATCAAAATTCAATGTACAAGTCATTCCTCCAATTATCAAGATCAAATAAAGAACAACTTTCCCAATACCACTTATTTTGCAATGGGCCAAATGAAATGTTTTTGCAACTCATAATGACAATAGGAGTGACATGTTCACACAAAAAGGGAGAGTTCTCAACAAAGTATAAGATATTTCTGCAACTATCCTCATACTATGGAGTGATTTTGCAACTACTTGGTCTCCTTTTCACAACTTACCAAAGGTATTCTAAATTTGAATTTCAGGGGGAATATAGTCTAAATTCGGATGTATGAGTCATAAAAGCATTTAATGAGAGGCCACATGCTCGCAGTCATCATAAAAGCATTAAACGGAGAGGCCACCCTCTCTCATCCATGGTAATTGACAACTCATGATTTTGTTCCATGGTATGGATTCAAGGCACATTGTACCTCTCTCATCCATGGTATTTCACAACCCATGGTATTGCCCTAAGGCACATTGTAATAATGTTATAAAAAGGCTCTATGCCTTCTCAATAAAGCATTCAAGGATTTTTAACACCCTCCACTTCTCTTATTCTATTGCGTTATTGGGTTACTGGTTCTGAGTGTCTTTCTTAGTATGGTTTGAGAGGTGAGGCTCAAAGAACTCTCTTTGAGCCTCATCCCTCCATGTGGGCTATTTACTCTATGTATGTTACTCTATGCTTCAAATGTTAACAATTTTGTAGCTTCAATCCCCTCCTCTCTCGGGATCCAAGCCTTTTGGGTCTCAACCCCCAAGATCCAGATCAGTGGTATCAAAGTAGGTACGCTCTCCATGGGAATGAGGGTTTGAGCATAGTTCAGGTTCAAAGATCTACATATATTTTCAGCCACCTTTTGGCAGACTTAGAGTCCATTGCTAGGCCATACACTATAAGCATCACAGTTGGTCCTCAGGCAATACAGGATATGAGTAAGTTCCATGATCTCTACAACATCCGATTTTGCTCTACAAACCCTTGGCAATATACGAACTGAAGATCAACACGTCTCTACAAACTTCACACTGATACTACAACTTGCACAAAGAGTTTCAGAGGATCTTCTATAGCTCATTGGAAATATATTTCCTTCATCTAAAATGGGTATTTTTCAATTTATCATTTACCTTCCTGGTTTGTGAGATATGTTTGTTTGAAGCAACCTATGTTTATACACAGTGCGACATCACATACAGAAACTTCAAACGAGTACCACAGGCTCTATAGAACATATTAGAGTCTCTACCATAACTCATTGGAAATATATTTTTGTTAGCGAAAATGGGTATTTCACGATTTTTCATTTGGATCTTTGGTTTGAGAGATATCATAGATTGAAGCAACATGTGTCTCGAAAACCAGTCAGCGTGTGTCTCTTGAGCTTCAGAAACCATTTTCTCACTCCTTGGCCACCACAGAGAGAGTATGTTATATGGATGGAAATTTCTCTTCAAGATCTCAAATGGGTCTTCAACGGAATTCAATTTCATCACCTGCATCAAAATATATGAATGGATTTGTAGCGAGACATCAACTTCACCAAAGACCTTTTTTTTTACTTTTATGAAATCCTATTTTAATCATGGTTATGGGTTAACCACACAAAACCCATGGTTATGGGTCAACGACATAAAACCCACAGTTATGGTTATGGGTCAACAACACAAAACCCACGGTTAGGGGTCAACCACACAAAACCCACGGTTATGGGTTAACCACACAAAACCCTTCTCTTCATTGGCAATTAGCACATTGTAATCATGGGTCTCTTTTTTGTATGAAATGATGGGGACCATCATTTTCTAAGGGGGGGAGAATGATCCGAATTTTAGGGGGAATATGGTCTAAATTCAGATGTATGAGTCATAAAATCATTTAATGAGAGGCCACACGCTCGCAGTCATCATAAAAGAATTAAACGGAGAGGTCATCCTCTCTCATCCATGGTAATTGACAACTCATGGTTTTGTTCCATGGTATGGCTTCAAGGCACATTGTACCTTTCTCATCCATGGTATTTCACAACCCATGGTATTTCCCCAAGGAACATTGTAATAATGTTATAAAAAGGCTCTATGCCTTCTCAATAAAGCATTCAAGGATTTTTGACATCCTCCACTTCTCTTATTCTATTGCGTTATTGGGTTACTGGGTCTGAGTGTCTTTCTTAGTATGGTTTGAGAGGTGAGGCTTAAAGAACTCTCTTTGAGCCTCACCCCTCCATGTGGGCTATTTACTCTATGTATGTTACTCTATGCTTCAAATGTTAACAATTTTGTAGCTTTAATCCCCTCCTCTCTTGGCATCCAAGCCTATCGGGTCTCAGCCCCCAAGATTCGGATCAAACATGTTCACACAAAAAGGGAGAGTTCTCACCAAAGTATAAGATATTTCCGCAACTATCCTCATACTATGGAGTGATTTTGCAAGTACTTGGTCTCCTTTTCACAACTTACCAAAGGTATTCTACAACATCTCTTAAAGAATACAAGCTCTTTTGCAACTCATTATAGCCATGTGCATACCACAACACCTCCATAACTACTTTTGGAGAGAGAGAGAGAGAGAGAGAGAGAGAGAGAATGTGAAAGAGTGTGAAGTCTTAAGGAAAATATAAAAGATGACCAATATCTACTAAGAATTTTTGGATGCCTCAAAGACACACACACACAAAGTAGAAAATGTGAAAGAGTGTGGAGCCTTGAAGGAAAAGATGAAAAAGTTGACAAATGTCTACTATGAAGTTGTGGACGCCCCAAAGGAAGAGAGAGAGAGAGAGAGAGAGAGAGAGAGAGAGAGAGAGAGAGATGGATACTATATGGGGTAGCGGTATGGGTATTAATGTGGTTGTTGTGGTAGGGGAGGTGTTTAGTTGGAGGGACATGGGCAAGCCGTAATACCACCACATTTGACTCTATATACATGATTTATATTATATATAGGCATTTTATTAAATTATATTTCATACTTATTACTCTCAACCTAACAAAATATGAATGATTTTAAGGCATCAATAACACATATGCATTATCAATGCTTATAAATCGGGTATGTGATATAATCCATATGCGTTGTAGTGATTATGTGGTTTGTGTGTTTACAAAACACATATATGATATAATCTTATTTGTGTTATAAAATGTATATGTAAATTATATCGCATGTGCATTTTGTAATGCATTTACATTATTTAAATTTTAAATTTTGGTGGGAGCGACTGTTTTGTATTTAGGTACAGACTAATGAACCTATAGGTTGGGATAGAAAAAACATACCTTTTAGCTTTCATCCAAAACTCTCTCTAGAAGCTTAATTTCATGGACGTTTTTTACTATGCAAAACACACCGATTTTTTTATAAAATTACACAAATTTGTCGAGTAGATTCTATAGATTCTAAATATATATATTTTTTTACATAAATGTTTTTTGTTAAATTAAATTTTGAAGTGATAGACGCCATGATTCCAAAATACAATGCTCTATTGTTTATCCTCTAACTTTTGACTACATTCACCATTTCTCAAACAAATTATGTGGTGCAATAGAAGATATATATATATATATATATATATATATATATATATATATATATATATATATAATCAAAATCAAAATTTCTTTAAGTTATTCCCTGAAAGTGATGCACGCGCACACATAATACTTTTTTCAAGGTTTTCCAAGTTCAATAAATCATAAAAAAATGAAAACATCATAAATAATTTTGGAAAAATAGTGTTGCACTAAAACAAGATGGCATCTATATATGTACAAAATTCTATGTAAAAATACTATCATTTAGTTCATATATTGTTGCATGCACACAAACATATATGTTATATTGTGCTGAAAAATTTTAAAAACTATTTTTAGAAAAATGGATTTTAGAAACAACTACACAAAATTTCAAATTTTTTTTTTATATAATATGAAATCTTATTTGATTTCCTATATCTTATCTTTTTACATCATCTTAAAATTAGTTATGCAAGTGCCTCTAATTGTCTCTTGAAGTTAGAGGTTCCCTATTTTTTCAGATTTATGGGACAACTAAATTGTCCTTAAAGGAGCTCATGATTGTGCATCAACCCTAGAACAATACCTAATGATTTTTTTAAAGCATCTCTTGAATGTGAAAGGGAATATCCCAATTAGGGCCTTTTAACATAGGGGTTGTGATTAGTTTTTCTTTTAAGGTTTCAGAGTCTTTTGGCATTTTATATTCCATAGTAGGTCAACGTCCTTGGTAAGAACGCAAAACTTAGGTGATATTATTTTTTCTAAAATTAAGGATGAATCTCATATAATAACCAACATGCCCAAGAAAGTTTCGGGCATCATCCTACTTCTGATTGGCAGATTAATTTTGTATAATAAAAATTTTCGACCAATTGACATTCTTTATCTCATATTTCAAATAAAGGATTTTAATTTGAATATGTATCTTGTCTTGTATTTTATATATTGTAAAAGGAGGTTGCCCCTTCTCCTTATCAATCGAGAAAGAAATTCTTAGTGGGGGGGGGGGATTCCTATGCTCAAGGCTATTATGGTTGAGCCTGGTTGATTATTCTCAAAGTGTCTTCTTATTCTGACTTAGTATCATTCTCAAGGCGTGGACTCAATTAGTATTTCTATTCTTATGCTATTTGAGGTATTTGATACATAACATTACCCAAAACAATTGAAATAAAACACCACAATCAAGCTATCATAGTAAACAAAGGCACTTAGGTAAGATCCTTGCAAACAAGTTGATTTTAAAATAATCACATCATTAAGGCATATAGCAGTCAAAGGAGACTCAAATATCATCAAACCAAGGCTATTCATCCAATTAAACTCAAAACAAAGATCAAAATCCATACATTTATAAGCATTCAAGCATAGTTAAGGTAATAGAGTCAATCAAGAAAACTAATCAAAGAAAATGAATCATCTACTTTAGTGATCACATCAAAAGCTCAAGTCACGAAGAAAAGTATGATAGAAATGGTGAAACTTACACAAATTTGTAGGGCCCACGACCCCTAAGGTTTAGAGTCTATTAAAGGCATTAATAAATAGTTACACACTAGATGAAACTAAAAATCTCTAATAAAAGCCATTGGGTGACAAAATAGAAGTGAAGTCAAATGCATCGAAGAGAATCAATTATCATTTTCATTAACTAGCTTGACAAACATAACACCTTATGTCAAAGAATAAAGTTAATGAGATTTATTATGTCAAAGAATAAAGTTAATGAGATTTATTAACTCTAGCATGAATCAATGGCCCAAGTTAAAATCACGATCCTAGAGCCTATTTAGATTTGAAGTGGAAAAAAATTCAACATGCATGGAATACAATATCCCTCATGTGTTGGTCCCTTATCTATGAGCATCTATAGAAACCCTAACGAAGTCACCATGACATCATAGACCTTGCTTCACTATTAGCTTTAGATCCATAGTTCTGATGAAGATTGTGTACGTCATCTCACCTTGTAATAGCTTAACATCCTTTCCCTACTTCACTTTATTATATGTTTCTTGGAAATTCATAAGTGGGGAGAAATAAGTGGCCGTTTATAGGTGGGAAGGGTTGAAATTTGAAGGGCATTTTTCCCATGAATTACAACCAATTTTTTGTGGAGCCGTTAGGTTAAACGAGCAAGTAATTAACAAAAACGTTTTTTTGAGGGTTAATATCTTTTACAAAATGTTATTAGTATGAACTTTAGGTGGTCTAACTAGAAGCTAGGATGATAAATTTGTTGCTGGGAGTACTTATGAATGTTCCCCATTAAATATGGTGATTGATTTAATAATTATGGAATATTAAGATTTGCAGGTTTGAGTATATCCCATGAATATGTGGATGGCAAGCTATGGCAAGCTTGGTTTGAGTGTTTATAAATACATTGAAGTAATTGCGTGAGATTCTTTATATTCATTAAATTTAATACTAGTACAGCCACAAGTAAAGTGGTTGGTGAACGTTGATAGGCACAACCAACCACTTAGTTTTGTGGAGATGACATACTATAAAGCAAAGTAAAATATATAAATTATATTAAAAAAATATGAGTTTATTATTTATCCATTATTCATAGTAGATCGTATCTGAGATAATATCTAGATGTCTATCTACCTAAAATACAATACAATATACTTGTGATTCTATTAACTACATAGATTGAAACACTAGTTGATGCATGGTTCCTTGATGATAATTGAGAATTTGATATATCCCATCAATGGGTGGCTTGTTGGAGATGGATCCTTGATGCGCATTAAAGAAATATGTCCATAGCAAATGTTATTTCAATGCAACTTACATCAGGGACATGGACAATTAATGAGATATTGTCCTTTGATATGTTATCTAAGTAGATTTTCATTACCAAGTGCCTTTTTAATTTTCCATGAAGTTTTACATGAAATTAATCCAAAACAATTGATTTGAGAAGTCTATTATGAATCTATATAGGATTGGGTGAAGAAAGTATATCTTATGTAGTTATGGAGGTATAGGATTGAATATTATTATAGAAATTCTTCATTTTTTTAGAAAATTAATTATTTCCTTCATTTTATTTGGTCCCTTTTTCCATTCTTGGAATTATTCTCTTATGTGTAAGCAAACATTGCTCATGTGTAAGCATTGCTTAAGGGATGGACGCTCGGTTTTTGTTGTTTTTATTAAAAATTAAAATTAGATCATTCAATAAATTAGCATTGTGAGGCCTAAGATGAGAGTTGGATGGTTTTTAAAAGAGCATAGAGGTTATGCTATTTAAGCAAGCATGTCCCTTCCTTAAAGTGGTTGCTTATTGGTTACTTGAAAATTAGCATTGTGAGGCTTAAGATGAAGGTGGATGTTTGTAAAAGAGCATAGAGGTTGACCTATTTGATCGAGCCTATCCCTTCCTTGAAGTTGATGCTCATTGGTTACTCTAGAGCCTAGGATTTACTATCACAAGTTCTCTCCAAAAAATCAATTAGTAAAATGGATTCTCTCCAGCTACACTAAACAACATTAGGAGAGAAGAAGATTCTTATGCGTTTATTGAGCAAAGATAAGAAAAGTATGCCTTGTGTTGTGTAAGCCGATGGAAGAGAGTGCCATGGTTGTTTAATAGTTAGATGAGCCAGTTAGAGTGTTTAGCAATGAGCAATTTGGTTAAGCCATAAGAGTTGTTGGGTTGGGTTGAAAAAATTGTATGTATAGCTCGTAGATTGACTTGAATACCCATGTGAGATACCTTCAAAGTGGGTAAAAACATCCATACAAGTATGGTCAATTATACAAACCTTACACATGTAAGAAGGGGATTTAGATAAGAAATTATTTTAACCATGTGTCACTGATAAATATGGCTGATTAATGATATTATATTTGACCATGAATAAATTGAGAATGGTGCCTAAGTGGGGTAAGGAATGCCCGACCTTGTACATGTGACATTGTTGGATTCATTTTTGATGTATTCATGTTATAGGATGATTTTCCTTAATGGATTATAAGATTATAATGCGAAATTTTGCCAAAGATTCATAGTAATTTATAGTTTTATACATTGTAAGACATAAAGTTGTTGACTAAATTAATATTTTGAAAAGTGGTTGCTTATTAAAACTTCATTATTAAACATTGAAAAAAAAATTAAAAATTGTATACTAAATTGTTGACTAAATTGTAAAGATGAACACAAATTCCAACCTTGTATATGGAGTTTCTATTTGGCACACCCCAGCGTTCAAAATACTCTTTATTTTAAGTTACATTCACCAATCACATGATCAGCTCATTTAGAATGTGTGAATGATTCTTGGCAAGTAGACTTGTTGTTAATCAAGCCGAGGCATTAATAGTCAATGGGTTCGTTACTGGGAGATGTTCAAGTTCATCCACTAACTATAACAATGTTGCAAAACACTTTTTACATTTGGTAATGAAAGATGCTAATTTATGTCGCGTCTTTAAATTATTTTTTTAATAATTAACATAAAACATTTTTCAATGTTTGGGATAAATTTGTATTCTAACAACGTTGTAAAACACTTTTTATATTTGGTAATGCTTTTTCATAAGAATCAGCTTACATTATAAAGTCATTTATGTATATTTCCACACAATCGAGTCATGTAATAGGTTTTAAAAGAAGTTTGTAATAGGTTTTAAAAGAAGTCATGTAAACGGTTTTATGTATATTTCCACACAATCGAGTCATGTAATTATATGAATAAAACCAACATCTAATAGTTTTTGCATCTCTATTTTTACTTTGACTCCTTAGCTCTAACTATTGAAGAGATGTATAAGATTTTTTAGGAAATGTTTCTATTAAAATAGTAAGAGGGTTGCATGCTTCAATAGTGAAAATATTTTCCAAATATGTGATATTGGCCAAGATACTCTTTGAAAATTCATTAGTTGATTTATTCTTATCATATTTGCTAGTGTCATCACTAATTTGGATTTATGGGTAATAAAGGTTTTTCACAAGACTTGATATCAAAGTATCTACATCCAAATCATTTAAGTTGAAGGATCTTTCAATTGTAACATGGGTTGGGAAATAGTTCCAAAAAGTGTATTCCCTTCATTCCAATCAATCTACATGGCTCTCTAGATTTTAGGAATGGTTTAAATGGAGGATATAGGGTTAGCTTCTTAAGAATCTAGAGATGACAGATAGTCATATATCATGAACTATAACTAATGTAAGAATGATATGTTTCCATCCATTTTCCTAAAAAGTGTTAAGATTTCATATTATTAGCTAGATATCATTAGTGTTTAATCCAATTTCACATCAATAACATATGTAGAATCACAGAAAGAAACACAATCACAATATAGACACAAATTTATCCTCGGAAACCCTCGAGGGGAAGAAAACCCAGCAAAACCTCCTCTATATAGATGTATAAGATAAAATCCCAAAACATGTTCTCCTTCTCCTTGTTGATCTCTCTCCCTCTCTCTCTCTCTCTCCTATGCGCTATACACAAGTGAGTGTGTGTGTTCAAATGAGGAACACAACTCCTCTATTTATACTCTTTCTATCACTTGACTTTTACCCTAACAAGTCGGCCCCAACAAACTTACAGGGCCGACTTCACCTAGGAAGACACAAAACAATATTATATTATATTCAAGAGGGTACTATTGACCCGACTTACAATGGAGGTTATACCTCATGACTCTTTGATGACCAAATACAATAGTAACATCCTGACGAAGGAATAAGACATCTCCCTTGGGTTACAATAGTAAAATGCATTTAGAATATAGGCTTCGAAGTTATAAAATTTCAACACTCCCCCTTAACGAGAAGGGTATTCTATTGACAACAACATCATCAACTATAGGAGAAAGGAGAGAGAGAATATTAAGTAGTATCAAGGAAATACATCTATACATCATAGAAAGTTTTCAACAATCATCAACAGCTGGAACATCTTCAATATCTTCAGTACTGGAACATCATCTTCTACAGGATCGAGTCTTCATCTTTTGCACCACTTGATCACTTGATCCTTTGCAAAAACAATTTGATCCTCATCTTCTTGTAGTACTTGATCACTCGATCCTTTGCACCAACACTTTGATCTTCATCTTATTGCATCACTCGATCACTTGATTCCTTGTAGCATTCGATCACTCGATCCTTTGCATCACTCGATCACTCAATCCTTTGATTAATACTTTCATCGTATGCATCTGTGCTTGATCTGTTGATAAATAACATTTCCAGAAGCATAATAACCTACCGCAAACATGATCTCTTTGCGGGATGATCAATCCCTATCACGTTTGGACATAAGTCCCAAGATGATGCAATCCTCATCAGCCAATTATCCCTTAATGAGGAGGGTCCATATCATTGACCAGCTGTATCATTCGCAAATGAATGTAGGACCATATTGTCTGCAAATGAATGCAAATCTCATCTGTAAATGAATGCATCACCACATCGTCTACAAATGAATGTAGATCTCATCCGCAAATGAATCCATGACCACATCCTCTGCAATTGAATGTAGATATCGCTTGCAAATGAATGTAGGACCACATCATCTACAAATGAATGTCGATCTCATCTACAAATGAATGTAGAACCACATCATCTACAACTGAATGCAGGTCTCGTCCGCAAATGAGTGCTGGACCACATCGTCTGCAACTGAATGCAAATCTCGTCTGCAAATGGATGTAATACCACATCTTCTACAATTGAATATAGATCATGTTTGCAAATGACTGCAAGTCTCATTGTAGACCATCCTTAGCCTATTAGCACTAGGACCCATCTCAAGAAAGTGTTCGTGTCTACAACACCATCCTACAAGTGAATGTAGGATCACTCTCCAGAAGAGAGTATCATCTGCAGGACCATCCTCAGCCGGTAAGGGACAAGACCACTCTCAAGAGCAGAGCGCTCTTGTCCACAAGACCATCCTCAAGAGAGGATACTTTTGTCCACAAGTAATTGTCGGACCTCATCAGCATCTCTTCGCCTTTCCTGTAATGGATCATCATCACTGTTCCTCCTTGTGAGGAAAGATCTATATCATCATCATCATTATTCCTCCTTACAAGGAAATATCTATATCATCATCATCATTATTCCTCCCTACGAGGAAAGTCTTTTTTGGAATACACCAAGCTTGTCACGAAAGTATTGAAACATTACTTGAGATAGAGCTTTGGTCAATACATCAACAACTTGCTCATTGGCACTTACATACTAGATTTTTATAACTCCCTTATGTACAATATCCGTTATGTAAAAATATCGTATTTCTACGTGCTTTGATTTATCATGCAACACAGGATTCTTTGTCATATTTATACAACTTTGGTTGTCACATAGAATCATTATGGTTTCCAACTCCAAGTCAAATAGACTTGACATCAATTTCTGAATCCATATCCCTTCACAACTAGCAGAACATACTGCTATGTACTCTACTTCAGTCATGCTGAGAGAAACACTGGACTATTTCTTGCTAAACCATAAGATCATGGTGGATCTCAGATAATACCATCCACCTAAGGTGCTCTTTCTGTCTGCGGCACTTCCAACCCAATCTGAATATGTATATCCATACAATCTGTAGTCACGATCTCTATTATAGTATAGTCCAAATTATATCATACCTTTCAGATACCTCAGCACATGACTTGCAGCTATCAGGTGAACATTTCTAGGTTTAACTATATACTGACTCGGGCTGTTCACATCAAAGCATATATCTGGTCTAGTATTCGTCAGATACATCAACAAACCAATAATTTGTTTGTACTGAGTCACATCTACTAACTATGATGATTCATCAGACAATAGCTTCATGTTGGTATCCATGGGTGTGGCCATGGCTTTCCATTGCATGCTTTCCCTGGTTTATAAATACTCCTTCTGGGATTTTCCACACTTCCAAGCCAAGAAAAAACACTCACTTTATCCCTCCTTTAGGTCAACTTATCTATTTTTTCTTTAAAATGACTTTTAAAGGTTTGTCATCCACAATCAAGGAATCAAACCTCATCAAACATAAAATTATTATAAAAATCAATGATATGCTTCGACATGATGAATATTTGATATTAGAAGGAGGATGTCATGCCCGATCTAACCTCAACATGTGTATTTTTCCATTAATTTCCTTAGGATGGTAGGACCTCCAAAAGCTTTCTTTCAAGGTGGATGATTTTTTCTTTTTGACCAAGAGGGAGGAGAAATACAATAAAATTAGGTCCAGGAGGGTATGAATGAGTTGTGTTACAACATGTTTAATAACCCTTACAAGAGCAATCACCTCTACAAATCATAAAAATAAGCATGGATATGGGTTCTTAGGCCATGTGTCCTAATGGATTCAACTCATTATGCACCAAATACCTGCCCTGGGCATAAATTACCTACATGATGAGGAGATCCACTCATCCAGTCGTAGTTAGTTGAGCCATGAGACCAACACTTCTTGAAATGGGGACCAAGGGGACATTCCATGATCTTGAGCATGGGTCTTGAGTTCCACAAGAACAACACTTTTTGTATAAGAAATCCCTATATTGGCCTTTGACAAAGATTAAAAAAAAAATAAATAAATAAAAAACCCTCTTTGGTACATTGAATAGGGTGCACTGCAGAGAATATGGGATGCCACATGCTCTATAAATAAAATTCAAATAAAGTATGCCATTTATATGGCTTGTGATCTTATTAAACATGGTTTTGTGGAAACCCATGGTTTACAACCCCAACCCAATTCTTTAACCATAAGAAGCATCCTTATTACTTCCAATCCATAAAGTTGGTTAGTATTCCTCTAGCAGGACAAATATTTAATCATTATGGATATTAGAATATTTAAAATACCTACATATGACATATAAGCCCAAAAAACATGGATTGAAAGAGAAAAATATTAGTTTCAAACCTCAAAACATGAATTAGGAAATGGTAACTATCCTTAACACCCTTAATATAGAAATCAAGCTCTACTCCTTTAGAATAAACATTATTAAATCTCTAGTTCCTATACCATTATTTAAGGGCTATACATGACATGTAATCCTAAAAAACATGGATTAGTGGGGTATTTTCTCATTTAGGGCCCAAGCATTACTTGGGCCATGAGAACCATCCTCACCACTCCCAACCCATGAAATTAGGACTCTGATACACTTAAAAGATAAAGTTTCTACATTTAAGGATGTAGCATAGTTAATGGCCTTGTATGTGGCATTATAAATTATAAAACATGGATTGGGAAAAAATATTTTATTTAGGGTGACAAACCACAACATCGGAAATAAAATTGTCCTATTAGGTGTATAATGGACACCAACTTGAAAACACACAAAACAACAGCTACCAACACTTTTTTCTAATCAAACAGGTTGGTTAAGCACTTGAAAGTATATATTGATAACAATAACAAACCATCAAAAGAAGTGCCTAAATCATATATCAATTATCCTTTTCATCTCTTCTTATCTAAAAATTGCGATAATAACAATGCACTATAAGGAAATAACTAAACTAAGAATAACCATGATAAAAACAATAATAATAAATATCTCAAACTAACAATGATAAATTAAATAGTTCGTAATAGCTTAACCACTTGCTTTAAACATTCAAACATGATTCAGCATAATCTAACTCAAAGAACAATACATAATATCCATAACAAAAAACCATACAACACAAGAAAACATGATATATAAGAGGGAGAATCCCAAGTAGTTGGAGGAAACTGCTGCAAAAAATAGTCAAAGTACAAGTCAAGAGAATATGATCAATTTCCTTCTCTAAACCATCAACCAATAAAAGTTGGGTTCATAAATCTTAATAATGGTGTGCAAAAGAGTGTAACCTACTCTCCTAGAGGATACACTTATTTATAAGCCGTGAGTCACTTGACATGATAAACTTGTATTGCCATGTTAAGTACCCCTTTTATTGACTATTTTATTCAACTTAGTTACTATTGAATTTTATAATGAAAATGATTGTTTGTAATATACCTAAATGTATATTATTATGTAATAAAGTTCCATAATATAATAATGAATTCACGATTCATTAGTAATTAATAATTGTATAAGGGGTGACATGTATTGGGGGTTATGTTATCACCATCCAAACTAGAGGAAAAATTTAAATTTCTTTCATTCGAGGGATTGGTCATACTACAAAACAATAAAATTTAGTTGTTGGTAACTCTACAAGGAATTTATATTGGTGTTTCTCATTCAATTCAAGAAGATACAATGATCAACGACTCCACATTAATGAGTCATGCACTAAAAAATCAAGGAAATTATATTTCCACATCAATCCTAAGGAGTCTAACGCAATGATCAACGACTCCACATTAATGAGTCATGCACTAAAAAATCAAGGAAATTATATTTCCACATCAATCCTAAGGAGTCTAACAGGCTTGCCTCTTAATGTTGCACAAAAAATATAGATATCCTTGTTGTAGAGATTTAGATGGAATAATCAAGATTTTGATTCCATGGTGAACATTTGTACTTCGCTTGTAGCTACAAATTTGTCCCTTAAGAAGAAGCATGTCATAATATTCTTTATTATGCATCCACCATGAACTTGAACCTATATTTATTTCTCCAAAAAGCATTAATAAATGTTGAAACAAGTAGAAAACAATAGAATTGGGAAACAAAGAATCCAAAATAAAGATGGTGTCGTATGATGGCACTTTCACATGGACAACATGGGATTCACTCCAAAATTTAATATAAACCATCCACAAATGTATATAAATCATAAGGATTCTTCTGAAACTAACGGAAGCATTCCACAACAACAAACTAGCACATAACAACAAAATAACACACATAATAGATAAAAAAATTCTAAGATCTTTTTATTAATAAAAAATAAATCTAGATACATAATCATCCCTTTCCCATGGCAGGAAAGGGAGCTGCGGAATTTAAAACCTTGAATTTTCTTATGCACCAGCATCTCTTAGTAACTCAGAGAAGGGTTTCCAAGATAAAATCAGGACAATACTTACTCAATGATCTCCCAAAATCCTTTCTTATCCAATGGTCAATGGAGGTGGGAAATGAGTGATCCAGTAACTCCACTTACATACAAAATCCCATTTTACTCTTTTACCCCGGTATTTTTCATTATTACACTAAACCAAGTAATTCATGAATGAACATAACTAATAATCACATTAACCATGTTGCATTCATATGCAGCCAAGATCTAACAACCCCCGCCACTATTTGTTGACTTACCCTCGATCCAACCAAGGAAGATAGGTACAATATGGAATCACATTTTCATGTAGATATCCAATGGCCTCATATTTCCACTACTAATCACTTTGGCATAACTTAACACTGATGCAATCTTCTCAAACATTTCTACTACCTTCTCACTCTAGCATAACCATAACCTCCTCAAACTGGTGCAACCTACTTTAACCTGTCACAAACGCATCTTCAAAACTTGGTGCAACATCCCCATGTTGGAAACCTATACCATGGATCTCCCTATGGCCATCAACTTATCTTACTAGAATGCCTCGAATAATATCCCAAGAAACCGTATAGTCTAATAAGAATCAAGGCTATATATGTGATTGAACTTGATCAACTATCTACCAAAACTTGAACACCCCATATCTCATCATCCTCCATTGCCTCAAGTGATATCCTATTGCAGTGAGACTCATGATCCATCTTCCCACCCATAACATCAACAAACTCATCATTACCCTTCAAATGCTTTCCTATCATTTCTACAAACACAACTCTTTGAATGCCCACCTATCACATCCACAAACTCTTACACTATCTCATTCTAAGTACAACCCTCTGCTAGTGCACTCAAAAATTTTGGTATTGATCACATCCCTAACGCAAAGATGCATGACTAACACTTTCCATATGTGCTCAGAATTGCTAACTTGTGTACTCAAAACTAATGCTCATAAACTATTTGCAACCACCAAAACAAGCCATCTACGAATGAGATAGTACAATACTAGGGAGATTAGGCCTAGCATCCCAAAGTGAAATAATATATTAGGAGCTAAATATGGAAGCAAGATTCATTTGGTATACCACACCAAGTTTGATTCTACCACACCCCTCACAACTAATTACATGAGCATGATAAATCCATCTCACCACAAAGCCTTGGTAATTTAAAAGTATAATTGAATGCTACACCAAGACTTATCCAATTTTATAATGGAACTTAAAATGGAAAAATATCATTAGGATCCCGCTACGCAAGGATGATCTGCAAATCCTCCAAGTAATTACATCTACTTTAACATTATCGTCCACTTCTTATTACATCAAAATGTTTTGAAGAATAACTTCAGTGCACAAGTCATTCCTCCAATTATCAAGATCAAATAAAGAACAACCTTTCCAATACCACTTCTTATGCAATGGGCCAAATGAAAAGTTTTTGCAACTCATAATGACAATAGGAGCAATATGTTCACACAAAAAGGGCTAGTTGTCACCAAAGTATAAGATATTTCTACAATTATCCTCATACTATGGAGTGATTTTGCAACTACTTGGTCTCCTTTTCGCAACTTACCAAATGTATTCTACAACACCTCTTGAAGAATACATGCTCTTTTGAAACTCATCATAGACATATATATTCATACCACAACACCTCCATAACTACTCCTTGAGAGAGAGAGAGAGAGAGAGAGAGAGAGAGAGAGAGAGTAGAAAATGTGAAAGAGTGTGAAGTACTGAAGGAAAATATGCAAAATATGAACAATATCTACTATGAAGTTTTGAATTCCTCGAAGACACACACACAGTAGAAAATGTGAATGAGTGTGGAGTCTTGACGGAAAATATGTAGAATTTGACCAATATCTATATTAATTTTTGGACTCCCAAAGAGAGAGGGAGAGAGAGAGAGGTCTAGATGGATACTAGATGGGGTAGCGGTAGGGGTATTAATGTGGTTATTGTGGTAGGGAAGGTGTTTAGTTGGAGGGCCATGGACAAGCCGTCATAGCACCACATTTGACTCTATACACATGATTTAGATTATATATAGGAATTTTATTAAATTATAATTCATACTTATTAGTCTCAACCTATCAAAATATGCATGATTTTAAGGTATCAATGACACATATGCGTTCTCTATACTTATCAATCAAGTTTATCAATCAAGTATGTGATATAACACATATGAGTTGTAGCGAATATGTGTTTTGTATGTTTACAAAACACATATATGATATAATGTATTTGCATTATAAAACATCTATGTACATTATATCGCATGTACATTTTGTAATGCATTTACATTATTTAAATTTTAAATTTTGGCAGGAGCAACTGGTTCGGAATTAGGTACGGACTAACAAACCTATATGTTGGGATAGAAAAAACATACCTTTTATCTTTCACCCAAAACTATTTCTAGAAGCTTAATTTCATGGACACTTTTTACTATGCAAAACACAATATTTTTTTATAAAATTACACAAATTTGTAGAGTAGATTCTATAGATTCTAAATATATAATTTTTCACACACACACACACACACATATTAATTAAATTTTGAAGTGACAAATGTCATGATTCCAAAATACAATGCTCTATTGTTTCTCCTCTTATACGATGCACTAGAATATAGAGGGATATATATATATATATATATATATAATTCAAAATTTCATTAAGTTATGCCCCTAAAGTGATGCATGCATGCACGCACACACATAATCCCTTTTTTAAAGTTTCTTGACTTCAATAAATCACAAAAAATGAAAACGTCATGAACAATTTTGGAAAAATAGTGTTGCGCTAAAACAAGATGTCCTCTATATATGTACAAAATTCTATGTAAAAATACTATCATTTATCTCATATAGTGTTGCATACTCATAAACATATATGTTATATTGTGCTTAAAAATTTTAAAAACTGGTTTTAGAAAAAAATGGATTTTAGAAACAACTACAAAAACTTTCAAAAAGTAAAATTTATATATTTGAAATCTTATTTCATTTCCTATATATTATCTTTTAACATCTTCTTAAAATTAGTTATGCAAGTGCCTCTAATTACCTCTTGAAGTTAGAGGTTTCCTATTTTTTCATATTTATGGGGCAACTAAACTGTCCTTAAAGGAGCTCATGATTGTGCATCATCCCTAGAACAATACCTAAGGTTTTTTATAAAGCATCTCTTGAAGGTGAAAGGGAATATTCCAATTAGGGACGTTAAAATCAGGGTTGGGATTAGTTTTTCTTTTAAGGTTTCAAAGTCCTTTGGCATTCTACAGTGCATAGAAGGTCAACATCCTTTGTAAGAAGGAAAAAAATAGGTGATATTATTTGTGCTAAAATTAGGGATGAAGCTCCTATAATAAACAATGTGCCCAATAAAGTTGTGGGAATCATCCTAATTCTAATTCGCACATTAATTTGGTATAATAGAAATTTTCAACCAACTAACACTGTTTATCTCCTATTTCAAATAAAGGATTTCATTTTGAATAGTTATCTTGTCTTGTATTTTATATCTTGTAAAAGGCCCGGTTTCCCCTTCTCCTTATGAGTCAAGAAAGAAATTCTTAGTGGGGGGGGGGGGGGGG
>LPNX010848025.1:110310-154200 GCA_001517045.1 Pseudotsuga menziesii
CATTCTCAAGGAATGGATTCAATTATTAATCATTAAATGGTTACACAATGGATGAAACTAATAATCTCTAATAGAAGCCATTGGGTGACAAAATAGAAGTGAAGTCAAATTCATCTACATTTCATAGAAATATTAAGGATTGAAACATAAGCAGATTCATCGAAGAGAATCAATTATCATTTTCATTAACTATCCTAAAAAACATAGCACCTATGTTAAAGAATAAATTTAATGAGATTTATTAACTCTAGCATGAATCAATGGCCCAAGTTATAATCACGATCCTAGAGCCTATTTATATTTGAAGTGGAAAAAAATTCAACATGCATGGAATATAGTATCTCTCAGGTCTCACTCCACTATCTATGAGCATACATAGAAACCCTAACGAAATCACCATGGCATCATAGACCTTGCTTCACTATTAGCTTGGCATCCATAGTTTTGGTGAAGATTGTCTACATCACCTCACCTCACAATAGGTTAATGTCCTTTCCCTTCCTTCACTTTATTATATGTTTCTTATCAATTCATAAGTGGGGAGAAATAAGTGGCCCTTTATAGGTGGGAAGAGTTTTCCCCTTCAAATACAACCAAATGTTTTGTGGATCTGTCAGGTTAACGAGCAAGCAATTAATGGAAACGTTTTTTGACGGTTAATATTTTTTACAAAACATTATTAGCATCAAGTTTAGGTGGTCCAGCTAGAATCTAGGACGATAAATTTGTTTCTTGGAGTACCTATGAATGTTCCCCATTAAATATGGTGATTGAATTAATAATTATTGAATATCAAGATTTTCATGTTTGAGTATATCCCATGAATATGTGGATGGAAAGCGATGGCAAGCTTGGTTTGAGTGTTTATAAATACATTGACATAATTGTGTGAGATTATCTATATCCACTAAATTCAATACTATCACAACCACAAGTAAAGTAGTCGGTGAATGCTGATAGGCGCAACCAACCACTTAGTTTTGTGGAGATGACAGACTGTTAAACAAAGACTAAAATATATAATTTTATATTAAAATAATATTAGTTTATTCTTTATCCATTATTCAGACTTGCTCGTTATAGTTATCCATTTATTGCATAACATAAACATTAAACTAATTAATATAAACATACAACAAATACTATTTTATAAACAAAAAACAAAAATTGATATGAAAAAAACAAAATATGACATGAAACTAACCACTACTTAACTGAATCTTATTTAAATCTTAATCAAGATTAATTTGAGCATAACAAGATAAGGCACCCATGAAATGAATCATGGTTGCACACTTGTTACACTCGGGTCAATCTTGTTGATTCACAAAAAAAAATTGAAATATGAGATAATATCTAGACGCCTATCGACGTAATAATACAATACAATATACTTGGGATTCTATTAACTGAATAGATTGAAAAAATAGTTGAGGCGTGGTTCCTTGATGATAATTGAGAATTTGATATATCCCGTCTGATGTTGGGCGAACAGGAATATCGTATTCAAAACTTCAAATTCGAACCAGTAAACCAATTCACATCGGCCCTCCCAGGAATAGTTAGGTTCTAGTTTAGAAGACGCTCTAAACTTAGTTGTCCATTAAATTCTTCCCTGTATCCTGTTTCCGCAATGTCGATTCCACAAAAAAATTTCCGCAATTTCCTTCCCTGCAACAAAGTTCCCGCAACTCTATTTCCACCACTTTCGGGATGCGGGATGTGGAATTTAAATTTCCAATTAAAAACAATCCTCGTGAAATTCTAATCCCACAATAGCCTATCCCGCATGTGGGATGCATGTTCGCATTTTCCATATTTAGCCTCTCGCAAATCTTTGCTCGCAACCTTCTATCTGCACCGTTGATCTTCTATGGGGCAGATCTGGACCGTTGATCTTTATTTTGATGCGGATATAGATTCTGACCGTCGGATCGTTTTGGTTCCAATATCCATCATCGATCTAGGTTTTCTTCTAATCATTAAACCTGTAAACTTCAAACTTCGATTTTTTTTCCGATCCTTACAGTGATCAATCTATCTATTTCTGAATCCCGCAAAAATATTTCTCTATGCATACATTTCATTTACAAAATCCTTCAATTTGATTGATTATCTAATTCTCCCATGTGATTGATCAGATAATAAATCAATCGATCTCTGTTCTTTCCTGTTTTCAAGAACTCTGAATTCGAACACAAATTTGTACATCTTTTACAGAAATTAGACAAGCATCCAGTTCACGATTTCACACATTCAAACAAACATGAAATTTACACACATAGAATTATGCCGAAACAGGATTTTTCATTCATCAAATGAAACTGTACAGAAAATCCGTTTCAGAACCCGCGTTATGATTTCTATCAGGACAAATATATCTTTAGTTGGCCTTTCCTCTGTTTCCTATAGGGCTTATAGACCTCTCTCTCAGTCTATTTTCTTCTGTCTATATTCTACTTCCTTACTACCTACTCTACCTCTATGCCTCGTAGGGTTATCGATGTATGTATACAAACAGAGATATGAAACCAATTCTGGTTCAAATCCAATAAACACTCAACAATCTGCTTAATTAACTCAACTATCAATCCTATCCTATGACTCGCTGCCCTTATTGAGGGATTTTATACATGACTCATCAATTACTCATCACTCACCTAGTGACTCACCTAATTGACTCACCATCTATATAAAATCAAATAAAACATAGGTTTATTTACAAAGTAATGGTGCAAGACCATAAGTTCAGAACTTAAGACCCCTCCAAGGCATGATCCAACATTTAACTTGGAATTTTAATGGAGAGAAGGATTCTCCTGCATCAGACTCCCCAGGAAGAAAGAAATATGACCTCCAGTTCATAACCTTATATCTTAAATATACCTGGATTCTAAACTTTATGCTATAGCTGATCCTCCATCTCATCATTTTTCTCTATCTTTGACATGTTCAGTTCTCCTGGTTTCCAAATTTTATGTTGCAATGCTCTACTAGCTTTGCTTTTACATTCTTCCTTTGTCATCTGTTTTCTGTCACCGTTCTTTCTATTTGCTCTGCTGATGCAAATCTTCATTCTTTGCTCATGCCTTCTTTGAGACACCTTCAGTATCAGCAACCTTAGTCCTTTAATCTTCTTATCCAGTCTATCCTTTGGCTGATACACATGCATCTTCTTTTCTTTCTAAAACTATTGTTGTCCTCTTGAATTTTTGCTACTATCCACTAAATTATAAAATAATTACGTGTTTTGGCCTTCTATCTGCTCCTTTTCAATGCTGCAATCAAACATTAAACAATTATCTTTATCAATCCTTAGATTATTCAACCAATATTCTAACATTTTTAATTCCTCGTCATATTTTTTGAAATTGGAAAATTCTTCTTTGTCTTCAGTAGCCGCCCCTTGCAACATCAAATTCATTCAGATACTAATCATTCCTTAGAGACAATAAAATCTCTTCCTGTGTTATAACAAATTTCTGCTTCTTTCTATCAGCAACATCACTATCCAAATATGCAAGTGCTCTCTTTGGTTTATCTATATGAGACCATGTCATCTCTTTCTTCAATTCCCAAAACAAATTTTGGATTTGATCCATGTCAAGAATACATGGATACTTCTCTTATTCCTTTACCCCTGGGACAACCTCACAAGGTTTATCAAATGGTATCCCTGCAGATATACACAATTCATTAATTCCAAAAATATTGAAATTTTCATCACTCGTCAGCACATTCTTTTTCTGATATGAACTCCCCCAAAAGTTTATGAGACTTCTAGCTAGTTCCTCTTCTACATCATCTTCATTATCTTGGAATTCATTTTCAACCAAGAACTCTTTTATCTCAGTCATCTCTTCTAGAAGCTTCATTTCTTCATTGAACTCTATCTCTCCTATAGTCTGAGCTACAGGCTCTATACAACTTTTATCCTCCTTCACAACAGGATTATGTTCTGTTGTCATGCTTTTAAAAATCATTTCTTCTCTTCCTTCATTATCTCTGACATCCCAAGATAATTGTCCAGTTTCTCCCTGCATAATCATGTCACTCAATATTTATCCAATACTTGCAAACATACACCAATAATTAGTTTAAAAAACACGAGATTCTGAAGTCCCTGTTGATATCTCCTTTGGCATCCTCTTTTTGTGTTGGTCTGAACACAACATCAAATCCATACCATCTATAACAGAATTATACTTTGCTATCATGCTTTTGAAAAGTACACTTTCTTCTTCTTTAGACTTCATGACAGTCCAAGGTGACTGTTCAACTTCCTCTTTCATCAGAATGAAATTCTAATCCTGCCTTTTAGAAATGTCTTTGCACATTTCTTTTTCATCCTTTATCTTCAGATCACCTTCAATTGACTGTGTTCCTCTATCCAGCAACTAATCAATGATTTCTTTTTTCTGCAATATTTCAGACCTTTCCTCATTTGAGAGACTTTCTTCATCAAAATTTAAGACAGTTTCAAAAACTTGCTTATCCTCTTCAACAAAACCTGCAATCACAAATAAATCATTAGTCTAAAAAACATAAGAACTTTTGGTATCATATGGTCTCACAGTCATCTCCTCCATAAGTTTATTTGTACTCTTTATAGAATTCATGAGACTCTCAATTGGTCTCTCCTTTTCTGCTTCATCATCCTCTCCAAGCAAAGGACCCTGTTCAGGTTCACAATATGAAACCTCCATCTCATATTCAACTTCTCTGAGTTCTTTCTTCAAATTAGAAAACATCTTTTGTTGTAGCTTCACCTATAGTGAATGCCATCTTACCTTTCTTTTCATGATCCAACCATACCTCTGGTTCTCTTCTTTAGCAGCTTGCATCTGCTTCTCAAAACACAAAATGTCTTTTGCTAATTATAGCAACTCGCTATCATCTTCTTGTTTTCTTTTCTCCTTTCTTATGATGTGGCTTTTCTATGAACCCCTACAATGACCTTCAATAGTCATTGTCCCTCTTTCCTTCTTTTCTTTTGTGACCTCCATCCTATTCACTTGTGGACTGCTTTCCTAAGCCTCCCTCAACAAGTATCCACACTTGTCTTCTATACCTCAACAAGTTATCTCTCCTTGAGCTTGTCCTTTTCGTATCTTTGGGTCTTCTCCTCTAGAACCTTTTGAGCATCTCTTTTTCTCTTTTGGCTTCTGCAGGTCCACTTCTCTTTTGAGAACATGCACTAGTCCTCTCTTTTCCAACCTATTTTGTATTTCTCAGGTTCTGCCACTACTTCCTCAAGAACTTCTCTGTTCCTTGCTGCTGTAAATTCACATAACCAGAATTAAATACAAAAATCAATCAATTCATACCTTTAAGACTATTAGCAGTATTTTTCCACTCGTACAGTTGGCAGAAAATACCTCCACCATTATCTTCAAAATATACTCCTCTTCATCAAGAACAGAATCTCCTAGTTGTTCGGGTACACAGGGTACTCCCAAAAGACCAAACACATTCAACAACCACTTCACACAAATAGATCACAGATCAACACACCAATGTTTATCACATGGTTAAAACCCTCGAGAGGGAAACAGTCCATGGCCCCAGCCAAATAGCTACTTGGAGCAATTTATTATGCAAAACAAAGAAAGTTACATATGAGCTTCTCATAATCAATCAACTATCCAAGGACCCTCCATGCTCTTTAAATAGGGATCATGGACCAATCGGGTGTTAAGCCATGGATCAATGGTAGGTATGATCTAAGAGAAGTTGAACCGTCGGATCACTTTATGTCTAGAACATATCGTGACCGTTGGATTAGAATATTTACAAATACATACTAATGCATACTAAAGAAACACACTTTACCTAATAAAGATATTACACAACTTGATCTTAACTAACTCCTAAGTGTCTAAATATCCTAACATCCCCCATTAAGAACAACTTGGGATAGGATTGAAGGATTTACAAAAGCGACACTGTTAGGAGAAGGAAGGAGGCATTAGAGCCTTTCCCCCCTTAAGGACACATTCCTGAACTCCTAACATAGATCGAAGTTTAGAAAACTTCGCTTCTGTAAGAGACTTGGTCAATATGTCTGTAACTTGATCATCTGTAGGGCAATAGAGCATTTCAAGAACACGATCATAAACAAGATTTCTGATGAAGTGCATGTGTAGCTCAATGTGTTTACTGCGTTGATGTAGAACTGAATCTTTGGTAAGATTGATGGCACTTTGATTGTCGCACCAAAGTGGAGTAGGCTGCTGCTGCTCGAATCCAAACTCTGAAAGGATCTTTCGAAGCCATAAAGCTTCTTGACTAGCATTAACTACGGCTCGATATTCTGCTTCTGCAGAAGAAAGAGAAAGAGTTTGTTATTTATTACAAGCCCAAGTGACAGGTCCAGATCCCAAACTGAAAACATAACCTGTAGTAGACTTTCAATCATCAGGATCACCTCCCCAATCTAAATCAGTGAAACCAACCAACAAAGGTTCCCCCCCTGTACTGTAATGAATCCCAAACTGAATTGTACCTCGAATATGTTGAAGTATTATTTTAGCTGCTTTCCAATGAATTTCATGATGTGTTTACATATAACGGGAAACACGACCAATGAAAAGGAAAGGTCAGGATGGGAATGAGTCAAGTATAAGAGACTGCCAACAAGCTGTCGATACACGGTGGAATCTACTTCAAGGGAAGTACAAGTGGCAAAAAGTTTGACTCTAGACTGGAAGGGAGAAGGGGCTGGTTTACAATCTTCCATGTGAAAACGACGAAGAAGGTCACAAGCATACTTAGACTAGGAAAGAACGATTCCTTCTTTGGTTTGCAAGACTTGGAGACCAAGAAAATAATGCAAATGTCCTAAGTCAGACATTTCAAAATTTTGCTTATGACTGGATTTCACATGGGTTATAAGTTTAGGGTCACTACAAGTAAGGTTAAGATCATCAACATAAAGAATAAGTATGATGAGATGGTTTCCTACTTTCTTGGTATAGACATTGGGCTCAGAATGGCATCTAGAAAAACCAGTGTCAAGGAGAAAGCTATCCATTTTGGCATACCAAGCTCTAGGAGCTTGCTTAGGGCCATATAAGGATTTCTTAAGGAGACAGACAAGGCTAGAGTTATCCTGAACATATCCAGGAGGTTGTTCCATGTAAATTTCCTCTTGTAAATCACCATGTAAAAAGGCAGACTTGACATCCATTTGATGGACTTCCCAGTTATGTAAAGCTGCAAGGGAAAGAACAAGGCGGATGGAATTCATTTTTGCAACAAGAGCAAAGGTTTTATTGCAGTCAATCCATTCAACTTGGGAAAAAACTTTGGCAACTAACCTTGCCTTAAGTATTTCAACACTTCCATCTGATGCATACTTAGTTATGTAGACCCATTTACATCTGACAAGTTTTCTTCCTTTTGGAAGAGGAACAAGATCCCAAGTATCGTTTGCCATTAAGGAACGATATTCTTCATCCATAACTGCATCCCAATCTGGATTTCCTGAAGCTTCTGCAAAAGTTTCTGGATCATGATTCTTGGAAACTTGAGCCAAAAGAGAAGAGGCTCGCTGAAACTGAGAACGTGTTTCACGTTGATCTTTAGGATCACCGGCAAGATCACCAGCTGCTTCACATGTTGAACGGACCCATCGAGGAAGCATTGGTGCTGGTGCAATTGGAGGAACATGAGCAGGCGGAGGTGGATTTTCATCCTCATTGTCATCATCAGAAACTGGAGTTGGAAACCTGTCAAGGAAGTTGTAAGAAGAAGAAGAAGAAGAAGAAGAAGAAGTCACAATCGCTAAATCAGGATCGCAGGCCAAAGATGGCACACCCACCAAGTTAGGCTTGCAGGATAAGAGATTTTCATCAAATTTAACATGTCTTCTAATGATTATATCATGAGAATGTGGCTAAAGAAGTCTATAACCTTTTACATCTTTAGAATATCCAACAAATATGCACTTTTCACTTTTAGGCTGCAATGCTTTCCATTTTTCATCCGAAATGTGAGCCCATGCTTCACAGCCAAACACACAGAAGTGACTTACATCTGGTTTAATTTTACTCCATGCTTCTTCTGATCACGAGGACTTCACTTAGTGAACCTCTTGCATAGCACGTGCAATCGTGGGATATTAAAGAATACCCTTAATTTCGAGAGATATTAACCCAAACTCTTTTTGTTGAAACCCCCTCCCAATACTTAAAACCTCCTCCAAGCCCCTTTTTATACCTCAATCCTTATAAACCACCCTACCCACCCTCACCTTAAACCCCTCATCCCCCCAATACTCGCAATATATTGGTTCGATTTTTGATAATTTTAAAACCCACAATATGAACTAACGTGATAGGATATTGGTTTACAAGTGAAGCCCCCATGCTTCCGATGTAATACCTTGTAAAACTTCAGTGGGTGTGCGATTAACTATGTAATTTGCACAATTTATGGCCTCGGTCCAATATTGAAGACTCAGTCCCTTAGATTGGATCATTCAATTAGCCATTTCTTTTAAAGTGGGTTCTTCTTTTCAACTACACCATTTTGTTGTGGTGTATATGGAACAGTGTGTTGTTGTTGGATTCCTTGTTTAGTGTAGAAAATAGTGAACTTGTTGTTAACATATTCTCCTCTATTGTCAGATCTTAACTTAATAATTTGATGACCAGATTGTTTTTCAACAAGGGCCTTATAGGCCAAGAACATGTTAAATAATTCGCTCTTAAGTTTTAGGGAGTAAACCCAAGTGCGTCTAGAGTAGTCATCAATCAAAGTTAAGAAATATTTGAAACAAAAAAAGGAAGCAGATGGAAGAGCACCACACAAGTCACTATGCACAAGCTCTAAGGGAACCGAGGCGTGTCAAGTGGCACGCTTGTCAAAACTGTCCCAATTATGTTTTTCGAGTACACAACTGGAACAAACACCATCCTTGCAAGATACCATCGGAAGATTAATCACCATATTGTCTTTACATAGTTGTTGCAATGAGCGATAATTTAAGTGACCAAATCGCTCATGCCAAAGTTTGCTCAATTTATCACTGTGAGCAACAAAAACTGAAGGAAAAGGTGATGACCCAAAGTTGTTAATTTGTACAACCTGATAATATCATCAATAGTTTCAGTAGCAAGGACATTTTGAGGATTTTAAAAATCCTTGATTACAACTTATCTTGCTCTTTAATTAAGGAATCACAAAAGGATTCAAGACTAGGCTCTTGATAGATAGCTGCAATCAATGATTCTTTCATGGACTAGAATGTAGATACAAAAACAGAATATGCATTAGAGAAAATTTTAATTTAAAATGGGCCTTATAAAAATAATATAAATTCCATGTCATCATGTAACAGCCAATCAAAATTCTTTAAAATTAAAAAAGGGAGCACCTCTTAATCAATTTTTTAATATAAATTTGGGGATAGGGACCATTAAAAAAACTATTTTTTTGTTCGTATTTTTGACATATCTCTCTGTTTATTTACTCAAATTTCGATCGGGATATCTTGTTGGATGTGGAATTAAATTACGCATCCAACGAGTACTCACTTGTCATACTTTTGACGAACCCTGCTACCCCAAAAACAAGAAATACATCATCATCACATTTTTTTTCAAGTATTTCTTGTTTTTGGGGTAGCGGGACCCGTCAAAAGTATGTTGAGTGGGTACTCATTGGATGCAGAATTTGATTCCACATTCAATCAGATCTCTCGATCGAAATTTGAGGAAAAACACAAGGAGATATGTCGAAAATACGAACAAAAAAAGTAGTTTTTTCTTTTCTTCCTCCAAAATTAATAAATATTATTTTATTATTTTAACTATTATTTTATTAATTTTCCTTAGAAGGCCCATTTTGAGTTGAAATTTCCTCTAATGCAGGTCCAAGTTTGGAAAGAATATGATAAATACATTGTTTGTCTTGTTTTTTAATCTTGCATTCTTCACATAAGATTCTAAGAGTTTTATAGTTAGATAAATAGTCTTGAATGTATGAAAAATTCTTTGGATTCAAGGAAATCAACTCATTCTCAAGTTGATGACCTCGAACTTCATTATGTTTACCAAACATAGATTCCAACTTTTTTCAAGCTTTATCAAGTTCATCATTTCCAGATATGTGGAATCACAAATGAGTAGAGATTGGTATCCCAATTAATCCACGAGCTTCATCACATCTATTTTCCCATTTAATTTTCTACCATCATCAATGGGTTTTGTTTCTTTCCATGAGGTTATCCTGAAAAGTCCCCTACTTCGCAGAACATCCTCCATACGAGATTTTCATGAGAAATAGTTAGAACTTGTCAGTATAATATCACAAGGGATGTACATAATATAAAATAATACTTGAAAGAACAGAAAATAACTGTTTGGATGCAAAGAGCTCAAAAAAATATGCAGTTTAAAAAAAAACGGCACTGAAAACTGATTCCGGATGATGAAGTTATGCTTGATCAAAGAAAATGTTGAAGATATCCCCAATAGTGACGTGGCAAATATTAACTTGACCAACTAAAAACAAGAACCCCTCTCTTCCAAAGATCAACCTTTGATAATCATTTTACAATAAAGTTGCTTTTAAGTGAATCACTTTTGTATAATTAAGAGCTGTTCATTTTACAATAATGTTACTTTAAATAGTGAAATTAAAAGACTTAAGTGACTCACTTTTTATTTTATTTTATTTAAGTGAGATGCACTTTTACAATAAAGTAATTTGAAAATAGAAATTGCATGCACTAAAAAGTAGCTTAATAAGACTTGAACTCAAGACCTATTAAGGAATAAAGCAACTTTGGACCAAGTGAGCTAAGTTTAAAAGGTATGTAAAAGAATGGAAAGAGGAAGGGTTTTTTTTTTTTACTCTTCTCTCTCGTTCTTCGTGTTTCCTTTTTTTTTTATTTTGCAAATCACAAAAAAACGAAAAACAAAAACAAACAAACAAAAATTCTCCACACAATGGGGTAATAACTTGGTTAACTTACCCAGAAAGTCTATGTTTTCAAGTTTTCTCGCTATTTCTGATTTGCCATGATCGCAAAAGGTGCACGGTAAAGAGCATACATAGCCGAGAAGAAAGAAAAAAACTTTTTCTTTCTGTTTTTTATTCGTTGCGATCGTATAAGGTGCACGGCAAAGAGCATATGCATCCAGGGAAGGCAACAGTCTGAGAGTAAAACAATAAAGATCTAATAATAAAACTGATTAAATATGAGATATTTAAAAAAAAAATTAAACAAGTTCGTCACTGTAACATTATACCTTCAGATTTGTCGAAATTGGTGTTTCTGGATTAAAAGAAAATGGTTTTCGGTGAAACAAAAACTATTTCCAAATGAAAACGACACTCTGGACTCAATATAATAGCTCACACAGGACACAAAGGCACTGAAACTCTAGAACCAGAAACCCTTTCAAAGTTTCGACAACACCGGTTCCAGATCTTGAACAAAACCAAAAGCAGCTCTTCATAGACGCTCTGATACCATATTCGGGTGCACAGGGTACTCCCAAAAGACCGAACACCTTCAGCAACCGCTTCATACAAATAGATCACAAATCAACATACCAATGTTTGTCACGTGGTTAAAACCCCCGAGAGAGAAACAGTCCACGACCCCAGCCAAAAAGCTACTTGGAGCAATTTACTATGCAAAAGAAAGAATGTTACATATGAGCTTCTCATAATCGATCAATTAGCCAAGGACCCTCCATGCTCTTTAAATAGAGATCATGGACCAATCGGGTGTGAAGCCACGGATCAATGGTAGGTATGATCTAAGAGAAGTTGAACCGTCGGATCACTTTATGTCTAGAACATATCGTGACCGTCGAATTAGAATATTTACAAATGCATACTAAAGAAACACTTTACCTAATGGATATATTACACAAGTTGATCTTAACTAACTCCTAAGTGTCTAAATATCTTAACACCAGTTGTTATTTCTGCAATCTTTCATCAATCTACATGATTGTCAAATACTTTCAAGGATTCTTTTGCACTCCTTTGTGGCTTAATTAACAACTTTAACCACACATCCTCTATCTGCAATAAATCCTGAATATCCTCTCACCTGACAAACCTTCTCATACAATCGTCAGTATTCAATTTTAAAATAAATACTGAAATTAGAGATTGATTTACCTTTCACGCAGAATACCTTTAATCTTCTCTGATACAAAATGTTATCAGCATGAGTATTCATAAAAACATATCAGACTTATGCTCTAATACCAAATGATGCTAGGCGAACGAGAATACCGTATCCCAAAATTCAAATTTGAACCAATAAACCAATTCACATTGGCCCTCCCAGGAATAGTTAGGTTTTAGTTTAGCAGAACCTCTAAACTTAGATGTCTGCTAAATTCTCCCCTATATGATGTTTCCGCAATGTCGATTCCGCAAATAAATTTTCGCAAATTCCTTCCCTGCAACAGAGTTACCGCAACTCTGTTTATACCACTTTCATGATGCAGGATGCAGAATTTCAATTTCCAATTAAAAACAATCCTCCTGAAATTCTGATCCCGCAATAATCTATCCTACATGCGGGATGCGGGATGCATGTTCACATTTTTTGGATTTAGCCTCCCGCAACCTTCTGTCAGCACCATTGATCTTCTGCGGGGTAGATCTAGACCATTGATCTTTATTTTGATGCAGATCTAGATTATGACCATCAGATCGTTTCGGGTCCAATCTCCATCGTCGATCTAGGTTTTCCTCTGATCATTAAACCTGCAAACTTTCAACTTCAATTTTTTCTCTGATCCTTAGAGTGATCGATCTATCTGTTTCTAAATCTTGCAACAATATTTCTCTACGCATACATTTCATTTACGAAACCCTTCAATTGGATTGATTATCTAATTCTCCCATGCAATTGATCAGAGAATCGATCAATCGATCTCTGTTCTTTCCCGCTTTCAAGAACTCTGAATTCGAACACAGATTTGTAAGTCTTTTATAGAAATTAGACAAGCATCTACTTCACAATTTCATACATTCAAACATAGATGAAATTTATAGACAGAATTATACCGAAACAGGATTTTTCATTCATCAAATGAAACTGTACAGACAATCCGTTTTAGAACCTGTGTTTTGATTTCTATCAGGCCAGATATATCTTTAGTTGTCCTTTCCTCTGTTTCCTACAGGCGTTATAGATCTCTCTCTTTGTCTATTTTCTTCTGTCTATATTCTACTTCCTTACTACCTACTCTACCTCTATGCATCACATGTTTACAGATATATATATATACAAACATAGATCTGAAACCAATTACGGTTCATATCCAAGAAACACTCAACAATTTGCTTAATTAACTCAACTATCAATCCTATCCTATGACTCGTTGCCCTTATTGAGGGAATTTATACATGATTCATCAATTACTCATCACTCACCTAGTGACTCACTTAATCGACTCGCCATCTATCTAAAATAAAATAAAACATAGGTTTGTTTTACAAATCAATGGTGCAAGACCATCAGTTCAGAACTTAAGACCCCTCCTAGGCCTGATCCAACATTTAAGTTGGAATTTGAATGGAGAGTAGAATGCTCTTGCATCACCGTCTATGGGTGGCTTGTTGGAGATGGATCCTTATCCAGATTAAAGAAGAAATATGTCCATAGTAAATACATACGTTTGAATACAAATTACACCGAGGACATGGACAATTAATGAGATATTGTCCTTAAATGTGTTATCTAAGTAGATTTTCATTACCAAGTGCCTTTTTAATTTTTAATGAAATTTTAAATGAAGTCAATCCAAAACAATTGACTTGAGAAGTCTATCATGAATGTATATAGGATTGGGTTAGGAATGCATATCTTAGGTAGTTATGGAGTTATGTAGCTATGGAGGTATAGGATTGAGTAATATTATAAAAATTCTTCATTTTCATAAAACGTTAATCATTTCCTTCATTTTCATTGGTCTCTTTTCCATTATTGGAATTATTCTCTCATGTATAAGCATTGCTTAAGAGAAACATGTTGTCTTTTTGTTGCTTTTAATAAAAATTAAATCGTTCAAGAAATTAGCATTATAAAGCCTAGGATGAGAGCTTGATGTTTTTAAAAGAGTATAGAAAAAACCTAGGATGAGAGCTGGATGTTTTTAAAAGAGTATAGAGATTAGGCTATTTAAGCAAGCCTATCCTTAGGTTATTTGGATTTATTAAAGATTAGCCACACCCTAGCGTTCAAAATACTCCTTGACATTGTAAGCCACTTTCGGCAATCACATGATTCCTTTGGCAAGTTGACTTGTTGTTTAATTAAGGTGAGGCTTGACTAACTATAACTTCCCTCCAACCTCAATGATATTCAACCGTTTAAGTTAGCCCATAATCAATACTGGTATAAAGAAAAGTTTTTGGATTATACAAAGCAACATAAAACCTGAAATCATTAAATCAATCTAAGAAAGGAAGGAATTAAAAGAACATGAAACAAACTTGCAACTAAATCAGAGCACGAGAATAAACTCCTAACGAAACCTAAGCATGAAAGTGAATGGCTAAACGCATAAAAGAAAACAGTAATCTACAAAAACAATTAAAACCTAATGCACAAGCTAGTCAATCTTACTCCGTCTTAGTAAGATGCTCATGTTTCTCAGTGATACACTATACGAAATCGAAGCAAAGCAAAGGTGGGAGAGCACAGAAAGGAGCAGGACCAGGAGCAGGAGCAAAGTTGGGTGAAGCATTAGTAGAGCTAGCCATATAACTAAGCCAAGTCATTGGTAGTATTGCTTAACTAATTTTTCCATCACAAATTTGAATAAATCTAGTAAGAATTTTCCAAAAATTTTCATTGAATAAGTCTTTTAAGAATTTTCGAAAATTTTCCAAAATCCAAGCTGCAGCTATAAAATAATGGAATTTTAAATTCTTCAAGGATTTTTTCAAAGGCGCCGAATCCAATTTTACAGTAACACCCATTTCTATCAAAATTATAGGTTTTATGGTGTAGACTGCTTAGGTTGGACTCATCAGTTTTGGATTGTTTATATACCTCAACTCTTACACAATGCAATTTGTTTGGTGTTATAAAATCTCCATGACCACAAATGCGGCCTCGCTCTTGGTTTTTACCTCAGTTGTTAAATAAAGAGGTTGTACAAATGAAGCTGCAGTCATGCGGTGGGGTAATTTCTTATAAGGTGATGCAGATACAAAAACGGGGGAATCGTGATATCTTGATCCAATATGAGTTGGGAATGTTGGCACTTTGATCTCTTGCCTTTAAATAAGTATTAAATCAATATATCTAATTAATTCTATTTATTTAAATTTTTATAATTTTCGAATTTAAAAATTTGATTATTTTTATCTTAATCAAGTTTATGCTAAATGTATTTATACTATCAAAATTGCACTTAAAACATACTTAACTTCAGATTTTGAAAAAAAAAAAAAAACTTCATTCTACCAAAAAAAAAATGACCATATAGACCGAATATTTAGAAGGATCCTTTATTTATTTAAGATTACATTTATTGAATTTTTAAAATATATATTTTATTTAAATCTAATGCAATAAAATAGATATAATAAAAGATGAAAAGATAAGGGTGTAGTGTCACGTCCCCACCCCTCTACTCGGCCGAGAGGATGCGACTAACATAATTGTTAGCTAATCCGGGCAACTAAGCCCCATGAACACGATATAAAAATGCATTGAACTAATAAGAGACACAAATGCATAAATGATTATCAAATAGCGGAAGCAAATTCATTCATTCACAACATTTAACATGTTCATTTGAGTTATGAAACAAAACATAGTTGCAAGGATTTAAACATAGAGATATTTATCTTAGTAGAAGCTTGTCCCGCAACCAGCTTCGTTGCTGCAACATTCCACCCAACCATAGGCCAATGTACTCATCAATCTCTCAGAAACACTGCCACCCCCGAGTTGGGTATGGTTTCCACAAGGAATAAGGGGAACATTAGCATGTTCAAACGTAGCCAAGGATACACAAAACTCAGCAAGCCAACACAGTTGGGTTTATCAGGCTATACAGGAGTTGGAAAGGATGACTACTAAGCTAGTGAGCTCAACCAAAGAGCTATGGACACCTGCACCAGAACTAGCCTGACTTCTAAAACATCTGCACGCCCAACATAAGGAAGCATCCCCTCTTTTGCTATACAGTCCCTCGGGCTATGTCTTCCCTTCCATTGTTATTTAGGGGGTGTAAAGAAGAAAGCCATCCCTCTAGCTTTGTCTGTGAGGCTCCTGCACACGCTAGGTTTGTCAAGCAAGCTCAGACCCCATTTCCACTCCAAATAAAACCCAAATACCAACAACCATATACACACAACAATAACAACTCTGGGACTGAAGGGAGAACACCGTAGAGACTAGAATCGGGTATGGAAAATGGGTAAAAAAAACTCAGACCGTGCCAGTCGATTTCCAGAGTCGTTTATGGCCCTAACGTTGCCAAAACGACTCACATCATCCCAAAAATCGTGGAGAGGATAAAATGATCTCCCAACCTACGTAAGATGAATATCAAGGCCCCTTCCAGTGTGAAGGAATTCAGACACATAGACAAAAATTGGGAAAAGAGAATGCAGAACGCGAATGTCTGCCTGAGGACAAGCTTCCTCCTGCATGAGTGTGGAATGTCGTTCTCTGCCCACGCAAGGAGCTGAATGCGACCTGCCTCTTTGGGGCATGCGTGCGGTCAAAGAACTGATAGTCGTGCTAGAGATGACGGTTGCCCATGCATTTGTCCCCTAAGGGAAATGACTACCCAACCAACTCATGGGGAATTAAGTTGGGTTGGTGAATAAGACAAGGGAAGGTAGTTGGTTTAGATTGGTTCTCCTATTGGAACATGGTTTTTCTCCAATGGCCCCAAAGGTTAAACATCCCCCCCTTATCCTTAGGAATCATGCCCCCATCTCTTTTAATGTTGCATTGACATAGCTGGCTGTGGGTATTTTAATTAAAATGCATATGTACATGGTGTCCATAATTATAATGCACCTAGCAAGCACAAAATACCATTGGCATCGATTTTAATCGCCAAAACATAAAACGATAAATCAATGGTGGGGCTTTTCCCCTTAGCTCCGCACCATGATTAATTACAATATATACATCATATACATTTAATGCAAACGAGGTCAAAACCGGGGTGTTTAATGTAGTCTAAATATGGAAGTCTCAAAAAAAAAACTTAGAATAGTTTATATTAGTTATGGAAAGTACATAATCTAGGTACCATGGACTATTTGAGGGTCCCAATTTTGTTTATAGAAAACCTTAAGTAAGTAAATTATGAAGATAAAATTTAGGAAAAAACATTTGTGAAATATTTTACATTTTTTAAAATAATTGTACATAAGACACAAAAGAAAATAAAGATTAATTGATGATGGTGATGGTTATTAATAATTATTGAGATTCCAGGGCTAGGAGCAAGTGGAGTTATCTTTGACTCCAAGGGGAACAAGCAAAAAGAATACGCCTGGGGCATTGGGAGAGAAACGAATAATGACGCAGAATGGCTTGCTTTAATTAAGGGTTCGGAGCTAGCCAAAGACATGCGAATTGAGGAAATGATCGATGTAGGAGACTCCCTAATTGTCACTAGGGAAACAATAAATATTTCTAGAAACCAAAAAATTCCTTCCTCTAAGATGCATCACCTTCTATAGTGCCTAGCTAAGGAATTTAAATCAATTAACTTTCTTCATATTCTAAGAGGCCATAATCGCCAAGCAGATACTATGGCTAATAAAGGTGTTGGATTGAGATGTGGTGTCCTAGAGAGGGATAATGTTACTCTTGAAAACATTTGGATACCTTAACTCTATTTTCCCTCCCACTAGAATCGGTGGCCAAACCTTGGTCTTGACCCCCTTGTATCATGCTTAATGGAAACCAAATGGCACCACTCTTTTTACTACACCCCCATGGATCAATCGACAACCTACCATTCCCTCCAAGCATGTCCTCCAGATCTTCCTTGGATCTCCACATGCTTCACTCATAAATGCCAAAGGACTGTCCCAAGCATTAGCCACATGGCTCACATGCGTAAAACACTAGATTTATGTTAGTTTCAAGGATTTTTTTTAATCACTAGACAGATTTGCTTCTGCCCTCATTCAAGCCTCTTCCCTATGTTGTTTTCGTTTTCAATTTCTCACATTTTGCTTGGTGATGAAGGCATTGCATGGACATGGAGCATTTTATTTCTGGTCATACAACCCTGAGTGGCCCTGAGGTTCTGATGAATTGTCTTTGCTGCAAAAAACCACTCATAAGTGTTTTTGGTGCTCATCGTTGGGTACACACAATCGCTGACAGATCACATGGCATTGTGCAAGACGATGCGTAGCTTAGCCCTCCAGTTCATGGTCATCATTTTGAATTGGTAGGGAATATGGAGCACCTGGATAACATCCTGGAAAAGAAAATTTATTCCAACCCTGGCGGTGGATAGAGAAATGAAATAAACAATGACCTCGGGGAAGTCATGAGTCATGCAAATGACTTGGAAAACCAAATAAGGCAGGTGAGAAATGAGAACCTTGACATGAAGCGGGCCCTAACCTGTTTGTTTGCCCAAGCAACTCATTTTGAGGTCAAGCATCACAACAGTAAGATTGTGGCTCGGGTTTGTAATCTTGAAGAAGTAATGGGTGCAATTCATCCTCATGCAGGCATAATGAAATCTTAGAAGGAATCTGTGGGCATTAAGGGGGTAGCTCAGATGGAAGCTACGAGTATAAGGGAAGCTCAGATGGAGGATGCAGGCATAAATGAAGTCGTTCAAATGGCGGCTGCAAGCATAAAAGAGGCTGTGGGTATAAAGGATATTGCGGGCATAAAGGAGACTGTGGGCAAAAAGGAATTTCAACTGGATGCTGCGGGCATAAAAGATGTTCAAATGGAGGCTACAATCAGTAAAATTATGGAAGTTGGCAGGAAGGTGGATGTGCTAAAAAATGAACTGGTCAACTCGAGGCTACAAGTAGGGGCACACTCAGCGAAGGATAGGAGCGCAGTGAATGAAGAAAACAACTTCCTAGAAGCATGCCTCCGACACTAGACTCCTAGTTTTGGGTTACACTCTCTTTCTGCATAAATAATGAATTATGTTTTGTGGTCTCTTAGTTATATGAATTATTTGGATATTTGGTCAAAGGCATTAGTCTCCCGAAAGTACATAATAGGTTTTTCCAGTCTGCTTTCTCTTGTTAAACGTCTCATTCTAGACAGACAGTAAGCACCATTCTATGTTTTGTTTATGCAATTTTTTGCTTCTGCATATTTTTGCTTGGACAACATGTAAGAAGATATAACTTCCACAGGTTACACATTTTTCATGATAGCTACAAGTTAGAGAAGGATGAAAAATGTGTAATTGATGTTGTCCTGTTATGGGAGCAATCCTATCTGTATTCTCTGTACTCCTCCTCTTATATATAATCACAAGCTCTTCAACCGTTTCTGTTAAAAAAAAATTATTGAGACTAATTTTGGTTTATTGGACTTTGAAAAGGTAAGGAGACATTTATAATTTTTTTTAAAGTTTATTTTAAGAAAATGATTCCATATTTGTAATGAGCAAATATGTTAGGAAGGTCATTATTGTAGCAAATATTTTGAAATATTTTTACTATGGAGCTCATGATAATTTATTCTTATTTTAACAATATGGATTTTTTTTATTTATATAAGTTAAATCATAAAGATACTTTCAATATTTTATAGAAGTGTTCATCATCTTTTTATAATATTTTATTTTCTTTTATATTGGAATATAACTTATTTTTAAATTTAAATTTAGATGTAATAATACTTTCAATTTTATCATTATTTTTCAAAATACATTTATTAATAATTAAATGTTTTAAAAATAATTCAAAAATATAATAATATTAATTTTTTATTTTATTAACAATAATTAAATAATATATAATAATTAAATACTCTCAAAATAATTGAAAAATATAATTATATATACTTTTTCTATTATTCATAAATAATATAAATGTCATAGTTTAATTAGATATGATATATGGACTTCCTCATTTGCAAGTTCAGAGATTTTCATCAAATTGATATATGAGCTTTTCTTACATGTGAGACAAAGGTTTCAGCTTAAGGTAAGGATTTCAATGTGCAGACATATTTTACTCATCATTTCTTAATTTAAAACTATGGTTACATTTTTAAGGAGGAAATATATATCTTTAACAATTAAATAAAGAATTCTCCACAAATTGATATATGAGATTTCTTGACTTGTGAGATCAAGGTTTCTTCTCAAGGTATGAATCTATGGGTTTTTTTAAAAGAAAACACACATATTTAACAATCAAATAAAAAAATCATAAATTGATATATGAGATTTCTTGATTTGTGAGACAAAAGGTTTCCTTCAAGATAGGGATTTATATAAACCTACTTTACTTATCTTCTACTAATTTAAACGTATATTTTATTAAGAGGAAACACATATTTTTAATAATTAAATAAAAATTCCCCACAAATTGATGTATAAGACCACTTTAATTATGAAACAAAGAATCCCCTAAAAACACATATTAAAAATATGAGACATACCTTACCTACTTCTAAATTCTAACTATGATATCCCACCCACCCACCCACACACACACACACACACACACACATATATATATATATCCTTAAAATTAAAAAAAAAGTTCCACCTGATAGATTGGCACTTGTTGGCTCGACCCATCTCCCAGGGGGGCTTGGGTATAAAACATCTCCCACTCTTCAGTTTATCATTGAGGATGAAGAATTTCTGGTTTGCCTTGAACAATCCTGGCATTTGGAATCAGCTCCTAAAGGAAAAATATATGAAGAATTTGACTATGCAGTCTTGGTGCAGACTTAAAAAATTCAGACATTGGAATGTTTCACTTATTTGGATAGGCTTTATAAAAACCTTGCACTGGATTGGGAAAGTTTTAATATGGCAAGTTGGAAATGGTTCTGAGGTCCGAGTTGGTGCGGACCCAATTGTTGGTTTAGGCTGTTCCTATATCCTATCGGATGAGCTGAGATCATTCCTAGAAGACTATGGGATTATCACTCTCGATCAGGCAAAAAATCACGCTACTGGTCACTGGTTTTCTACCGAGGAGTTAGATTTATGTGAAAACTGGAGTGTGCAATGGAGTTTATATATCAAAGGATTAGAATACAATAGAATCAGGTTAAAAGAGGAAACTGATACGCTCCTGTGGTCCTTTGGCAACTATGTGGGTCCTATCAGTACTGCTCTTGGCTATGACTGTCTTTTACATAACAACAATTTTGAGGAACAAAACTAGATTTTGTTCTTGCTGTGGTCCTTAAAGTTACTGCTGAAGATTATCTGTTTTACCTGGCTGTTGGTAAGGGACAGAATCCTCACCTAGGATCATTTGCAATCCCGTGGGTTCAATGGCCCCAGTAGATGTGTATTTTGTGAAAGAGACGTAGAGGGCTGTGGACATCTGTTCTTAATGTGTCCTTTCTCGGTGAATATCTTCACTCACTTCTCGTCGTGTTTGGGTTTCACCTTCACTCCACACAGCACTATGCAGTCTTTTTTAGTTCATTGGTTCAACTCCACTTCTATATCTGAGTCATTTTGTTACACCCATGTCGTTGTCTTCTGGTTCCTGTGGCTCCTTCGTAACCATTGTATTTTTGAAAATGGAAAACCTTATGCCTCCCTGCTCATTTCTAGGATTGAGAGTTTTCTTGCCCTCTACCCTGTGCCTCAATTAAAAAAAAAGAGTCGGCAGATTGGTCCTAAGCCTTTGCATTCCTTTCCTATTGGATACTTTGATGGTGCAGCACAATGGAATTTGGGAGGAGCTGGGTTTGTGATCTATATCAGTGAAACCCATTATTTCTGTTTTTCTGTGGGCTGTGGGATTAGCACCAATACACGTGCTGAACTGTTGGCTCTATGGTCTGTCCTCAGAGTTAGCTTTTTGATGGGTCTGCCCATTCAGATGATCTTCGGTGATTCAATGGTGGTTATCTCATGGGTTAAAAGACTGTTAGCCCTTAAAATACCCACATTGAAACATTGGTGCGATGAGATATTTTCTATGTTGCAACTCGCCCCACCGGTGACCTTTAATCATATTTTCCGGGAGCACAATATGCTAGCTGATGATCTATCAAAAAAGGCTCTTAATTTGGAAGTGGGTACTGGATATTTCTCGGAAAATTTGGATGGGAAGGTAATTGGAGATGGACAGTTTTCTCTTTTTTGATGGCTGTTAAATTTCTTTTTACAGCATCTGTTTATTATGATAAGTTTTTTTCTTATTATTACCTGATTTGGGGGATTTTCAGCTAGTTGTTCTACTTCCCTGGATTGTATGTTTGCAGGACGCATCAGATTTTAAAAAAGATTTCTGACCTGAACATTCAGGGATGATGAGAAAAGTCTACATTGATCAGACTTTGTTTCTTTTTTTACTGAATGGCTGGCTGTTCTGTTGTTCTGCTGTATTGTACTGATGTGCTGTTCTTTATCATTGCTGATTGGGTTGGGGCTGGACTGTCATGACATACTCATGTATATTGTTTAATATGTCTTTTTGATTCATATGAATATCAAAGACTGGTATTTTTTCCTCTGAAAAAATATCCTTAAAATTAAACTGCCTTAGATTAACAAATAAATAAATTAAAATTAATACCTAAAAACATTTTTGTAAATGATTAATTCTCCATATATATATATATATATATATTCCCAATACAGTAAACATATAAAAAGAACTATAAATATATAATCCAATTAAACATAAAAATAATACAGCTCATTTTTAGACTTTTATCTTGTTATATGTTGTTATAATTTACATCATTTTCTTCAAACTCGAGTATGATCTTTAAGGATATCTAGGTAAAAAACAAGATGATGCCACGATATGCCTAACTTTGTTTTAATACTCAATTTCGCCATCATCATGTCATGGGTGTCATAGTCTTCAATTTCATCATCAAGAAGTTGATTTTACATTTCGCTGTAACAAATACGAAAGCAAAAATTAAAAGGTAATTTTTCCTTGTAACAAGAAATATAATTTTTAAGAGTCACCTATGTTGAAAGATTATTCCAACTTTTTTTAAAGTTAAGATTGTGTAAATTCCTCACGCCTTACTGTTTAGGACCCAACCATAGACTTTCGTTCTCACCTTTCTTTTTCAAAATACTTTTCCGGAAACTCTAAATTCTTGCTTAAAAAAAATTATACCAGTCTTAGCAAATATTCCTTTTGGAATCTTTCGGTCTCATTGTCCTCTTTCGTTGAATGTGTTCATTCTTATTAAACGAATCAAAAATAAAGTAACATTTGAACAATGCCATACTTTAATAAATTGAGCCACCCTTTAGGTTTTATATATATATTTCAAATAAGATTGACCTACCTAAAATAAAATTATAAAAATATGCACATGTTATTTGTTTCTCTTTTGGGTAAGGTAATAAATTTTATCAGAGTTCCGTAGTTGTCAATGGCAGTTGAGAATTGTTGGTATTTATAAAAATGTATAATTATGACTAAAATTATATAATTGTGATTTTTTTGGAAAAGGTAATAAACTTTATTATTGTTTAGCTGTCAAGAGGTAGTGATGATTGTTGGTCAATAAAAAGATATCTTGATATCTTGGTTGATAGCGAGGATAGAAACTTTCATTTTTATAGATGTTTGGTTTTGAATTATTATTATTTTTTTTAATATTAAAAAAGAGATAATTTAAAATTTTGTTTTTAATTAGGTAAAAATATTTATAAATAAGAAAATAAATATTGTGTTCATTAATCTTACATAGTTATTCACTGTATTTACTATTTTAAAAAGTTTGAAATAAGTATTAAATCAATATATTTAGTTAATTCTATTTATTTGAATTTTTATAATTTCCGAGTTTAAAAATTTGATTATTTTTATCTTAATCAAGTTTATGCTAAATGTATTTGATCAAAATTGCACTTAAAACATACTTAACTTCAGATTTTGCAAAAAAAAAAACTTCATTCTAGCAAAAAAATGACCATATAGACTGAATATTTAGAAGGATCCTTTATTTATTTAAGATTACATTTATTGAATTTTTAAAATATATATTTTATTTAAATCTAATGTAATAAAATAGATATAATAAAAGATGAAAAGATAAGGGTGTATTGTCACATCCCCACCCCTCTACTCGGCGGGGAGGATGCGACTAACATAACTGTTAGCTAATCCGGGCAACTAAGCCCCATGAACATGATATAAAAATGCATCGAACTAATCAGAGACACAAATGCATAAATGATTATCAAACAGCGGAAGCAAATTCATTCATTCACAACATTTAACATGTTCATTTGAGTTATGAAACAGAACACAGTTGCAAGGATTTAAACACAAAGATACTTATCTTAGTAGAAGCTTGTCCCGCAACCAGCTTCGTCATTGCAACGTTCCACCCAACCATAGGCCGGTGTACTCATCAATCTCTCAGCAACACTGCACCCCTGAGTTGGGCATGATTTCCACAAGGAATAAGGGGAACACTAGCATGTT
The DNA here is from genome assembly GCA_001517045.1 of Pseudotsuga menziesii. NCBI lineage: Eukaryota > Viridiplantae > Streptophyta > Pinopsida > Pinales > Pinaceae > Pseudotsuga > Pseudotsuga menziesii. The sequence continues at coordinate 134,926 of LPNX010848025.1, forward strand.
CAAACGTAGCCAAGGATACACAAAACTCAGCCAAGCCAACACAGTTGGGTTTATCAAGCTATATAGGAGCTGGAAAGGTTGACTACTAAGCTAGTGAGCTCAACCAAAGAGCTATGGACACCTACACCAGAACTAGCCTGACTTCTAAAACATCTACACACCCAACATAAGGAAGCATCTCCTTTTTTGCTATACAGTCCCTCAGGCTATGCCTTCCCTTCCATTGTTATTTAGAGGGTGTAAAGAAGAAAGCCATCCCTCTAGCTCTGTCTATGAGGCTCCTGCACACACTAGGCTTGTCAAGCAAGCTCAGACCCCATTTCCACTCCAAAGAAAACCCAAAGACCAACAACCATATACACACAACAATAGCAGCTCTGGGACTGAAGGGAGAACATCGTAGAGACCAAAATCAGGTATTGAAAATGGGTAAAAAAAACTCAGACTATGCCAGTCAATTTCCAGAGTCGTTTATGGCCCTAACGTTGCCAAAACGACTCACAACATCCCAAAATTCGTGGAGAGGATAAAAGAATCTCCCAACCTGCGTAAGATGAAGATCAAGGCCCCTTCCAATGTGAAGGAATTCAGACACACAACCAAAAATTGGGAAAAGAGAATGCATAACGCAAATGTATGCTTGAGGCTAAGCTTCCTCCTGCGTGAGTGTGGAATGTCGTTCTCTGCCCACGTGAGGAGCTGAATGCAACCTGCCTCTTTGGGGCATGCGTGCGGTCAAAGGACTGACAGTCCTGCCAGAGATGACGGCTGCCCATGCATTCGTCCCCTAAGGGAAATGACTACCCAACCAACTCATGGGGAATTAATTTGGGTTGGTGAATAAGACAAGGGAAGGTAGTTGGTTTAGATGGGTTCTCCTCTTGACACATGGCTTTTCCCCAATGGCCCCAAAGGTTAAGCATCCCCCCCTTATCCTTAGGAATCATGCCCCCATCCCTATTAATGTTGCATTGACATAGCTGGTTGTGGGTATTTTAATTAAAATGCATATGTACATGGTGTCCATAATTATAATGTGCCTAGCTAGCACAAAATACCATCGACATCGATTTTAATCGCCAAAACATAAAACGATAAATCAATGGTGGAGCTTTTGCCCTTAGCTCCACACCATGATTAATTACAATATATACATCATATACATTTAATGCAAACGAGGTTGAAACCAAGGTGTTAAATGTAGTCTAAATATGGAAGCCTCAAAAAAAAAACTTAGAATAGTTTATATTAGTTATGGAAATTACATAATCTAGGTACCATGGAGTATTTGAGGGTCCCAAATTTGTTTATAGAAAACCTTAAGTAAGTAAATTATGAAGATAAAATTTAGGAAAAAACATTTGTGAAATATTTTACATTTTTTAAAATAATTGTACTTAAGACACAAAATAAAATAAAGATTAATTGATGATGCCATGATGGTTATTAATATTTATTGAGATTCCAGGGCTAGGAGCAAGTGGAGTTATCTTTGACTCCAAGGGGAACAAGCAAAAAGAATACGCCTGGGGCATTGGGAGAGAAACAAATAATGGTGCAGAATGGCTCACTTTAATTAAGGGTTCGAAGCTGGCCAGAGACATGGGAATTGAGGAAATGATTGCCGTAAGAGACTCCCTAATTGTCACTAGGGAAACAATAAATATTTCTAGAAACCAAAAAAGTCCTTCCTCTAAGATGCATCACCTTCTATAGTGCCTAGCTAAGGAATTTAAATCAATTAACTTCCTTCATGTTCTAAGAGGCCATAATCGCCAAGCGGATAGTATGGCTAATAAAGGTGTTGGATTGAGATGTGGTGTCCTAGAGAGGGATAATGTTGCTCTTGAAAACATTTGGATACCTTAACTCTATTTTCCCTCCCACTAGAATCGGTGGCCAAACCTTGGTCTTGACCCCCTTGTATCGTGCTTAATGGCAACCAAATTGCACCACTCCTTTTACTACACCCCCATGGATCAATCGACAACCTACCATTCCCTCCAAGCATGTCCTCCAGATCTTCCTTGGATCTCCACATGCTTCACTCATAAATGCCAAAGGACTGTCCCAAGCATTAGCCACATGGCTCACATGCGTAAAACACTAGATTTATGTTAGTTTCAAGGATTTTTTTTAATCACTAGACAGATTTACTTCTGCCCTCATTCAAGCCTCTTCCATGTTTTCGTTTTCGTTTTCAATTTCACACATTTTGCTTGGTGATGGAGGCATTGCATGGACATGGAGCATTTTATTTCTAGTCATCCAACCCTGAGTGGCCCCGAGGTTCTGATGAATTGTCTTCACTACAAAAAACCACTCATAAGTGTTTTTGGTGCTCATCGTTGTGTACACACAATCGATGACAGATCACATGGCATTGTGCAAGACGATGTGCAGGTTAGCCCCCCATTTCATGGTCGTCATTTTGAACTGGTAGGGAAGGTGGAGCATCTCGATAACACCCTGAGAAAGAAAATTTATTCCAACCCTGGCGGTGGACAGAGAAATGAAAGAAACAATGACCTCGGGGAAGTCATGAGTCATACAAATGACTTGGAAAACCAAATAAGGTAGGTGAGAAATGAGAACCTTGACATGAAGCGAGCCCTAACCCGTATGTTTGCCCAAGAAACTCATTCTAAGGTCAAGCATCACAACAGTAAGATTGTGGCTCGGGTTTGTAATCTTGAAGAAGTAATGGGAACAATTCATCCTCATGCGGGCATAATGAAAGCTTAGAAGGAAGTTGTGGGCATTAAGGGGGTAGCTCAGATGGAAGCTACGAGCATAAGGGAAGCTCAGATGGAAGCTACGAGCATAAGGGAAGCTCAGATGGAGGATGTAGGCATAAATGAAGTCGTTCAGATGGCGGTTGTGAGCATGAAAGAGACTGTGGGCATAAAGGATATTGCAGGCATAAAGGAGACTGCGGGCATAAAGGAATTTCAACTGGATGCTGCAGGCATAAAAGATGTTCAAATGGAGGTTACAATCAGTAAAATTCTGAAAGTTGGCAGGAAGGTGGATGTGCTAAAAAAATGAACTAGTCAACTCGAGGCTACAAGTAGGGGCACACTCAGCAAAGGATAGGAGCGTAGTGAATGAAGAAAACAACTTCCTAGAAGCATGCCTCTGGCACTAGACTCCTGGTTTTGGGTTACACTGTCTTTCTGCATAAATTATGAATTATGTTTTGTGGTCTCTTAGTTATATGTATTATTTGGATATTTGGTCAAAGGAATTAGTCTCCCGAAAGTACATAATAGCTTTTTCCAATCTGCTTTCTCTTGTTAAAAGTCTCATTCTGGACAGACAGTAAGCACCATTCTATGTTTTGTTTATGCAATTTTTTGCTTCTGCATATTTTTTCTTTGACAACATGTAAGAAGATATAGCTTCCACAGGTTACACATTTTTCATGATAGCTACAAGTTAGAGAAGGATGAAAAATGTGTAATGGATGTTGCCTTGTTATGGGAGCAATCCTATCTGTATTCTCTGTACTCCTCCTTTTATATATAATCACAAGCTCTTCAACCGTTTCTGTTAAAAAAAAAATTATTGAGACTAATTTTGGTTTATTGGACTTTGAAAAGGTAAGGAGACATTTATAATTTTTTTAAAGTTTATTTTAAGAAAATGATTCCATATTTGTAATGAGTAAATATGTTAGGAAGGTCGTTATTGTAGCAAATATTTTGAAATATTTTTACTATGGAGCTCATGATAATTTATTCTTATTTTAACAATATGGATTTTATTTATTTATATAAGTTAAATCATAAAGATACTTTTAATATTTTATATAAGTGTTCATCACCTTTTTATAATATTTTATTTTCTTTTATATTGGAATATAACTTATTTTTAAATTTAAATTTAGACGCAATAATACTTTCAATTTTATCATTATTTTTCAAAATACATTTATTAATAATTAAATGTTTTAAAAATAATTCAAAAATATAATAATATTAATTTATTTTATTTTATTAATAATAATTAAATACTCTCAAAATAATTGAAAAATATAATTATATATACTTTTTCTATTATTCATAAATAATATAAATGTAATAGTTTAATTAGATATGACGTATGGACTTCCTCATTTGCAAGTTCAGAAATTTTTATCAAATTGATATATGAGATTTTTTTACGTGTGACACAAAGGTTTCAGCTTAAGGTAAGGATTTCAATGTGCAGACATATTTTACTCATCCCTTCTAAGGAGGAAATATATATCTTTAACAATTAAATAAAGAATTCTCCACAAATTGATATATGAGATTTTTTTATTTGTGAGATGAAGGTTTCTTCTCAAGGTATAAATCTATGGGTTTTTTAAAGAAGGAAACACACATATTTAACAATCAAATAAAAAAATCATAAATTGATATATGAGATTTCTTGATTTTTTTCCACGGAAAAAAATCGTAACTTTTATTCAAAATTACATACCTCATATGAACCACTATTAATCAGTGTCCATTATCACCATTCATTCAGCACATAAATGCTTATTACAAAAAGATAACAATTGATATGAGAATCAACTTGTATCCAATCCATGAAATATCNTATTCAAAAATTCTGCTTGTAATCCCATTGTAAACTGAAGAGTAATTGTACATTATAACCTTCAAATATAACCAGTCAAAAGATAGATATTCAATATCATATATATTGATGAGCTTCAATACTGACCTCATCAAAGACTTTCTCCTGAAAGCCCCAAAAAAACTATAAAGTTTTAACCACCATGGTTTCAAAGTAAATACTTTGACCATCAAAACTTAAAAACTCATTAACTTGTAAAGCAATATCTGTCATTATCCACATAATGGAAGCTCATAGTCTGTAACATGTATAAACATCATAACAAAAATAGTGAAGATAGATTCATCAATAAAATAGCTGTCACAAAGACAACATGATATTCAGCATGCCCACTGAATCTCATAACTCACCCATCCCAGACTAAAAAATATGGAAAGTCTCATATGTTTCAGATCCTTTAAACTCCTTGATTCTCCAATGTCCTTCCACCACATTAGCACCTGCATTAGCTAATGTATCTGCCTTAGAGTTCCTTTCACGATAAATGTGCTTAAACTCAACTTTTTCCAAGGAAATTAGATAGACGAATCACCTCCTGCAAGATCTGCTTAAGTAGAATATTATTAATCCTATACTTACCAGATACCCAATTGATCACTAACTGTGAATCCCCAAAAATTTGCAAGATTTGCACCCCTACTTCAATGCCAAAATGATAAGCAATTTTAAGGCAAAGAGCTCAGCAAAATTATTAGTACCCAACCCAAGTCCTGCAGAGAAAGTGAAAAAGTGCTCATCTGAAATGTACAAAATACCTCCAGCCCCACAGATCTGTGGCGAACCTGCAGCCGATCCATCGAAATATCCCTACGGTACTGCTTTATCAATCTGTTCACTAGTAATCATTCTCAAATGCATTACTCTATTATCCAAAGGATATGAATAAAGTAAACCCAGACACAAGGATGTTACCACATAAGTTTTAGGCTGTAAATATTCAAAACAACAAAGGTTTCTAGCCTTCCATATGAACCAAGATACAATAATAGGTAAAGAACTATACCTGGAATCAGCCTTCAAAATCCAGTTCTTTACACATTCTAAGACTGATGATCCATGCCATAAATCTAAGTATCTTAACTTGTCCTCTATCTCTGACCAAACAGTCCTTGTAAATGAGCATTCAAAACCAATATGATCATTAGTTTTAGACTCCGACTTACACAGATAACACCTACTAGGACCCTCTCTGCCTCTTCTATAGAATATATCCCAGGTAAGTACTTTTCCTGAAAACAAAAACCAACAGTAGAGTTTTGATTTTAGTGGACAATTTAGTTTCCATAACCACTTCCACCACTGGGAACTATCTAACTCATTCCTATCTTCAATAAGATAAAAAATAACTTGCTTTAGGAATATACTTACCAGTTTTTGAAAGACTCCAAACCAGCTAATCATCCTCAGTAGAAATTCTAACATGACTAGATATCAGTAAGGCAACATAATTATTCCAAATTATGTTTTCCTGTTCCACAAATCCAAATAAATCAGCATGTAACCATCCTTGATCCTAAAGTAATACTGTACCAAGGCATGCAATATCCTTTAACACGGAAAAACTAGCATTATGAAGTTTATCAATCATGGAAGCTGGTAAAACATGTCTCCATTTACACCCAAGCCAGGGGTCAATACCAATGTGCACCTCAGATCTAGACCCAACTTTCCACATAAGTTCCTAACCAATCAAATCAAAGGACCAAAGTATAGCTTTCCAACAAATGGAAATGCCCTTCTTTTTATTAATAGCTACCCTTATCCAATTAAGTAAAGTTAATGGAAAAATGTATTTCTGATAAGCAATCTGAACCCAAAGTCTAGAACCATTAATCAGGTTCCACACATTTTTTGCAGCAAATGATTTGCAAATAATGCAGGATTTTTCAATCCCCAACCTCATAGAGATTTGGGATTAACCAGAACCTTCCATGAAGACCAAGGGAGATCAGAAGAATCTTTATTGCAAGACCATAAGAACTTGAAACAAGTCTTCCTAATTTTCTCAAGAATACCAACAGGTATCCAAAAATGCATCCAATAAACTGGTATGGCTTCCAGAATAGACTTCACCAATATTAGTTTTCCTCCCTTGGATAGCCATTTGAAACTCTAGTTTATTATCCTCATTTCCACTTTAGTAATGAGCCAGTCCCAATCCTTCTTGAGATATCTGCAAGGTTTTAAATGGAAACCAAGGTATTTCATACCAGATTCAATTTTTCAACATTAAAAGAAAAAACATTCTGTATCGTAAGCAACTCAAATTCATTTAAACCAGAATAATAAAAAGAAGATTTATCCTAATTTATAATCATTCTAGATGCTTTACAAAAGATCAATAAAACCTCATATAATGTCGATAAGGATCTTTCAAAGCCATCAGATACCATAATTATATCATCCATAAACAATATATGAGATAGAATAATGTTGTTACCAAAGGAGATACCCTAAAAATCCCCCTTGAGTTGTGCATAAAGTATATACCTGCTCAAACCCTCAACCACAATAAGAAAGAGTAATGGAGCCAATGGGCATCCTTGCCTAAGCCCTCGACCAGATCTAAAAAAATTCGATGCCACCCCATTAATAAGAACAACAAAATAAACAGATGTGATACTGCTCATCACCTAGGTAATGAAGGAAATAGAAAATCCCATTTTAGTCATAATGACCCGCAGAAAAATCCAGTTTACTCGATCATATGCCTTAGATAAGTCGATCTTAAGTACCACTGATTTCATAGCCTTAACATGAATAGAATGCAAACCTTCCTGAATAATACCAATAGCTTCATGAATCTGTCTGCCTGGCAGGATTCCAAACTGTTCTTTAGAGATGGTTCTCCCCAATATCTTTTTAATACGGGTAGAGATGATTTTACCAATAATCTTGTAAACAAAGTTACATAAAGATATAGGTTTGAAGTCATCAAATGACTTTGGACAATCAATCTTGGGTATTAAAGCAATAAAGTTAGTATTAAAAACAACAGGAATTTTACTAGAACATCTCGAGTCTTCAATAACACGTAAAAGATCACTTCCCATAACATCAAAAAGTGCCCTGTAAACTTCCACCGGAATCCCATCAGGTCCAGGACTCTTATCATTTTTACTGACTGACAAAATAGACTGTATTTCCTCAAGTGTAACAAAAAATCATAAGATCTAAATTTTCAGCTTCGGATATGTCAGAAGGATATTTGTCAGTAGTATCCAAAATCTCTGTTAAATGAAGATTTTCATCAGCATGAAACAAAGTTTCAAAATGTTGAACTCTTGCCCCAGCAATGGCCTGAAACCCTTCAACTATATTACCCCTATCATCTGCTATCTTCCATATAGTATTAACAAATTTCCTATTATTAGTGAATTTATGAAAGAAGGGTGTGTTATCATCACCATTTAATAACTAGATGGCTCTACTCTTCTGTCTAGCTTCCTTCTCTCTATCAAGCAAAATTTTTCTTCTTCTAGCTTCCAAATCATACAGAGAATCTTTATCATCTTCAGTAGTAAAACCAAAACCCAAATTGTTGCAAGCATTCCCTAATAATTGCTCAATCTCAGTTAATTCTTTAGTATCATGGTTTTTTCTCTTGACAGACCAACAGATAGATACATTTTTAATCTTTTTAAGATTTTCAGAGAACTGAGATGCAAAAGTCAAATCAGAATTATCATCAAAAAATTTCCAAGTCTTTTTCAATAATAAAATCAAATCCTCATGTTCCAGCCAGTGAGGATTGAACTTGAAAGGACTATGTAGAATCTTATCATGTCCCAAGATTTGCAGGAAAATAGGTTGATGATCTGATTCTTCCCCACACCCCACCCATTGATGAAAGCAAAGTTCAAATTCCAAGAGATCAATAGAAATCAACAATCTGTCCAATCGTTTACAAATATTTTCACACCCAACTCTTTTATTGGTCCAAGTGGGTAAAACCACACTTGGTTCAATATCCACAAGACCATGATCATCCAGAATTTTTGTAAAAAAATAGACAAACAATCACTTCTGGCCCTATCCCCCCAAATCTCAGATAACCCAATGGAGAAGTTCAGATCCCCACCAACAATAATCTTAGAACAATTAAGACTCACAAAATCCAGTGGTTGGTTCCAGAACCCTTCCCTCTCAACATAAGGTCCATAAATATTAAGAAAGATTAACTCCAATTTAAGTTCTGTTGAATAAAGAGCAGCATGTAAACCCGAATCCATTGCCCAAGATTTCAAGAATTGTAAAACTCTACAATTTCATCCCACAAGCAAACCCCCAAATTTTCCTTTAGCATCCATCGAACAAAAAGACCACCCAGGTAGAGAAGATTCCAAAGAACTAGCAGATCGGACCCCATCACCCATAGTTTCTTGAATGAATAAAACATCAACAGACTGGTCAAACACCAATCTACAAATAGCTAGTTTTTTAGGTTTACTAGCTAAACCTCTGCAGTTTAGATTCATAACAATCATATGGAAACCCTAAAAGAGGCCTCCACTGCTCTAAGTGCCTCATAATCATCAAATTGAACTATACCTTCCTCAAGTAGATCTGCAGTCAAATGATCCCTTTTTCCAATAGATATAATAGGGGCCAAACATTCCTTACAGCTGGATCAAAGAAAATAATTTGAACCAGGACCCTTCAAAGCCTTGATAGGAGAGATAAACCCTAAATCCCTGAGACTGGAGTCACCCAAAATAAAATTATCCAATTGTTCCACTCCAGTCTCCAAATTTTTACTATGAAAAATGCCCTCCTCAACATCCATCAAGGTAGCCAAACTCAGTGATTTAATAATTGGAACACTAAGATCCAGGTCAGAACATTCAGCAGTATTACAGGGTTCCGGAGAAAATGTATCAGATTTATTAACTAAATCCAAAGGTATAAAACCCTCTCGACCAGATTTAATGTCTGAAACCAAAGAAATAGGACCCTCTCGACCAGCTAATTGGGAAATAGAGGAAACAATGGGAGCAGCAGATTGCTTAACTCTCCAAACAAATTTGGTCTTAGGATGCATAAACGTCTGTTTTTTTTCAAATGGTAATAGACAATGTTCTAAAAGATGACCATAACAGTTACATCTATTACATCGGAAGGGAAAACCAACATAGTCTAATGGCTGTGTAAAACCTAAATCACGTTTTTGAATGACTATATTTGCAACTAGACCATTGCGCAAATCCAATAAGACCAAAACTTTCCCAAGACAACAAATAACAGTATCTAAAAACGACACATCAGCTTCAAGAAAGGTTCTAAGAGAATTGCCCAGCATCCTAAAGAATTCCACAGACCAAAATTCGAAAGGCAAGTTAAGCAATTTAACCCAAATAGGAATGGAGTCATACCTTTCAATACAAGGGTCAAATAAGGGTGTCCACCGTTTAAGGAAAATTCTCAAATTGTCCCATTTCCAAAATCCTTTCGAAATAATATCCAAATCCTCAGCCTTCTGAAACTTGAATGCAATCCATCCCCTGGGAAGGATGAAAACCTTTGGACAAAGACTACTCAAAGAAATCTAGGAGTCAGCGACCCATCTATGCAAACCCTCTGCATTGATCTTCCTACCTCCAAATCTACCCACAAGAGTTAATTCATTAGTTAACACAATCTCATTAAGAGGGATATCCTCACCCACCACTAGAAGAATAGGTTTTTCCAGTTTACGAACACATTTCCTATTCTTCCCAGCTACCTTCTTCGTACTGTGCATTGAAGGACCATCCCCAATTTTCTCAAAAACCCTAGCATCCGCATGCTCATCAGAGTCAACAGCAATATTATCCATATTTGTAAGAGGTTTCATTGACGATGAATTATCCAATGAGACCCACGCAGAACACTCAACCAGACCAGAAATAGAGGGTGGTAACACAAAATCACCCTTCAAAAAAGCATCCGACTTCATCAGATTAACATCTGAATCCCTGTCAAAGGAGAAATCCAAAACCTCCTGTCTGTCAAATGTTCTACCCATCCCCGACAATGACAGATGCCTGTCTGTCCCAGAAACCTATTTAATCTCCTTCGAGGACCAGGTATTTTTTGGAGAGTGTGCCAACGCTTTAATACCCCGCAACAACATCAAGTTCAAATACCCTAGCGTCACAGTGATGACTTGACACCCCAATGGGTACCCACCAAGGAATATAAGACCTAAATTAGAATACAAAACCCACAGAAGGAAATAGCAGCCCAACTCCAACAGCACGCAGAAAAACAACACCCACAAAATACCGACCAAGTCGATAAGATATCCCTTCGGAGGAAACAATCACTCAGCCCAATGCTAGCAATACTAGAGCCAAAAATGCCACAAATACAGCACAGCAGTCTGTCACCTAATCGGCTAGTAATCCCCACGGATACAAGAAAGAAAACCCAACTCCGAAACCAGAAGCAATCGAAATCCGGTATATAAACACCCAATTCTCCCACAAAACACCAGTAAAAACCAATCTACCAGTCTAAAAACCCACTAACATACGACCATACCAGCTAATAAGACGACATACCGATGCAGCATTACAGAGTAAAGTGCTCGTCAACATACCAGATATGTAGCTAGTCAGCAATGCCGTCACAGGAACATGCAATAGTTCACCAACATCACCAGAAGACCAGGAAAATCCCAATCATGACGTCGTAGAACAAAACGCATGAATGAGCAAAATTCAACACCATCGCCAAGGAACCAGGAGCCAATAGGTAGTAGGGACACAAGATTCACTCCAAAACGTTATAGCAGCAACCCTCAAATGAACATTCAACCCAAAACAAAGGCTAGAAACCCCAAAACAAAGGCCAGAAACCCCGAAACACAGCAGACTAGAGCATGGAACAACACTGTCACCAGGGAAAACAGAAAACAATGAGTGATATCGAAACAATAGCTTTTTGCATATCCCAACTCAATCACATACCAACCAAAATCAATACCCAACAAATCTTGTCAATACCACAGATCAAGTATTAAAAGTTCCTGACGGCAAGTCTGACCACCAATAATCGAAACAAACTGCAAGATCCTCAAATAGAACGTGCCATAAACATGTAAAATCCCACAGTACAATCACGTACTAATCATATCGTCAAGAATGATACGATCATTAAGTTTGACCTGAAACCTTGCCACCAGAATCGAATTCATATTCAATACAATAAAAGTCATTTCCAGATCAATCTAAATATGTCAAATCCACCATTGAAACTCCAGCTAGCGCTCCGATAACCAAGATCGCTCCAAGATTGGTTGTATCTTCAACTCAACGGCCAAGATTACTCCAGTAAAACTCCAATAACACTCCAAAAGTCTGAATCAACGGTTGTAGCTCCCATGAGATTTCTTGATTTGTGAGACAAAAGGTTTCCTTCAAGATAAGGATTTATATAAACATACTTTACTTATCTTCTACTAATTTAAACCTATATTTTATTAGGAGGAAACACATATTTTTACTAATTAAATAAAAATTCCCCTCAAATTGATGTATAAGACCGCTTTAATTATGAAACAAAGAATCCCCTAAAAACACATATTAAAAATATGAGACATACCTTACCTACTTCTAAATTCTAACTATGATATCCCAAATATATATATATGTATATATATATATCCTTAAAATTAAACTGACTTAGATTAACAAATAAATAAATTAAAATTAATACCTAAAAACATTTTTGTAAATGATTAATTCTCCATATATATATATATATATTCCCAATACAGTAAACATATAAAAAGAACTATAAATATATAATCCAATTAAACATAAAAATAATACAGCTCATTTTTAGACTTTTATCTTGTTATATGTTGTTATAATTTACATCATTTTCTTCAAACTCTTGAGTATGATCTTTAAGGATATCTAGGTACAAAAACAAGATGATGCCACGATATGCCTAACTTTGTTTTAATACTCAATTTCGCCATCATCATGTCATGGGTGTCATAGTCTTCAATTTCATCATCAAGAAGTTGATTTTACATTTCGCTGTAACAAATACGAAAGCAAAAATTAAAAGGTAATTTTTCCTTGTAATAAGAAATATAATTTTTAAGAATCACCTATGTTGAAAGATTATTCCAACTTTTTTTAAAGTTGAGATTGTGTAAATTCCTCACGCCTTACTCTTTAGGATCCAACCATAGACTTTCGTTCTCACCTTTCTTTTTCAGAATACTTTTTCCGAGAAACTCTATAATGTTGCTTAAAAGAAAATACTTTTTCCGAGACATATTATATAGGCTTTCGTTCTCACCTTCCTTTTTCAAAATACTTCTCGGAAACTCTAAATTCTTGCCTAAAAAAAACTATACCACTCTTAGCAAATTTTCTTTTGGAATCTTTCGGTCTCATTGTCCTCTTTCGTTGAATGTGTTCATTTTTACTAAATGAATAAAAATTAAAGTAATATTTGAACAATGCAATACTTTAATAAATTGAGCCACCCATGAGGTTTGGAATAAATAAATAAATATATATATATAAAATAAATTTCACTAGATTAGCTTAAGAGTTCACCATAAGGTATGTGATTCTAAATTTACTTAGATTGGAGTCCAATTAAGTTTCACTATGGTATGAGAACATAGCGGATGATAAATAATATAGCTCAATTAGTGATTAAGTAGTTAATTATAACATATGTTAAAGTAAAAACGGAGATATGGTCAAACATAATGTCTTTATTATGCACGTCTATATAAAGAAGGTCATTCTATGTAAAATTTATTATCTTTTCATAATGGAATGATGACATTTATTAAAGAGGCGCTGTCACATCTCTTGAGGGTATTACAAGAGAATGGTTATGAACAAAAAGACATAAAGAGAGCTTTCTTAAAAGCACAAAAAATGATGGTTAAGAATTGAGAAGATCACGTAAGAAAAGCATTTCTCTCTTACATTCAAGGGACAACTGATAAAATAGTAAAAATCCTCAAACAAAAGCAAATCAAAATTGCCTTCTCCCCTCCGAATTCCTTGAGAATTTTGCTTGATAAATCAAAGGATCCCATCTATCCCAAGTTAAAAAAGGGCATCTACTCAATCCTTGCTCGTGTGGTGAAATATACATCGGGGAAACCAAACGTGCAATAAAAATCAGAATTAAGGAGCATTGTGTTGACATAAGGCATGAAAGAATTAAAGTCAGCAATTGCGGAACATTCTCGAAAAACCACTCATCACATCTGCACAGAGGATGCAAAATTCATTGCAATTGAAGAAAATTACAATAAGAGACGCATTTGGGAAGCAATAGAAATAGAGAAACATCAGAAAAATTTCAAAAAAGATGAGGGGCTTATATTGAGCGAAACGTGGAAACCTGTGATTCACAAAACAATAATTAAAACAAACTAAGCAAAATACGACATGATATTAAAATGTTTTTTTTTGCCTGAGTTTACTATTTATACAAAAGAACATAGCCTTACATTCCATCGAGATATCCTTTCTCTTGAAGATGGGCTCAACTACAGAGTCTGAAACGTACGTCAAGATTGAAAACACCAAAAACACAGGTTTCCTCATCTTCAAAACATTTATTATTGTTCAATGGCTATAATGTTCCATCATGCATTTATTTTTTAAGTAAGAAGGGGACTTTTTATTAACAGAACATAAATATAAAATTACATGTCAAGGAGCTGTACATTTTTCCAAGAGTGTCACTAGCCTATGATTTAGAAAAAAAGAAAAACTAGAACCTGAAGGTTTCCATGAAACATTGTCCAAAACAAAACAAGATTGATTTACAGGCCCGTTCTCAAGATCGTTCCTAACTACGAAGGGAAACTAGACATATAGATAGAAGTAGAAAAAATATCTCACTAACATAAAATAAACCAAGGAAACCATATCATAGTTGATCATACCTGCTTGGGCCATCCTCGGGATGACTCGTCTTCCTCTTGGAGTTGGTGCAGTGCTTTGTCACAAGTAGGTGACAAGTGTCACCCCCTCCATCAATTCATACAAACAACGATGAATAGAATCCAACTCCTCTCTGATGCATCAAACCATACTCAAAACAACATTTTGACGAAAATCTCGTTGCCAAAAGGACATGTGCCAATATAGTCTTCGAAGTCCAAATGGGGTTGATTATTTTCTATTACTCTGAATCCTCCACCTACAACTCAGGCGAATGCGCTTCCATGTTCTCAATGGTCATTTGGATATGTAGAGGGATGCCCTCAGTCTTAGGATATATACAAGCATAATAAATCCATAATATAATAAATCCACATAGAAACACTTTTAACACAGACACACAATATTTATGTGGAAAACCCAAAACCAGGAAAAACCACCATAATAGATCTATTATCTCCCTTGACGTAAACTGACCAAGCCAAGACAAGTGAGCTAGACACTACTCACCTCTAGGCCACTTTACAATGGATCCTCCTTAATCCTTATAAAGGATTCTTTACATGCAATACCATGGGACAATACCATGGGCCATCAAATACAATTGGCCACAAATACCATGGAAAAAGACCATTGGCAAAAAAATACCATGGGATTAAAAAACACATGCTGAGACCTAGACCATTTGACTTATTCCTGAGTCAAGGTTAACCCTAACAATTCCCCCTTTAAAATTGACTTGGAGTAAACACCAACCCCCCTCAAAGTTTTACCAAGGAATTTCACACACACCCCCTATCACCTAGGTCTATCTCCCGACTTTACTGGTGAGTTACCAGGGGTATGCATGCGCTACAAAGTATTACAACAATATTCTGATTTACATGCAAACCGCTCCATTAATTTTTTCATGTTTCTTCATGGTGACTACACCATCACCATCAGTTGCTTCATCCTCTCACTTCTCCATGCTCACTTTCTCGCTCATTTTCTCCCATGATCATTTTGTACCTGCATCCAACCTTTTCATTAACGTCCATATAAAAATAATCCATCTATCAGATTACATGGGTCCTCAGCCAATGTAACCACCAGTTCTCTAGGAATTCTCTTCACATACATGGTTAATCAATCTTGGTCCCAAAAACCATCTCACATTCCTCCCGCAATTGAAGACTCAACCTCTCCAATCTACATCAAGCTAGGATACAAGTACACCTACCACCCTCCTACCTACCCAACGGTTCATTACACACTTGATGCAACATCCCTTCTCTGTGCATAAGAGGGATACCTTGTGCTTCTATCACTCAAGGAAATTACATTCTAAGTAGGAACCCAAGAAATACCTCTAGGGTGTCGAGTACCACCAAACATTCACCCCACAACATATTAATTAAAACTCAGGTACAAAATCTATGTCCTCAAGCATCTCCAATCACATCCTATGATACTAGTTCTTAGGATTTAAACGATCATACATATAATTAATAATTAAGGAATACAAATCCACATAGAAACAGATTTTAAGATAAACACACCATATATACATGGAAAACCCCATGCAGAGAAAAACCAACACCAATGAAGATCTTCATTAACTTTGCCAAAACCGGCCAACCAGGAAAAGCGAGCTAGACACCGCTCATCTCCAGGATGCTTTACAATGGAGCCTCCTCAAGCCTTATAAAGAATTCTTTGCATGCAATACCATGGGATACAAGAAACCATGTGCCTAAATCATGTGCTAGACCTAAACCACTTTGACTCATTCCCGAGTCAAGGTTATCCTTAACAGTAAAAAAAAATAGCTTTTGGGTTGGTGTAGTTACATTCCTACCTGGAGTGCCCATTTCCCCCTGTCTATTGCGCAATCTTTTCCTTAGTACCATGTAGAAGAGCCACCCACAAGCACAATTACCTCTCCTCACAATCGAAACAAGAGAAGCTATTAACAGAAAATCAAGCTTACATACCAACTCAATTGAAAATAGGATGCGGGAGTGGATACCAAGCATATATGCTAGTTGAAAATAATGTGTTATTAAGACCATGAGACGTTACTTGATACGATTCATCTTTATCCCAGAATGTTGTGCATTAAACAAAACCTCATTTTTTTTCGCATGAACATAACTATCTTATAAAACTTGCAAATAAGAAGAAAAGGACCATGAATAATTTTGCATAGTGATTGCAAAAAGAAGAGCCCAAGTTGGAAGATATAGAAAATCACAATGATAGATCCAAACGATGACCAACCACCTCCTTAATATGGAGAATTAGGAAATTAATGGGAATTGAATGAACTTTGTTGACAGATGTTAGCTAGTGAGAGGGATCTGTGATACTTGTGCTTTCTATCCTTCTATGCCTCCTCTAGACATTAATTTTCCTTGTCTTATTGGTTATCCCTGTCATAAACACTTGCATCTGAGGTATGCCAAGCTTACGAGGTGAGTTGTAGGAAAACGTTGTTTAGAGCATTAGCCCTCAAATCCTTATGAAATAATCCACAACTCTCTTTCTTTTGTTGGATTCCTTCATTGGCTAAATGATATGCTAGCTTGTTACTGTTACACCGAAATCTCGTCATGTTGAGCCATTTGTCAACCTTATGCCTAATTCCTAAATTTCTCTCTGCTAAACTGGGTAGGTTTGAGGTTGTTCCTACCCCTTTTGCCCTCTTTGGATAGGCCAGTGCTTTTCCCCTTCATGCTAGGTGCGTTTGTAGCCCTCTTTCTCATAAGTGAATTTGCGTCAATGCTATTTCCCTGCATGCTACAAGCATCAATGACACTCTTTCCCCTTGTGCAAGGTGCACCGATGCTCTTTCCCTTCATGAAAGGTGTGCCGATGGTGTTTTGAGGGAAACAAATGAAACTTTGAGGCTCTTCTCGAAGGTGGATGAGGTGGAGTACTATCCC
The DNA here is from genome assembly GCA_001517045.1 of Pseudotsuga menziesii. Classification (NCBI taxonomy): domain Eukaryota; kingdom Viridiplantae; phylum Streptophyta; class Pinopsida; order Pinales; family Pinaceae; genus Pseudotsuga; species Pseudotsuga menziesii. Next base: position 152,393 of record LPNX010848025.1, read on the forward strand.
TATCATCTAGGTGAGGTGGCATTCAGTTTCCTAACCTATGGGGAAGATCCCTTAGACCCCTACTCCTAATCCTCAACCTACTCTATCCATTTAGCCTTATAAATTGAACCCTCTCTTCACTGTGAAGAGAGGAAGGACTATGATACTATTATACTGGTGGAATTTCTAGGTGATCCCTATCATCCTTTGGGAGGGTTGGCTTGGATTGTTGGATGGAAAATTGCAGCGTTAAGGATAGGTTGTGATGTTCTTTCCTATGTAATTCTATGTATCTCCTTGATTATAGTAATATAAACTCTTTTAATAAACATTGTTGTGTTGATAGTATTTAGATATTTCTTCCTTAACTGTTGTTATAACGCATTTCACCACTCTAGGTGAATCACACTTTGTATGGCCTTCCCCTGTCCCGCTGCAGACTCCTTAGACCCCATGGACCATTTTTTGTCCTTTGATGTTTCCTTGATCATCCCTAAAAACATATGAAAAATGATATACACGGCTTTTAAACCTATAATCGTGTACATACGCGGGTTTGACCCATATAACCGCGTACATCGGAATGTGTGCATAATACAAATCCTTTTGGAGTTTTCCTTGAGATGGATCCAACTCATTTGACTCCTGGCCTTCCATATGCCTTGATATCGCTCGGATTCGACCTTTCATTATCCCTTTGAAAGCTATATAAGGTACCCCTTGGTACATTGAAGGAAAGAAGAGAGAATTGAGAGCAAAGAAACTATAGTCCATTGTTGCCGGAACTTATACTTGAGTGTGCATCCCTTTGTCCCTTCGAGCAATTTTGTGTTCTTCCCAAGCTTGCCTTTTGCTTGTGAGCTTGCTATCGAGAGATGGAGGATTGAAGTGGTGGAGGCCCAAGTGGGGGATTCAGTTTCTCCGGTTCGCAGACGTGCCGTCATAGGTTGTATCTATCTTGTGATCTCTGATTTATACTAATAGAAATATCTTTTCCTGTCCAATGATGTGTATTTGAATGAATATTTTATCCATGGGAATATGTCAAATGCTTTTACATTATTGATTATATATGCTAGAATAGATCTAACACCATGATATATAGTATGCTTGTATTGTTTACTTGTTGTTGAGGAAGTACTCTATCAATTCAAGCTGAAGATTGGAAAGCTCAACAGGGATCTACTTCAACCGTCCGGAATAAGGTACGAGGTCTGATCCTTTAGTGTTAGAGATTTTATTTCTATTGCATATTGGAAAGGTTTGATTTCTGGAGTCAAGCTGTCTGTTGTGGTACCCCAAGCCATAGGAATTTCTCTTCGTAACAGAATTGGTGACTCCACTGGGGAGTTCCTAGTAGTTGTCCTTTGGGGGTGATTTTCTCGGCATTCAATGTATTTGAATTGCTCTTTCTCTCTTGTTTATGTGTCAGGTCTAGGGGCATGTATGCCTGGTAGAGTCTGATTGGTGTGAAGTTTGTCTCATCCTGCCATTTTACCTTGATTTTATGCAACTTTTCTTCCTGTACGTGGGTTTTTGAATTACAGTTGCGTATACACGTAGTTTCCTCTGCGATTTCCGTGTATACACGTGGGTTTACTGCGAACAGTCTCATATACCCTTGGTTTTTCCTTTTTGTGGAAGATAATTGGTTGCTGGGTGAATTCTGATAGTTGCTGAGTCTCCTTTGGCACTGCCTAAGTCTGTTTTGACCTCTGTTTCTGACTAGAAACGTTTTTTTTAGCCTAATTTTTTTTTTTAGGAAAGTTCTTGTCATGGCATTTTCGATTTTTTGTTTGAGATTAGTGCATTAGAGTTCTTTTACCTTA
>LPNX010848025.1:154278-164316 GCA_001517045.1 Pseudotsuga menziesii
AACGACAACATCTAGGTGTCTGTCCAGGTGAGAGTGTGAAATCCTTGGTATAACCATTGTTTTCAGGATCCTCCTCTCGAATGGGAGTTAAGCACGAGGCAGTGTGAGCAGTTATTGATTGGGATGACCCCTAGTCATAACTGAGTAGCATCGGAGATATTTCCAGGATTGTATTCGTATCTGGGGGCTCTTTCGAGAGTTTCGGGCTTTGCTACCCTGCCCATACGGTCAATCCCACCTGCGACTGTCTTCCTGAGCATTGATTATATTGAGGTGACCTTAGTGGCCTTACCTAGGATATCAAGGGGGCACTTGTAGAGGTTATTCTGCAGGTGTCCTGCCCAGGTTGGGGTCAGACAACACAGTCGCTTTACGCGTTGAAGCTGAGGGCCACAATAATTGGTTATGTACCTCCGCTTGTTGTGTATGGGAGTCTCAGGCCTCTCCTAGGTGAGACATACCTGCTTCATTTGGGAGCTCACTTATCCAACCCTTGTTTGCTTGCATTTGGCTTTAGATTTTATTAGTGATTGCTCTATGCACACTAGTTGGCCTAGGGTTTACGTAAATAGAGATTCTTTGCTATTTTTTGAGTCATTGTGGATTCGAGTGCGGTTCCTCGCCATTCTCGTCGGTTAATAGGACTTCCGCCTTCTACTTCTCCTCCTCCTTTGGGAGAGATACCTAGACAGTCCAGGCGGACTATGTCACGCACTGATTCACACACCATGGGAGGCCATTCATAGGATATTCCTGAACCACCTCCTCTCATTCGTATTAACGATGGGGAAGTTACTCCTACATACGATCCTTCACCTGAACTAACTGAGTTTGGTCCTGTGATTTCTGAGATAGGACCCTTGCATGATAGACCTACTCACCCTCGGTCTAATTCCCCATTGACATGCTACCGGTATGGAATGCCGGAAGACGCCGAGACTCGTTTTGAACCTGCCAGCACTAACTACGGTAGTTATGCTACGTCTGGTTTCCCTGCACATGATTTGATATTTCATGTCGAATCCGAATTTGAGCCTAGCACTATGCCTATGGGCAATCCCATTCCTTACCTTGCGGAGAGGTTTGGGAGTACTAGTCACATTGCACCTTCTGTCCCAGTGGTGGAAGCTACATCATATCTCCCTGCTTGGTCTAGGGTTAGCGATCTGATTAGGATACCAGATTCGAGACGAGTGACGATAGGTGGTAGTACATATCTTATTACTCAGATTCCTTCGTCCTCAGTTCCAAGTTCTTCAAATGTACATCCTCCACCTTATTCACGTGGTCCTCCAAGCCGGTATATGGCTACGAGTCAGGTCCGTACTATGGTTACTAGGCCGATTGTGTCTCAAGTTCACATACCACCCGCTGCTTTGGGAGGCTATGTTCACACTTCTAGAGGTCAGCTTGCTACTTCCAGGGTCTATATCCCTATTTTCGGTATGTATATCCCTCCTTCCGGAGCTTATATTCCTACCTACGGAGTGTCCCATGGGGCATCGCATGGGATGACCTATGGACCTTATTATGGGACGCAGTATGGATAGGTTTCTTCACCTTACGAAGGCGAGTATCAACAACCTGCTTACTCTCCTAATTACAGCTTCGTAGCCCCTACTAGTCAAGGTCCACCATATTATGGTACTTCCATGCCACCTTATACAGGTCAGATAGGAGGAGGACACTATGGCCAAGGCCATGGTGGTTCTCAACCCTATATGAACCAGGGAGCGGTCCATCGACCTCATCATCCTAGGCTCCCTTTCCTCGCGATGCTTAACCTTCCTAATTTATCGAGACTTATGAACGATCCTGTGGCTCACGACCCGGCTTGGCCGGCTGTCCCTACCAAGCTTCCTTTGGACATACCTAAGTTTGAAGGAAAACCGGGAGAGGATCCGAGCGAACACGTTACTACGTTTCACCTTTGGTGCTCTTCGAATTCGTTACATTAGGATTCAGTTCGTTTGAGACTATTTCAACGCACCCTCACAGGGCCTGCTGCGAAATGGTATATAGAGTTACCTAAGGGAGCTTTCGCTTTGTTCGACGATCTTGTGATGACTTTTCTTAATCACTTCTAGCTACCAGTGCGCTATGACGTTGGTACTGAACTCTTGTTGACATTTTGGCAAGATAAAGCCACCCATATTTCTAATCATATTCAAGAGTAGCGTAGACGGAAGAGATTAATTAAATATTTTATACCGCCGGAGTTCCTTCTCGAGTGGTTCCTCAAGTCGTTATTTCCATATATAGCGAAGGATGTTTCCACATCCGGAGTGCAGAATGAGGAACAATCGATCTTTCGGGCGCAGGAACTGGACTTGATCTATGCTCAGTCCGGTTTGTTGTATGAGATTATTCCCAATGCTCCTCATTCCAGTTTCGATCCCAAGGTCAAACCTGGACCACATGCCGATGGCATTTTGGGTTGTGCAAGTGCGAAACCTGCGGATTCGGTTGCAAAACAGGTTAGTCAATTGTCACTCAACCAATTTGCTTTGGGACAAGCTATGGTTTCATCTCAACCCGCCCAAATGGTGAATGTACTTTCTGTGCAATTGTCGGACCAAAAGGGTAACCAGCAGCCCGGACGGAATAGAAGAAAGGGTAAGAATAATAATCAAAAGGGTGGGAATAAGAATGAGAATGCTACCAATAATGACAAGAACGGTAAAAAAGCTGGGGGGGACAAGCAAGTGAAACGTAAGGTTAAATTCCATTGCAAGCTATGTAAGGATGATCACCTCACTTACTTGTGCCCTCGGATTGAATAAGCTTCGAGATTCTTAGCACAAGCCCCAGCTGTGCTAATGAACCCTTTACCGCATAACCAGAATATGAACTCGAAGTCCCATGACCAGTCTAGTGATGATGATCCACCAGAGACTAGTGCTCGTGGGTGCATTAACATGGTCCATGCTACCAAGGTTGTGACTCGTGCGAAATATTATAGTTCGTCACAACCTAGCCTAGGAAAAGAACCTGATCCACCAGGAACCCCTTTGCGCATTGAGAAACCCGCGGATAAACCTGAGGCTGCACCTCACATTCCTAAGGGAGTCCTTAAGCATTTGGGGCATAGTCCAAATGCCCGAGCCGCCCAGAATTATTCAGTTGTTGAGGACTTGGGCCATACTCCTTGTGCGATTTCTACATTGAAAGTGCTTCAGAGTTGTCCTTCGCAAAGGAAGGCTTTGCTTTCTGCTCTTGGTGTGAATAGTGATGATTCTTCCTCAGTGATCAAATTTGAAACCGCAGGACATCAGCCTCGCTTTCCCTACTATGTGTCCCTTTTGGTGCATGTAGAATGTCTTGGTATGACCTTCAAACGCACTGTGATTGACGAGGGCACTGCTGCTTCTGTGATGTCTTTGTCTTGTTGGAAGGGTCTCGGTTCTCCCGAGCTGTCTAAATCAGCGACTATGTTAACTACTTTTGATGGGAGATCTTTTAGGCCACACGGCATCCTTCCTTCCCTTAAAGTCTGTTTGGGGGGGAAGACCGTTGCGATAGAGGTTGAGGTGGTTGATGCGCCCCTTGACTACAATCTCTTGCTGGGTAAGAACCGGATGTATAGTATGCAAGCTGTTGCTTCTTCCTTGTTCCGTGTTGTATGATTTCCACATAACAGGAAGATTGTAACAATTGATCAAATGACATTCAAGAATCCTTCTGTTACCGCATCTTCGGGAACTTCAATCCCGATCATTGACCACTCTCAGCCGGCAACTGGGAGTGTGGGTGTAGGCATGTATCCATCCCTCATGGGAAGCTTTAGTTGTCTAGAACCGATCCTCATGATAGGATCTTGTTCCGATGAGGCTTCGATTTCTACAACCTCGGTGTCTTTTTGCACGACCCATATGGAAGACCCTTGGATTCTTCCTAAACCGAGTACTTCGAGTGAGCCTGTCGAGACCAGTGTGCCATTTCCTGCAGCCATGATTTCTTATCAAGCTAATCTTGAGAATGTTGCAGAGCCTTGTTCTTCCTCTTCACAGACGGAGGAGGAAGACCCCTATGTGCTACCAGCATGGACAGTACAGTCTTCTCATGCCCACGACTACCTTGATATGGTTTTCCCTTCAGATGAAGCGATTGTTGAGGCTATGTCGAGTGTTGAGCCACCATGGGAGGAACTTCATCATAGATCGTACTTCCTTCCACCGCTTGACCGTTTGGAGCATGAGGATTATAGGGAGATTCTTAGTTAGAGAGTTGGTAGTCCTGTGGTTCCATTAAGCTCTCCTGGTATGATGGCTGATGGAAACATGGCGAACATATCTTCCATGATTCCTATCAACATCTCTCGCAATCCTGGCACCGTTGAGAATGTCTATATTGGGGTGGAATGTTCCCATGCTGAAATTCTTGAATATACCGAGCTATTCAAGGAATTTTGTGATGTTTTTGCTTGGTCTTACGATGAGATGCCAGGTATTGACCCTCGGATTATCGAACATGAGATTAAGACCTACCCCAACGCTAAACCTGTTCGACAATGTTTACGCGTCGTGAATCCTAGGAAAGCACCCGCCATTAAGGCAGAGATAGAGAAGCTGTTGAAAGTTGGTTTCATCTATCCTGTTCCCTTGACGGAGTGGGTTTCAAACCCTGTTCTGGTGGATAAGAAGCAGGGAGTGATCTGAATATGCACTGATTTCCGCGATTTGAATTGTGCTTATACTAAGGATAACTTCCCCACACCATTTATAGATCAGATTTTGGATGAGTGTGTGGGTAGCGAGGTGTTCTCCTTCATGGATGGCTTTTCCGGATATAATCAGATCCAGAGAGACGATATTTTCTATTATATGTGGCCGCATCCTTAGAGACGATTGGTATGGTTTTGGTTCAAGAGGATGAGGAGCTCCATGAGCATGTCATATATTACCTGAGCCGAAACCTTATTGATGCAGAGATTCGTTATTCTCATGTCGAGAAGCTTGCTTTAGCTACTGTACATGTGGTTCAACATTTGAGACATTATATTCTCCTTCGCCAGACCTTGGTTGTGGCCCATGTTAATCCGTTTCAATTCATCCTCACACGAAGGATGATTGGGGGAAAGTATAATAAATGGATTGTCATTATGCAAGAATTCGATCTTGAATTTGTTTCGGCAAAGTCGAAGAAGTCTTTAATTTTTGCAGAGCTTATATCGGATTTCCCGAGCGAGGCCGAGGAGTTGGTTTGTGAGGATACGTTTGTCGATGAACATATCTTCTTAATCTCAACGTCTGACCCATGGTATGGGGATATCATAGTATATCTGCAAACACAGAGGATCCCTACTCACCTCTCGCGAGATGAATGATGACGATTACATCACGTCTCTAAGAACTACCTTATAGTGGACAATACTTTGTACCACCATGGGGTAGATTCCATTTTACAACGTTGTTTAACTCATGAGGAGGCTGAGGTTGTGTTGAATGATTGCCATGGAGGGGCGTGTGGTGGTCATTTATCTGGGCTTTCTACAGCTCAAAATATTTTGAGAGCGGGTTATTTCTGGCCAACGATATTTAAAGATTGCGTTGATGCGGTCAAGAGGTGCCACCCTTTCCAGGTGTTCGCACGTAATATGTGCTCGAAGCCTGCCCCGTTACATCCCATTATCATCGTCGGTCCCTTCACTAAGTGGGGGGATCGATTTTATGGATTGCAACCCAGCTTCCACTGGGGGGCACCATCACATTATAGTGGTTGTTGATTATTTCACAAAATGGGCTGAGGCAATGCCTACAGTAAAATCCGACAGTGAGACAGCCACTCACTGTTTATTCAACCAAATTATTACTCGATTCGAGATTCCAAAAGAGCTTGTCACTGACCATGGCTCACACTTTCAGAACCGTATGATGGAAGAGTTGGAATCCAAGTTAGGGTATATGCAAGAGTACTCCTCTTCTTACTACCCCCAAGCGAATGGACAGGTAGAGGCAGTGAATAAATCACTCAAGTCCATTCTCCAATGAACCATCGCACAAAGCAAGACGAATTGGCATATTATGTTATACCCTGCTTTGTGGGCATATCGAACCGCGGTTAAGACTGCCACTGGTTTTTCTCCATATCAGCTTGTACATGGAGTGGAGTCAATATTTCCAGTTGAATGCGAGATTCCTTCATTGAAGCTAGCCGTAGAACTCTTACCAGACACTTCACCTTTGGAGGAGCATTTGGTTCACCTTGAGCAACTTGATGAGCAGCGTTGAGATGCCTTGGTGGCTCTAGAGGTTAATAAACGTCGCGTTAAGGTCCAGTACGATAAGTCTGTCCGTCCAAGAGTGTTTAGTGAAGGAGACTTGGTCCTTTTGTGGGATCAATCGAAAGAACCCTTGGGAGCAGGGAAGTTTAATCCTATGTGGCGTGGTCTGTTAGTTTTTCAACATTTAAGCTAGCATTATGTTAAGATCTTTTCACTGAGAGAATAACAAGCACAACAATAACATAAGCACATCACACGAGACAAGAGACACAAAGAGTTTTGGGAGGGGAAACCATAAATGGAGAAAACCCCTCAACTTCCTCTAAGATAGTATCACTACAAGATGTGAACCCAAAACAGTAAGATGACCTCCCAACACAACAGCAGCCTTCTGTCTTCTGTCAAGCCCAAGAATTTCCTTCTCCAAAGGTGCGCTACACTTGAGAGAGCAAGAGATACAAGTCACAAGTGATAAATAGAGAGACACACACTCTCTATTTATATCAGTCCGTTCACTTGAATTGCCATTTCACACGTAGGCTCGACCTAACATTTATTACTCGAGCCTACACCTTAATTAGTGTAGAATAACTCAAGTGCCCCATAACTGTGGGGACTTACCTAATGACTTGATATGACTTGTTTACATTATTAATCCTCCCGATCGGAACATCGGGGTATGACCACATGACTCAAATACATAATAGAAACATCCTGGAATAAACATCGGGTTACAATACATAGAAGATACATAGAAGAATACATTTCGAAGTTACATATACATCAACACTCCCTCTTAACTAGGAAGGTATTCTTTTGACACAAATTTTCAGCACTGGTCTTCTTCTCTGCATCAACTGGATCATCTTCATATTCAAGTCATATTCATCTTCAAGTCATCTGGATCTGGATCATCTCTCGATCTGGATCATCATACAAAGGCATCACTGGATCTAGATCATCACTCGATCTAGATCAACATCACTGGACTGGATCTGGATCATCACTACTGGATCTGGATCATCACTCGATCTGGATCATCTCTCTAGACTGGATCTGGATCATCACTCGATCTGGATCTCCACTGCTGGATCTGGATCATCACTCGATCTGGATCTCTCGGAGTCATCATAACTGGATCTCGATCTCCACTGGTCACCATCATGTGTGTACTATCTCGTCATAGGAAGTTCTACAGAGCCAACCCTTTTTCATGCTGGTTGTAGGCCTACCCTCGTGTAGGTCTTCACCCATCACTTACATCTGACCTGCTCGTCAGAAAGGCACACCCAGCACTCACATCTGATCATGTAGTAAACTACAATCACATCAGAAAGGCCCAGCACTCACATTCACTAGCATGATAGGCACAATCAACTATCATCTGTGAAATGGCTTTGCACTTATATCTGACCTACTCGTCAGAATGACACATTCACCCAGGCCGGAACACATCCTACCACAATGATGAATGACTTTCACCCAGGCCAGAGCCCCTCCTACCACAATGATGAAAGATTTTCACATTCACCCAGGCCGGAACACATCCTACCACAATGATGAACGACTCTCACCCAGGACGGAGCCCCTCCTACCACAATGATGAGAGATTTGTGCACTCACATTTGACCTGGTAGAAATTGAATCCTACACTCTCTATCAGAATGGCCCCCAGTCCCTGACTGAGCTACTTGGTAACGGACCAGGCACCTCCACTCTCCCGGAGAGTGGCAGTTGCCCTTACATTCGGCTTGCTCGTCGGAATGGCCAGCACTCACATCTGTCATGGGAGGAACTTAATCCTTTATCCATGACCAGAATGGCTCTGCCCTTACATCTGACCTGCTCGTCAGAATGGCACAATCCCACCTAATGATGGAAGACTCTCAACCACAATGAAGAGAGATTTTTGCACTTACATCTGACATGGAAGGAACTAAATACTTTAGCCATGAACAGAATGGCTCCGCCCTTACATCTGACCTGCTCGTCAGAATGGCACAATACCACCTAATGATGGAAGAATCTCAACCACAATGAAGAGAGATTTCTACACTTACATCTGACATGGAAGGAACTAAATCCTTTAGCCATGAACAGAATGGCTCTGCCCTTACATCTGACCTGCTCATCAGAATGGAACAATCCCACCTAATGATGGAAGACTCTCAACCACAATGAAGAGAGATTTCTACACTTACATCTGACATGGAAGGAACTAAATCCTTTAGCCATGAACAGAATGGAACAGCCCTTACATCTGACCTACTCGTCAGAATGGCTCTCAATCTCAGCACTCATATCTGACATGGAAGGAACTAAATCCTTTAGCCATGAACAGAATGGAACAGCCCTTACATCTGACCTACTCGTCAGAATGGCTCTCAATCTCAGCACTCATATCAGTCATGGCAGGAACGAATCCTCTCACCATGACGGAATGGCTCAGCCCTTACATCTGACCTGCTCGTCAGAATGGCTATGCATCTCAGCACTGTCTCTGGGAGGAAGCCTCGATCTGGAGAACACCAAGTCTCTCTCCGAAGTACTCAAACTTCAGCCTAGCCAATGGCTTCGTCAATACATCAGCTATCTGTTCCTCCGTCGCAACATACAGGAGCTTCACTACTCCTCTCTGCACCATATCCCTCATATAGTGATACTTGATCTCAATATGCTTCAACCTGTCATGGAACACAGGATTCTCTGACAACTTTACGCAACTCTGGTTGTCACAATGTATACAAGTAGCATCCAACTGGAGATCAAATATATCATACAGTAGATTCCGCAGCCATACTGTCTCATAACTAGCTGAACAAGCTGCGACATACTCTACTTCAGCTGCACTCAATGCCACACAGGATTGCTTCCTGCTAAACCAAGAGATCACACCTAATCCCATACTGAAGCAACATCCTGAAGTACTCTTCCTGTCGATGGCACTGCCTGCCCAATCTGAATCAACATAACCCTCCAGGTTAATCTTTTGATTCGCATCATACTTGAGCCCATAATCAATTGTACCCTTCAGGTACCTCAGAATATGCTTTGCAGCAATCAAGTGAACACTTCTCGGATCTATCAGGTACTGGCTCAAGGTGTTCACAACAAAGCAAATATCTGGTCTCGTGTTCGTCAGGTACATCAATGACCCAATCATCTGACGATACATCGTAGCATCAACCGACTCTGAGGAAGTATCACTCAATAGCTTCAGGTTCGATGCCATAGGTGTAGCCATGGCCTTGCAGTCCATCATCCTGAACCTCTTCAGGATCTCTACTACATACTTCCCTTGTCCAAGGAAGATTCCATCTGTACTCTACCACACCTCCATACCCAGAAAGTAATGCATCATCCCTAAGTCCTTCATCTCGAACTCAGTAGCAAGCTTTCTCTTCGTATTAGTAATCAACCCATCTGTACCTGTCACAAATAGATCATCTACATATAGTAGAAGCATCACAGGGTTTCCATCTTCAACCTTGTAGCAAAGGTTGGAATCCACTTTACTCTCAGTACCATGTCGATCCTCAGGATATTTTGTAGTCACTCCCTCTGAAGCAGAGCATCATACTCCCTCTGTCTTTTGTACTCTATGCACTGAAACATTCTGTACTGGAGTGACAAGTAGTATCCATCTAGGATCACTGGATACTAAGATCCTCTATCTTGAACTTCTTCAAAAGTTCATCTTTCACCCATCTATAAGCTTGTCATTCTCTATCAACCTTGTAGCAAAGTTTAAGATATTCATCAAGCTCATCATGTATGTGATATCCCATGGGTGTCTTCTGAACTCGTACAAGGCC
>LPNX010848025.1:164361-211687 GCA_001517045.1 Pseudotsuga menziesii
GAAGAGGTTTCATTCTAGATAAGTAGCAATGGAGAATTTGTATAGCCCCATGAGCTACTTACCCATCATATGCATATTAGTAGTATTCTGTCATTAATGCAAACATCCTATCATGCATAATACAATAACCGAATATAAACAAATGAATAACAAATAATATAATGAAATGACAATTGAATACTTATCTTTATTTGTTTCAAGTGTAGACTCCTTGAGCCTTCAGCTTCATCGTCTTCTTCATTCATAATAGCATTGTTTCTTATCCAAAAGCTAAGGTGGATAAGAAGTTCTTCAAGAGTTGAGTTCTTCATATTCCTCATTGCTCGAGGGATCTTCTTTGGATGGAAATAGCTTGATCTTCAGTTGCTCCCATCTTCTCTTCTCTTCTTATGATTCGAGCTTCTTCTTCTTCATGGAGTCTTCTGAAAGTAATCACTTCCTTCTGGAACACATTCCTTGAATGAATGAATTCTACGATCCTGGGAGGCCATTCAAGGTGGCCTTCACCACTTTTGCATTCTTCACTTTTTCTTTTAACGCTTCAAGTTGTTCTTTGATTTGAGAGACTCTTATGACTGCATGGTCTCTGCATTCTAGATCTTCACATTCTTCAACTGGATTCTTTAGGTCATATTCTGATTTTATTCTTCCCTTCAAATAGCTTGAGATTCAGGAAGACCTTCAACAGCTTTGCTTGCAATAGGTAGTGCTCTGTAATGCACATGTGCAAGCCTTCTATGTCAAAGCTCATTTGGCTCTACTATGTCATGGATCAAGGCTTGTTCTGGATATCCCTTCAATTTATACAAGCCTCCTTCTTGTTCTCCAATCACTACCGCATCATCGATAGTCTTTCCCTTTGGCCACATGATGATTTGACCATCTATGAATGCAACCTGCATTCCAGAGTCTAGATTGTATGAAGATTCCTCACTACCTTTTATTGGATATTGGTAGTCATCTACAAGTTTCACCTTGTGAGGTGATTCATGTTCTGATAGTCTTACAAAGGATTCCTTGAATCCCATCATATGTTTGGAAGACCCACTGTCTATAAGCCAATCATCACTTCCATGAGTAATGTTACCTATGAGAGATGATATTAGAACATATTCATCCTTGCTTGAAGAATCTTAACTTTCATATCTGGATCTCTTTCTGGATGGTTCATCATCCTCTGCAGCATGAGCATGATGTCTTCTTTGGCCTCATCTCCCTCTGAAACTGGAACCTCCATACTCATGTAGGTGTCCAATCCATTTTCTTCAAAGAGATCATATACTTCCAAGTTTGGAATTTGTCAACTTTCGCAAGCTTTTAACTAAGCTGATGTGATATATCATATTGAAATGAGAACCTCAAATGGAAATAGCAAAGTATTAGATCTTACCGATTTGAGGTGTCCGTCCTTGTACCAGAGTTCGTTGATCTAGGGTTTGTCACAGAAACCTTAATTTTCAAAACTTAGAATCTTTCAGATCTAATTGGATGAGCAGATAGATCTCTTCAAATGGAGCTGTCCAATGTACTCCTTTTCTGAAAACAGTGGAGGGAAACTCCCGGAACAGGAAGCCCTAATTTTCTGATTTCTTCTGTAGAAATTCCTGTTACTGTTTCTGTGATATATCAAAAATTACTGATCCTCAGTGTTTGAAATTTCTCACTGAGGTAACCTCACATGTCCCTGATCCAAAACCATAGGTTTCATCATAATTGGTTTCACCATTTGGGATTTATGATCCTTTTCCCAAGGTGACCCATTACAGGACTGTTTAGAACAGCGAAGTTGAACGGCATGCCACGTGTCATTGGTTCATCTTCTGAGTCTGAACTTCGGACCACAAAAATTAAATTATATGCCATTTCTGGAACATCTTTAGGAATTCCATTTGGACGTCTGTAGCCCAAGATATTGTAGATCTCCCCAGGTGTCCTGTTTATGGATGATTTCTGGAAGAGGATGGAACCCTAACTTGGAGAGATCATATCTCCCAGAATATAGCGAATCAGAGGCTGAACTTTGGATAAAGTGTTCATCAAGATTTTATATTCGGCCCCTGCAATTTTGAGCTTCTGAGAGTTCACCAATATCGGAATATAGCGACTGTACCAAAACGTATCAGTTTTAGTATTTAGGGTTTCTCCTAGCTAGGGGTCAAACTAGGGTTTGACTTTCCCGGAGATTTACCCAACCAAATTTCTTGATCCAGGTCTATAAATTTCAGTTTTGATGAGGAGAACAATCCTATGCTAGTCTCACCCAAAAATTCCTCTCCTGTAGAAAGCCCTAATTTCTGGCCCCAGTGACAGGTCCAAAACTGAAAGTCCTCCGAATTGAATTCTGTTTCGACAGAAAGATGTGCCCTAGGGAGGAGAGTAAGTCCTCCTTAATTTTTCTGAAAAATAGTGGAGAAATATCCACAAACAAGGAATCCCTAGCCTCCGCAGCTACATAGTGTCTTCTTCTCAGGTTAGCTCTTATACCATGTTAGTTTTTCAACATTTAAGCTAGCATTATGTTAAGATCTTTTCACTGAGAGAAGAACAAGCACAGCAATAACATAAGCACATCACATGAGACAAGAGACACAAAGAGTTTTGGGAGGGGAAACCATAAATGGAGAAAACCTCTCAACTTCCTCTAAGATAGTATCACCACAAGATGTGAACCCAAAACAGTAAGATGACCTCCCAACACAACAGCAGCCTTCTATCTTCTGTCAAGCCCAAGAATTTCCTTCTCCAAAGGTGCGCTACACTTGAGAGAGCAAGAGATACAAGTCACAAGTGATAAATAGAGAGACACACACTCTCTATTTATATCAGTTCGTTCACTTGAATTGCCATTTCACACATAGGCTCGACCTAACATTTATTACTCGAGCCTACACCTTAATTAGTGTATAATAACTCAAGTGCCCCATAACTGTGGGGACTTACCTAATGACTTAATATGACTTGTTTACATTATTAATCCTCCCGATCGAAACATCGGGGTATGACCACATGACTCAAATACATAATAGAAACATCCCGGAATAAACATCGGGTTACAATACATAGAAGATACATAGAATAATACATTCTGAAGTTACATATACATCAACATGGTCCTTACATGGTTAAGCGTGTGTTAGAGAAGGGTTCCTATGAGTTAGTCGATTACGAAGGCACAACTTTGGCGGAGCCTAGAAATGGGCTTTATCTCAAAAAATACTATGCATGATCTTTAGCCAAGGCTGCTTGTTGTATATTATTGTACAACTTTGCATAGTTAGGTCTTTTTTATTGTGATCGGTTTTGTGATTAGTTTCTGTTTCTTTTGGCAGACATCAAGGGAATATTCCACCTACATAGGATTCACGGATGGTGCAAGCCATCACACTCAACACTCAGCCTCTGCTGCTTGGGTGATTTATACTCCTATGGGTCAGGTACTATCTTCAGGAGGTGTATGTCTACGACCATCTTCCAACAATGTTGCTGAATATAGCACCGATATTGAGCTTCTACGGGATGCCATTTTACATGGTGTTATCTCTTGAGGTACGTCTTGATTCAGAGTTAGTAGTGTCACAGCTCAATGGTTTGTACCATGTTAGAGATCCGACGTTATTGAGAAGGTTCTTACGTGTGAGATTGTTAGAACAACAATTTGACAGTATAACATATATACACATTCCAAGAAATGATAATCAAGTTGCTAACTCATATGCTAGCTACGTGTTAGATTGGCATTTGTCTCATTCATAATAAATTAATCACAAACATTTTTACACATGTAAATAAATAAATTGATCACCATAAAACTTTTTTATATATCAAAAATGTGGTAATACATAGTGTCATATACAAAAGTGGGGCTTTTTAAAGCCACCATCATATAATACACGGTCATACAAAATGTATACACTCCCAGGTGTCTAATCCTATGGAGGAGGAGGAGGGTTGTGATCATGGTATGTCACTACGGCTCTAGCTAGTTGTCGAAATAAACGCACCCATGCGCGTGGTACACCCACCACCTGTCGCTGCATGGCCTCAGGCAAGTCCTCAACTTGCGCCATGGGAACTCTATGAGTTAGTATCACAAAGTTGGTATGAATGCTCTGGAGCGTCCACTCCGCATCCACACCCGTGATGTCATCTCCTCTTCCCCTCTGTCTATGACGAGGGAAGCCCTCTAGTCGCCGTGGTACCACATCTGCATATAAATGGTAGATGTCGCTATGTGTTGTCGCGCAAAAACATGTCTTTTTAATTCCACATAATCAAGAAAATACAAAAAAAATTAAATAACTCAAAAATTTAAAAAGAGGGAGAGTCGAGATTCGGTACCTATGTCATGTCCCCATCCCTCGGACTGGCGAAGAGGACGTGACGAACACCAATGCAACCGGGAAAACAGCCCCATGAACATAAACAAGGATAAATGCTGAGTTAAAAAGCTTAATCATAATGCATACTAGGTAACCAGATGTAGGCTAAGATGAAGAATCCATCATCATACTTGCACAGTTACTCAATGCATAAATATTCAATCATACAGCGGAAGCAAACATATACATAAAACAACATTCACATGTTCATCATGATTCATGAAACAGTAGATTAATTGCAGAGACGAAATAACAACAGTACTTATCTTTTGATTAAGAATCCCGCAACCAGCTACATCGCGGCAACGTTCCACCGAACCATAGGCCAGCGTGCTCATCAATCTCTCAGCACACTGCCACCCCCGAGCTGGGCATGATTCCTCCAAGGATAAGGGTCAATGCAGGCTTACACATAGCCGAGGGACACAATCAACCAAACCAACACCACTGGGTTTACCAGGCCATCAATAGATCGGCCAAGCCAGCACAGTCCAAGGGACAACCACTGCATACCAGCAGCAAAACAATCCTTCACAGCCCTGTGAAGAAGCAAAGACAACCAGGGATAGTCCCAAACAAACGATGAGTGCAACTCAAGTCCACCAGACAACACAGAGTCATTCTTGGCCCTAACGTGGCCAAAACAACTCAGCAACAACACCCAAACCAGGGTATATCAGCAGCACAAACTCACAATGAGTGATGGTAACAATCCAGAGTATCAACCCCAAGGAAGACTCAACCAACAACACACACAATTCCCCAATGGAACGACTAGGCAACATCACACAGTCCACAAAACAGAGGAGGGGCCAATAGGTGTGGGAGTCAACAACCCACTAGCATCCGCGAGCCCACAAGGCAACACAAAATTCCTCAATGCACACGTTGAGGAAGGTTACACATCCACAGCCCGAAGTGGAAGTAGAATTCGGACTCACAACAGCATCCCAAATCATGGGAAAACAATAGCAACCCAAAACATACACAGTAGTTCAGCTCACGACATGGGGAAAAACAACAATCCCAAAGAATGTATCAGCATACATTACCAGCAACGTGAGGAACCCAACAGCTCGTTCTGGACAACAAAGCCCTGGGAAAGCTTGTACAGACCACCACCGTGAAGGTGAAGACCAGGTTGACTGCTTGTGAGTCCCTGCGTGAGAGTGGACAACTCTCTGCGTGTGAGGGTGACCCGATCCGACCTTTGCACACAGATGAACAGGACAACGATGCACGGGAGGAAGCCAAACCTTCTCTGCGTGGGACATGAGCAGACTGAATCCTGCGTGAGGATCAATAGGCAATCCGGAGAACGAACAGACCATCCGATGCACGCGAGGATGAACAGACCATGACCCTCCACGCGAGTGGGAACCAGACCATGAAGAAGACGACGATGGAGGTGGAGACCGGGAGTGCATGAGGAAGAACAGAAGTGGTGGGAAGAGTGGAGACCAGGCGTGAGAGAAATGATGGTTCTCCGCTGGGCATGCGTACCATCCGAACTGACAGCAGCCTGCCAAAACCGACACCTCCCCATGCCCACGTTTCCTCATGCAATAACTGCCCCAACTAACAAAATCAAGACATTGAAGAGGTTGGATGAGACAAGGGAAGGTGGTAAATGCATAAGGTGGAAACACATGGGTTTTCCCCCATAACTAAGGTTTGACATCCCCCACCCCTTAGCCTTCGGAACCATGCCCTTTTCATTCAACGTTTCACTGCCGCAGCTGGTTGTGGTTTATTTTAATTGATGTGCGTGTTTACATGATGCCAACCATAATGTGCCGGATAGCATGATATACCATCGGAAACTACCCCTATTGCCGAAACATACACAACCAAATTGATGGTGGGGATTTTTCCTTGAGCTCCTCACCACGATTAATTACAATATATACATCATGCAAACAGGGTCAAAACCGGGGACATTACATTCCCCTCCCCCTTATAATAACACCGTCCTCGGTGTTCCATTATGTATATACAACACATATACCATTGCACATCAAAATTTCAAAATTGTAGATCTGTCCTACGTCCAATAATTTACTTTGAACGTTCAAGACCAAGCCCCTCAGCTTCCATGAACTTCTCCCGCTGGTTCTCAGCTTCCAGTTGATCCTGAAGTCTAGGAACTTTATGGCTATTGCCCTCATCATGTTCCCTCATCGGACAGTCCCAGCGTAAATGATGTCCTCCGCATCTCCAGCATTTCACTGGCTGCTTCATCTTTACCTGCTCAATTTCCCTTGAGTCTTCATGCCTGGACCGTTTCTTATCGAGTCGCTTGGACGATTGTCCCATTGCTGATCCACCTTCTTTTCCCTTGCCGATTGATCCCAGAAGGCTTTTCACCTCCCTTTGCAAACCAATAGAGTCTTGCATAATCTGGTGGTTCATCTCATTCTGCCTTCTCTGTATCTTGAGCATCTCCCCAAGGTTCTCTTGGTTTTTGGAAATTACTTGAAGGAGACTTCCAACTAAGTCCAACAACTTTTGATCTGCTGCCATGATCAATGTGCACCACTAGGTCTCACTTTTCTCACCTGTGAAATGCACCATTGAAATTTTATCAGACCAAGCATAATATAGACATCAAAATCAGTCAATTAGTTTTCCCCATTTGGCATGACAGTCCAAGTCTTATCAATGAGGCTTTCATATTTTTCATGCCTTCCCAACAGGCACATGAGCTCATTCATGTCCATTCCTGGGCAGGGAATTAACTATTCCAGCATTCACAAATTTACTTAAGCAAATACACACATTTCATTCCCAATCATACATGCATTCAACAATCTTTTGTTTTCACAATGCATATATATATAATCAAAAGGCAAGAGAGAGTAGTAAGAGTTTTTCCCCTCTTTGTTTTGTTCCATCCTGGAACCCACACCATCACTGTGGATTTTCATGCTCTCAGCCTCTTTCACTTCACCGTGAATGCTGGACCAATCCTTCTTGGTCATGACACTTAGTGTCTTTGGTCTATTCTAGACCTCTAAACCATGGAGTCTCTCCACATGGTTTGTCTCGACTGCTAGGACTCCCCCGTCTTACTAGCACCTTTTTCATTACCACTCAACCCGAGCTTTCCAGGACAATCACATGTCCACATGCACCCCTATGATGCTCTCATAGTCCTCGCTTCCAGCGATACCTATATCCAAACATTGAATAAATTCACATGTTTAGTTTATTCTCATCGGTTTTATCTCTAGAACAAGAGCTAAAACATCATAACCAAATCATATACACATGTATATTCATAAGCAAAATAATCCAATACTTATCTATATTGTGCGTTTCCTCGTTCGTCCACAGGATCCTGCTTCGCTTTGCAAGCCTTGGGATCGCCTATGGACTTAGTGTTGATGTATATGTAACTTTGGAATGTATTCTTCCGAGTATCTTATGTATTGTAACCTGATGTTTATTCCGGGATGTTTCTATTATGCATTTGAGTCATGTTGACTTACCCCGATGTTCCGATCGGGAGGATTAATAATGTAAACAAGTCATATCAAGTCATTAGGTAAGTCCCCACAGTTTCGGGGCACTTGGGTTATTATACACTAATTAAGGTGTAGGCTCGAGTAAGTAATTGTAAGTTAAGCCTACATGGTTGAGTGCACTTCAAGTCAACGGAAGAATATAAATAGAGAGTGAGAGTCTCTCTATTTATCACTTGTGAATTACATCACTTGCTCTCTCAAGTGTGGTGCACCTTTGGAGAAGGAAATACTTTGGCTTGACAGAAGACAGAAGGCTGCTGTTGTGTTGGGAGGTCATCTTACTGTTTTGGGTTTCACATCTTGTGGTGATACTATCTTAGAGGAAGTTGAGGGGTTTTCTCCATTTATGGTTTCCCCTACCAAAACTCTTTGTGTCTCTTATCTCATGTGATGTGCTTATGTTATTGCTGTGCTTGTTATTCTCTCAGTGAAAAGATCCTAACATAATGCTAGCTTAAATGTTGAAAAACTAACACTTAGATGTTACGTCAGCACGCCGGTTGCTCCACAACATCAAATAATTAATGTCTATCCAGTACACAATCATGTCGACTGGGCTTGGAACTTTATCTTGACCATTTCCAGGTCTAGGATCTACCATGGATCCTCAGGCATATAACAGCCCATCATACACTTATACCAACACACACTTATATCAACATACACTTATATCAACAATAACCCTTACTCCGCAACCCCTCACAACAACCATTTACCATTTTACCTTTTACCTTTTTCCTTTTTCCTGCCAACACAAGCAACACAAGCAATACAAGCAAACTCATCAGCGTTATTGCTCAAAAACTTTAATCACATTTCTCATCATCCACTATCAAGTATTGAGACACCAGGAGTGCGTCCACTCCCTAGAGTGTAATCAATATCGACAACCCTTTCATGACTCAACATCGGAAAAGTGTGCACTCTTTTCCAGTGTGTGCCATGTAGGCCCTATTCATACTCAAGCAATCGGTCATCATGGAAATAAAATCAAACATGTTCTGCATACGGAATTTAATAATTAAACATTCATATCCTTAGCAAGGGTTACAGAACACTTATCCATTTGCCGTCGCCGTATGCCTTTGTTAAGGAGGAATGGAGTCTCCTTCTCTGAGTTAACAGTCCCTCAGTTAGCCACCCCAACTCCTTTTTACATTTCACATTCACACATGTCTTACCGACATAACCCATACCATCTCACTCA
Source organism: Pseudotsuga menziesii (assembly GCA_001517045.1). Lineage (NCBI taxonomy): Eukaryota > Viridiplantae > Streptophyta > Pinopsida > Pinales > Pinaceae > Pseudotsuga > Pseudotsuga menziesii. The sequence goes on from LPNX010848025.1 coordinate 173,475, forward strand.
TGTTATCACCAAACATGCAGTGCAGATGATACATTTTCAAAATGTCCAATGGCGTTTCACCCAAAACCCATTTCCAAGATAAGGGAAAACCTTCCCATGAAGTTTGGCTCTTGTAGGTCATCACACATGATCTTCCTGCAGCGTGTACTCCTGACACATTCATCAAATAGCCAAACAGTCAGTCATTACCTGATACTACAATCCAATTGATCGTTCCATAACCAAGCAATGACATTGGTAATCAGATTCAATAAGAACTTGTAATTCTATCTATTACAGAAATTGACTTGTTCAATTGTGGGTTTCTTGTAAGTAGCACTACTATGCCCATTACAATTTTATGCTTACTATCATAACATGAATACCCACTTACCATGAGTCCCTCCGGACACTATCTTACACAAGCCAACAATGATTAGTAGTCGTTAGCACTTTCTTAAATCCGAAATCCACAATTCAAATTTAACAACCCATTATGCATATCAACTACTTTCACAACCATGAGACTTCTTCTCATAAATGGTAGATTCTGGCATTGGTCAGGGTCTTACCTCTCACTGCCATGATCGAATAATCTACCTGAAACATGAGTTTCAATCAACCAAACACATGCTTATGCAAGCCAGTAGTGACTAGTGGTTGTCAGCAATTCCTCAAATTCGAAATTCACAATTCGAATTTTAACAACCTATTATGCATATCATATGGTAGATTCTGGCATTGGTCAGGATCTTACCTCTCATTGCCATTCTTGAAATAATCTACCTGAAACATAAGCTTCAGACATCCAAACACAAGCTTATGCAAGCCAGTAGTGACTAGTGGTTGTCAGCAATTTCTCAAATCCGAAATTCACAATTCAAATTTAACAACCTATTATGCATACCAACTATTTTTACAACCATGAGATTCTTCTCATACATGGTAGATTCTAGCATTGGTCAGGGTCTTACCTCTCAATGCCATGCTCGAAATAATCTACCTGGAACATGAGTTTCAATCAAGCAAACACTTGGTAAGTCTGGATGCATATAACCTTCTCATTGCTACAACCATCACCGAAGCATTTTCAGAATTTATAAAATTCAAATACTTCCAGCTGTTAGTCACATCAATACTACCAAAACTCATTTACTTCATGCAATCATCATCATGCTAACACTGCAAGGTATAGTCATAGCATTCATGCAATTAAATGAAGTGGTTAGATACTCCTTACTTCACAAGCGTATCATTCATACCACCTTGCTCTTCAATAGATCATTTCTAGCAGCCAATTGATCATGACTATCCTGCATTCATAACAACCTTTGAAATGGTTCCTGAATTGTCATGAATTCGTCATTTCAATCATTAGTCATTCATAATATCACATGGATTCATCTCAATGCACCACAACATTGCACCTACACTTATGCAATCAGTCATTGACACCCTTCATATACATACGCCCATTGCATAACTACAAGATTCATAAAATCTTTCTAATGCATATCCATTCATGCTACCTTGCATTCAATATACCGTGCATGGCCTAACCATGACTAATTCATGCAAGATGCTTTACTATAATTAATATCATCAACATATATAGGCATGACACCTTTCTATATTTGAATATCCACATGGTATGAGGTCTCTTACCTTTACCACTCCATGAAATTTTCCATAAGCAAACTCTTACCTGCATGGGTCATACTTACACCCTTGACATGACCAATTTGGTTGGTCCTTTGCAAGAGATTGCAGAATTGCTCACCAAATTTTGTCGTGGACTTGTTGCCTTATCCCTTTCTTCATAGGGTTGCTGGTCACCTTTATCAGCATCAGCACATATTCATCCGGGTCCATGTCTTCATTGGTTTTTCCACTAATGCCAACATCAAAGCAATGATTATCATTAGCGGTTCATTATAAATGTATAATCTTTAATATCCTATGTATACGATACATATCCTCATGCATTTCATGCATATAACTTAGGAAACGTAACATAGTTAGGAAGACAGGGTTTTAAGGAAACTTCCCTCTTAAGTCTTTCATCCTTGCATGGAACTACTCTTCCACACAACAGCTGGTTGACTTCATAGTCCTTGCTGCCCCTGGGCATGCAACTGTCCAGATTTGTCCATTTGATAACAGTGGCCATCATTAGCACTTTGCTACTTCATGCTCAGATCTGGTCACTTATCCTTGTTCCTTACTAGATAAGCTTTCCAATGCCTATCTGCATGCTCCATTCCGACCTCGGGTGTGAAAACCACACTACTTCTAAAAATGAAGACTTTCACCAAATCTTTGCATCTTACACACAGCTGCATTTTGGACTGGGTGCCATCTTCAGCCAACTTCAGCCACCTGTAAACCATTGAGAACAGCTGAAAATCCCGCTGGAAGACAGTCGAAATCTGTTGGAAATCCCACTGAAGACCACTGAGAAATCCCCTTGGAAAAACTCAATTTTTCCTTTGTTTAATCGGGTCTTATTCCAATTATCCATCTGCAAAATCGGCTCTCAAACCACTAATCCTTCCGTAATGGTGGCTCTTGGAGTCATTTTTCTTCCGCAACGGCGGCTCTCGGAGCCATTTTTCTTCCACAACGGCGGCTCTCGGAGCCATTTTCTTCCGCAACGGGGGCTCTCGAAGCCATTTTTCTTCCACAACGGTGGCTCTTGGAGCCATTTTTCTTCCGCAACGGCGGCTCTCGGAGCCATTTTTCTTCTGCAACGACGGCTCTCGGAGCCATTTTTCTTCTTCCGACTGGCTGACATTTTCTATACTTAGTCGATTTTCAAAACCGACTTCCTTCTTTCTTTCTATGCTTGATTGGCTCCATCATCCTTATTTCCGCTGGTGAAACAGTTCATCAACAGCCGCAACGGCGGCCCACCAACTCTATTCATCCTCCGATCGGCGGCCCAACCTGATCGGCATCGGCAGGATTTTACATCAAAAGCCAAATGGATTTGGCTTCCGCAACGGCAGATGCTCGAAGAAATTTCTTCATGGCGTCGGAGAACTTTCCCATCGGATGAATTAGTCTTTTCAACAACTGCAACTGCGGACTGTCTAACGTTAAGTTCTCCCGCAGAATTGGCGACGGAATCCCTTCCGCAGCCGCAATGGCGGAACCTCGTCTGCTATATCTTGCCGATGTTCACCACTAAAGTCCGCTGCCCTCCGATGTTTTCTTGCCTTAGAAAATTTTTCAACAACTTTCCTTCTCATTGGCTGTTGGATGTCTTCGGCTTTGGGTGGTTAGTCATTTAGGCAGCCGCAACGGCGGCCCACTAAACTCATTCTTCTTCCGACCGGCGAACTAATTCTAACCGGCGTCGGCAGTCTTTCTCATTGGAAGACTTAATGCTTTTTCATCCGCAACGGTGGACGTCGATCCACTAAGTTCTTCTGTGTCGGCGATCGGATGACTTTCCCGTCAGACGCTTAGTTGCTTCTTCATCTGCAACGGCGGATGAAGAACCCTTTCTTCTTCCGCAACGGTGGAAGCCCACTTCACAAACTCTTCCGCAATGGCGGAAGTCTTTCCTATTAGTGGCTCGACCTATCAACACTTAGATGAATTTCTCAATTTCCCTCCGTCAGCACTCGGATCACTACCGCGTCGGCAATCTAACCCTTTCGACAGCCATAACGATGGCTCGTTAGACACTAAATCCTTCCACCATATCGGAAGTCTGAACCACTAAGTGTTCCGACTGTTAACACTTGGACCAATTTTTGAATTTACAGTCCTTCAAAATTATGATTTCTGCTGCGTAGAATTAAAGACAACCTCTTTCAGTTGCTCCTTCTTGGCCCATAGAGGCCCACTGTTGCAACCTTTGCTCTGATACCATACTGTCACGTCCCCATCCCTCGGACCGGCGAAGAGGATGCGACAAACACCATTGCAACCGGGTAAACAACCCCATGAACATAAACAAGGATAAATGCTGAGTTAAAAAGCTTAATCATAATGCATAATAGGTAACCAGATGCAGGCTAAGATGAAGAATCCAACATCATACTTGCACAGTTACTCAATGCATAAATCTTCAATCATACAGTGGAAGCAAACATATACATAAAAAAACATTCACATGTTCATCATGATTCATGAAACAATATATTAATTGCATAGATGAAATAACAACAGTACTTATCTTTTGATGAAGAATCCCGCAACCAGCTATGTCGCTGCAACGTTCCACCCAACCATAGGCCAGCGTGCTCATCAATCTCTCAGCGCACTGCCACCCCCGAGCTGGGCATGATTCCTCCAAGGATAAGGGTTAATGCAGGCTTACACATAGCCGAGGGACACAATCAACCAAACCAACACCGCTGGGTTTACCAGGCCATCAATAGATCGGCCAAGCCAGCACAGTCCAAGGGACAACCACTGCATACCAGCAGCAAAACAACCCTTCACAGCCCTGTGAAGAAGCAAAGATGACCAGGGATAGTCCCAAACAAATGGTGAGTACAGCTCAAGTCCACCAGACAACACAGAGTTGTTCTTGGCCCTGACGTGGCCAAAACAACTCAGCAACAACACCCAAACCAGGGTATATTAGCAGCACAAACTCACAACGAGTGATGGTAACAATACATAGTCTCAACCCCAAGGAAGACTCAGCCAACAGCACACACAATTCCCTAATGGAACGGTTGGGAAACATCACACAATCCACAAAACAGAGGAGGGGCCAACAGGTGTGGGAGTCAACAACCCACCAGCATCCGCGAGCCCACAAGGCAACACAAAATTCCTCAATGCACACGTTGAGGAAGGTTACACATCCACAGCCCGAAGTGGAAGCAGAATTCGGACTCACAACAGCATCCCAAATCATGGGAAAATAATAGTAACCCAAAACATACACAGCAGTTCAGCTCATGACATGGGGAAAAACAACAATCCCAAAGAATGTATCAACATACATTACCAGCAACGTGAGGAACACGACAGCTTGTTCTAGACAAAAAAGCCCCGGGAAAGCCTGTACAGACCACCACCGTGAAGGTGAAGACCAGGCCGATTGCTTACGAGTCCCTGCGTGAGAGTGGACAACTCTCTGCGCGTGAGGGTGAGCCGATCCGACCTCTGCACATGGATGAACAGGACAACGGTGCACAGGAGGAAGCCGAACCTTCTCTGCGTGGGACATGAGCAGACCAAATCCTGCGTGAGGATCAACAGGCAATCCGGAGAATGAACAGACCATCTGATGCACGCGAGGATGAACAGACCATGAAGAGGACAACGATGGAGGTGGAGACCGGGCGTGCGTGAGGAAGAATAGAAGCGGTGGGAAGAGTGGAGACCAGGCGTGAGGGAAACGATGGTTCTCCGCTGGGCATGCGTACCATTCGAACTGACAGCAGCCTGCCAAAACCGACGCCTCCCCATGCCCATGTTTCCTCATGCAATAACTGCCCCAACTAACAAAATCAAGACATTGAAGAGGTTGGATGAGACAAGGGAAGGTGGCAAACGAACAAGGTGGAAACACATGGGTTTTTCCCCCATAACCAAGGTTTGACATCCCCCACCCCTTATCCTTCGGAACCATGCCCTTTTCATTCAACGTTGCACTGTCATAGCTGGTTGTGGTTTATTTTAATTGATGTGCATGTTTACATGATGCCAACCATAATGTGCCGGATAGCACGATATACCATCGGCAACTACCCCTATTGCCGAAACATACACAACCAAATCGATGGTGGGGCTTTTGCCTTGAGCTCCTCACCACGATTAATTACAATATATACATCATGCAAACGGGGTCAAAACCGGGGACATTACAACCTATCTCACCATATGCCGATCCTGGTGGCAACGGCATGTCCGGATCCCCCCTGAAGTCTATCCCTGCATAGGGGTAGTCATCTATGGAAACTATCTGTCGTCGCCACCATGGAAAGAAGTCATCTGGATATGGGTTGGCCAACCTACCACCCCCTAGTCTGCGCATAGCATCTTCCCAACGTCGTTGGGCCGGATCTCGAACCCCATGGAAAGGAACGTCCACTCTAGGGCTCAATCCTGGAACACGCTCGAAGAAAAACGTGCTCAAAATGCTGCTGAACCCGAAGTTCCGTATCCTACTTGCCTTACACTCACTAAGATGGTGTTTCATGTTGCTCAGTAGTGTAGTATTCCAGTCATATATGTTCGGTCTCATACACTCCACCGCATAGAACATTGGTGGCCGCGAGGCCTGATGGAGTGATGCTAAGCCTGCTATCCTGCCCATCGTCAGTAGTATGGCCTTTAGGCCCAGCACCTATATAGCATTAGTGGGGACTTGAATCCCCACCTTCTCCATATCTGGGTAGCAGTACACAGCTATGTACTCGTCGATATTAAGGCCACCTCCTGGCCCACCTCGGGAACGAAGGTTCACCACCTCCCCTCATCTAGATAGCCCTGTGATAAAGTATATGTCCTCCACCTCTATGGTGAGGGACATCCCATCAATACGGAAGGAATCCGAGTATGGATCCCAATATTCTACCAGCATCTGTAGCAGTCTTGGTTTGTCCCTCAAACCACCAAGACACCAAAACTTGTAGAGTCCATAGGCACAAAGAGCTTGTTGAGCCATTACGTCGGCCCTTACTACTTCCTCTACTTCACCATGCTCATGCTCTCTCCACTCGAGCACCATCCTGCAAGAGAAATTGCAAAATTGTCCATTAGTTTACTCAAAAAACACATGCGCGGCCTCATACACGACTGTTTTGCAAACAGCCGTGTATGTACGCGGGTTTTAGCCCCTTTTCCGCATATAGACAGCCCTATATGCGGAAAAAGCTTCGATATCCACGTGGGCCGTAGCGCTCATGTAGAGATGGCCTAAAAACTTCATTTAACCATGAAAATCAACAAAAAATATATCAAAATGCAAGAGGAGAGCACGAGTAAATACCTGGAAGAAACGATTGTGAATTTCGCCAGCTGGATCTCCTGGAATTTGCAGTTGAAAATCAGAGCTCAAATGGGTAAAAGTTTCAAATGATTTATATTTTTTACTATTTATAGAAAAAATTTCAAATATTTGAAAATTTTTACCCCCTTTCCTATAGTTTCTACATTTTCTAACCATTTTGGACCGTTTTTGACCTAATGTGTGATGTAGAAGACCTTTTTCAGTGCTGTTTTAGCCATTGGATTGACCCGTTCGTGCCGATCTTAGGTATCATGTCTAAACTGGCATATAGGTTAGGTTCACCACCGTTTGCATTTTGCATGACCTTATGACCATATCACCATGTCCTTAGGTACGAACCCACTATGTTATGTCACGGAACCTTCTTGCTGCTTTAGAAGTGGCATGATGTGAGTGGTAGAGCTTCACCTTACATGGGTACCCTAGTTAGCACCTTATTTGCATTTGGTGCCCATGCCGACGTTTTCTCCTTTAGGGTGTGGGAGTCCGTTGTATAGTACTGCCATGTCATTTCACAAGAGCCTCATACTCCTCTTGATCTTATGCTGGCCTATTTCCCTCAGGACTCCCCTATGTCAAGGTTTGAATGCATTATCATGAGCTTTGCCTGCCTTATCGAGCTTTATGCCGGCTCCCCTAACATTGCGTTTCAGCCATATATCCCGAGCTTGTCTCATGTCTATCCATGTAGAGCCATTTTTTATATCCTTCACAGCTTGATTTCCCTTTTTACCGGGAGGAGATTTTCCCCCGAGTGTTGATATCCTACACATGTATCCTTGCATTGACCATAGGTATGTTCCACTGCTTGGAACTAGTTTGTTTTCCCTTATGACACTCATCTCCTCCTAGTTTGTAACTATAAAGCTAGTTTATTCTTTTTTCAAGCTTTTCAAATAACTGAAAAATTCCAAAAAAATCAAAAAACCAAAAAGCCGGACAAGGAAAGATGTTATCTTTGGCAGCTGTTGAGTCGTGTCGCCTTCAAACAGAGCACTGTATATCACATCCATTGGTTGGGTTATAGTTTGACTTTAAGAGCTGTACTTGTTTATCTAAGTTTATCTCCACCGACTGGTTAAGCTTCCAGTCCCTATGGAGCCTCTGTTGATGTCTCCTGTGTCACAGAGATGTCCCAGTTTGTATATCGAGTCTATGCTGCCTTCATTCAGTCACCATACGCCGTTATGCTCTTGTTCGAAGGAAGTTGAAGCCTATGTCAGCCATTCCTCAGTTATCTTGACTTTGCATGTCGGCCATTCCCGGTACAGTTACTGGTTCGTGCACCTTATGATCGAGTCCTTCCACATTATACAGCTTTGCTGAGTACCTCGTGTTGGATGATGGGGGATGCCTTAATGCCCTCCTTCCAGCAGATTTCATCCCACTGACTTCAGATCATTTATTCTGGGATTGGAATCTAGAGTCCTTTTGAGTGCCTTGAGACTTGCAGTCCTCAGTGGCAGGTTATCTCGCCATTGACAGTCTTTTGGGAATACATCAATGCCCCCTGATCGATGGATCCTCTCAAGTGTTTGACCTCAACACATTTAGTCACACTTGTTAGTTTGCACTCTAGTACCTTGATTCCCATTTTCATTATTGGTGGGTGATCTGGGGTCTGTTAACGGTATACATTAATGACCGGTAATCAGACGATGGACTACTATGTTCGACCTCGACACCTCTATTCACATTGTAGGACATGTACTCGTAGCGGTTTGTGTAGAAGACTTTCCAGATTGGTGGCATCTCTTATATGCTACCTCCTTGATCGTGCCAGTGTTCATGAGATTTCAGCTCTCGTGACTTGATTCTAGTATATGTCAGACATTTCCAGCCACTATGGAGATCTTGATCTATTGTATATCTTTAGCCATTATGGAGATCATGGTCCTTTGTATATCTTCATCATGGAGATTCTGATCTATGTATATTGTACGTGGCGATGACCACATATGTGACATCATGTATTATGCCTATTCATGGCCATTGTACTCTTATGTATCCAGGACTGCTATATGTACTTGCAGTTATATGCAGAGTTGTATTATTGTACTATGCTGATTGGGTGGCTGGTCTTCCATTTGGGATCCTTCATCACTCCACTTCTGGGATGGACTTATAATGTATTTCGGCCATCGTATGACCCCTCTGACCTCACACATTAGGGGGCATATATTATAGCGGATTTCACCACTCTAGGTGAATCACACTTTGTATGGCCTTCCCCTGTCCTGCTGCAGACTCCTTAGACCCCATGGACCATTTTTTGTCCTTTGATGTTTCCTTGATCATCCCTAAAAACATATGAAAAATGATATATGCGGATTTTAAACCTATAATCGCATACATACGCGGGTTTGACCCATATAACCGCATACAACGGGATGTGTGCATAATCCAAATCCTTTTGGAGTTTTCCTTGACATGGATCGGACTCATTTGACTCCTGGCCTTCCATATGCCTTGAGATCGCTCAGATTCGACCTTTCATTATCCCTTTGAAAGCTATATAAGGAACCCCTTGGTGCATTGAAGGAAAGAAGAGAGAATTGAGAGCAAAGAAACTATAGTCCATTGTTGCTGGAACTTATACTTGAGTGTGCATCCCTTTGTCCCTTGGAGCACTTTTGTGTTCTTCCCAAGCTTTCCTTTTGCTTGTGAGCTTGCTATCGAGAGATGGAGGATTGAAGTGGTGGAGGCCCAAGTGGGGGATTCAGTTTCTCCAATTCGCAGACGTGCCATCAGAGGTTGTATCTATCTTGTGATCTCTGATTTATATTAATAGAAATATATTTTCCTGTCCAATGATGTGTATTTGAATGAATATTTTATCCATGGGAATATGTCAAATGATTTTACATTATTGATTATATATGCTAGAATAGATCTAAAACCATGATATATAGTATGCTTGTATTGTTTACTTATTGTTGAGGAAGTACTCTATCAATTCAAGTTGAATATTGGAAAGCTCAATGGGGATCTACTTCAACCGTCTGGAATAAGGTACGAGGTCTGATCCTTTAGTGTTAGACATTTTATTTCTATTGCATATTGGAAAGGATTGATTTCTGGAGTCAAACTGTCTGTTGTGGTACCCCAAGCCATAGGAATTTCTCTCTGTAACAACTGTTAGCTTAGATCAATTCATGTTTGGATATGCATGTATTGTTTGCTTGTTTCCACTTGCTTTACAAGGTTTTGATGCTGAAGATCTGAAGGATCTGGAGCTCGGATCAATAAAGAGAAAAGAAGATTTGAATATCTCAAGTGAGTGATCTATCTATGAACTTGCATATTCTATTTGATCTAGGAAAGCCAATTTTATTTTGTACTTGATTTGTTCTAGATCCACTTGGACTAGGGAGATATGGCTTGAGTCCGCTTGAGTAGATTTATCCAATAACAAATTTGGTGACCATACTGGGGATAGACATATATTTGATTTCATTTTTTTTTGATTTCATATCTCTTTATCAATCCTTTTTATAGCCTCTAGAGACCTTCCCTTATTTAGGTTTTGTCTTTGAAGAGTGTCTTGCATCGTCTTAGTGCTCTTTGGATCACTATTAAACTTTTTCCCTTCTCCCATAGGAGATCTAGATTTTACCCTTCTTTTTTCTCCATCGACGCACCTGGGTTGTGTAGACAGAGCGCCACATGCCATCGACTATCTTGTGCAGTGTAGTAGGTGCACCACCGACGCTCTTGTGTAGTGTACTAGGTGTGCCACCAACACTCTTGTGCAGTGTCGTAGGTGCACCACCAGCGCTCTTGTGCAATGTAGTAGGTGCACCGCCAACACTCTTGTGCATTGTAGTAGGTGCACCACTGACAATTTTGTGCAGTGTTGTAAATTGCGCCCGCCCCTCCCAGGTGCTCTGGTGCAGTATAAGAAGCTGTGCCTTCCCTTTGAAACTTAGAGATTAGCTCAGATTTCCTTCTTTTTGTAGAAATTCAGGCCAGCAGTAGATTAATTTTACCCACAACAATTATCAATTGATCATGCAAAATTGCTAACAATGGAGACTGAATATGGAGTTGTAACACAAAATTATATTAATTGAGTGTACAATAGCCAACCCTGTAATAACATAGGTTGCTGAATATATAGAATACATCAAGAGATTGAATGCATAAGGAGGCATCCAAAACTAGCATAAAGCAGGCTTACCCAAAATAGGCAAATCCCCCATAGGTGTAAAAAGCTGATCCCAAATCTGTCATGAGGCTCACGAATTGGAAAGGGTGCATGGGCAAGCTAATAAGTGGTGGAATGGTAGCTCATACATGCTTTTGCATGGAGGAAAGAGTAGAGGATGAAAGGGGCAAAAAACAAGTTCACCTCACCTAGTCTTGCTTTCCTATGTGCCTTAAAACACTGAAAAAGCAGGCAATAAAGCAGAAAAAGCAGAAGGGTGCCTAGGAGGCTAGGAATAAATCAGATTTGATTCTTAAGGCTTTCCCAAGCGCTACATGAGTCAAATATGGCAAGTTTTACCTCTATGGATAGGCAATTATCAACTTGCACATGGTGGGACTCATGAACTAGGCAAATAAGACAAAAATAAATGAATTAATGTCTAAGTGGGTAATACTATGGGTCTAATTATTCTAACACCCCCCCTTAAGCCTGAATTTATGAGTAATAAATAAAAAATATAGGGCCTAGCAACAAAGCTTAGTCACCCTTTTACATACTGCAAGTCCATATGAAACAAGGAAAGAGGCAAAACCAACTTGGGAAAATCCTCCCTTAAACATGGACTGTAAAACAAAATTGTAGAATCTTGTCTCCACTCATGCCTTTACAGCATGATCAGCAATCCCCAGCAGTGATTTGAGATTGCTGAAGGTCTTCTCACAAAATGCTTTGGTGAAGATATCAGCTACTTGTTCTGAAGATGAACAGAAGAGTAGGTGAATGGTGCCATCATGCACAAGCTCTCTGATGTAGTGCATGTGAATCTCAATGTGTCTGGTTCTCTGCTTCTGACCTGAATCTTTGTAGATTCGAATGGTACTCTGGTTATCACAGTAGATGGTAGTTGAGTACTCAGGTTCAAAACCACACTCTCCAAGTAAACCTTGCAACCATAAACATTGAGTTGCTGCATTAACAACTCCTCTGTACTCAGCTTCTGTAGATGAGAGTGCAATGGCACTTTGTTTCTTGCTTGACCAAATGATTGGCCCTTTTGAAAGCATGAACACATACCCTGAAGTGGACTTTCTGTCTGTGCTATCACCTGCCCAATCACTGTCAGTAAATCCAATCAAATCAAGATCAGATTTTGCCTTATAGAAGATCCCATGTGTCCTTGTTCCCTGAACAAAGTTAAGGATCCTTTTGGCTGCTTTCCAATGGATATCATGAGGCTGATCCATGAATCTAGAAGCCACACTTACTACATAACAAAGATCAGGTCGAGTATGTGTCAAATACAATAAACATCCAATCAATTGTCTATACAGTGTATTGTTTACCATCGGTGGAGAATCAACTTCCTCCAGCTTTACTCCTGAAAGGAAAGGAGTTTTGCTTGCTTTGCAGTCTTGCATTCTGAATTTGATCAGCAAATCCAAAGCATACTTGGACTGGTGCACCTTTATTCCAGCTTTGGTTTGAGCAATATCAAGCCCCAGAAATTGACTTAAGAGCCCCAAATCTGTCATGGAGAAGGCTTGGTTCATAGCTCCTTTTAAGGAAGCAATCTCAGCCTGTGAGCTTCCTGTAATGAGGAGGTCATCAACATATAACACAATGATCATTAATGAACCATTAGCAAATTTCAAATAGACATTTGGTTCTGATTTGCACCGAACAAAATTCAGAGATAGCAAGAAGCTATCTATCTTGGCATACCAAGCCCTGGGGGCTTACTTTAGCCCATACAATGACTTTCTCAACCTGCACACAAGAGAAAGGTTAGTAGAAAAACCTTGAGGCTGCTGCATATATATCTCCTCAGTGAGATCTCCATTCAGAAAGGCACATTTTACATCCATGTGATGTACCTCCCATTGCCTTGAGGCTGCAATGGCTAGAGCTAGCCTGATGGAATCCATCTTTGCCACTGGGGCAAAGGTCTCATTGTAATAAATGCCATGAACCTGTGAGTAGCCTTTAGCTACCAATATAGCCTTGTACTTTAGTGGTGAACAATCAGCAGCAAATTTGGTCTTATAGACCCACTTACACTGTACTAGTTTTCTCCCTGGAGGAAGATCCACTAGCTCCCATGTGTTGCTCTTCTGGAGTGAACTGAACTCCTCCTTCATGGAAGCTTGCCATCTTGGATCTCCTGCTGCTTCTTCATATGTTTGAGGATCAGACTCCACCATCAAATAACATTTTTCAGCAAACATAGGATCCTTCATGCATAGACCACTCTCAAATTGAGATCTAGTCCTCCTTGGGTCATTGGGATCCCCAACTAGCTCACCTGCTGCATGTAGTGTCTTGGCTGCCCATTTAGGCCTTGTGGGGCTTTTTGGGCCTGCAATAAACTCATATCCATCAGACAAATCAGAATCATCATGTTCAACAAACTCTTTACTTACTTCTTGAGGTTCAGGTGGTGAAGAGGCTTCACCAATTTCCACTTCCGCAAGGGGTTCTTCTTCAAACTGAACACACCTTTCATTGAAGGCTTTGTTTGTGCTCAATTTTATCAACTTGTACCCTTTTGAATCTTTAGAGTATCCCACAAAAAGACACTCTTGTCTTTGGGGCTGCAAAGCCTTCCTCTTCTCTGTCGGGATTCTAGCCCATGCCTTTGAGCCAAAAATCCTGAAATGGGTCACATCTGGCTTGTGCCCACTCCATGCTTCGAAGGGAGTCATGCCATCAAGATGTTTGTGAGGCACTCTATTCTAGATATAGGCTGCACAATTGATAGCTTTGGCCCAGTACTTTGGTGGCAAAGTTTTGGCCTCCATTATGCATGTTGCCATCTCCTTTAGTGATCTGTTCTTCCTCTCAGCAACACCATTTTGCTGTGGTGTGTAGGGGATAGAATGCTGCATCTGAATACTTTCATCTACACAATAGTTAATAAACTCAGACTTGACATACTCAACACCATTTTCAGATCTGAGGACCTTGAGTTTCCTTCCACACTGGTTTTCAACCAAAGCCTTAAAGACTTTGAATAGGCCAAAAACTTTAGACTTGTGTTTCATGAAGTGAACCCAACAATACCTGGAAAAATCATCAATAAAGGTCAATGCATATTTGGCCTGACTCATGGAAATATGAGGGAATGGGCCAGCAACATCACTATGAATACAACCTTATGCTCTGGGTGTTTTCCTAGGATACAGCCTTGGCAGACTCCTTTGGAAAATTTTATCTTGGGCAGCCCTATGACCATTTCTTTCTCACTAAGATCAGACAGATACTTGTAATTTAGATGGCCAAATATTTCATGCCATAGCTTGCTAGCTTCATTATCATGGATAAGAAGAGCAGAGGGGTTTGAGTAAGGTAGGAAGTGTGAAAACATGTATACCTTTTGAGCATGATTCGCTACTCCTTTTGCAATGACTCTACCACTTGAGATTTCTGTGATCTCAACTTCATTGGGGGAGAATATGAATTTCTTAGGAGACCCAGTGTGGGTCATCTGGTACACTGACAGAAGGTTGGAGGCGAGACCAAGGACATACATCACATTGTTGAAGTTACCATGATCAAGATCTATCCTTCCTTTGCCTTTACTTTCAGTGAGAGAGTCATCTCCTAGAACAATAGATGGTCCTTTCGACATATCCAGTGAGGAGAAGGCCTCCTTAGTCGAAACCATGTGTCTTGAAGCTCCAGAATCTATGATAAAATTGGGTGAGCTTGATGTGCCAGCAACTAGAGCATGAACTCTCTCTCTGTCATCTGAAATTGATCCTCCTTCTCTCTTCTTTGAGCTTTCTGGAAGGGAGATGCCATTCTTCTCCAGGAGATTGGTCAGCATATCAATCTGCTTTTTCATACAAGAGCTTTCAGTGTGATTGCCCTTCGAACAGTATGAGCACTTGTTCATTTCACCTTTGTTTTTCTTCTTCTGGGTATTTTTCTTGGGACCTTTTTGATCCTCTAGAGACTGCTTCTTGTCTCTCTTTTGCTCAGGTGGCTTTTTATCTTTCTTTTTTCTTTTTGAATCCACCCTCGAATCTCCAGCAATCAAATCTTGATCTTTGGATGGTTTGATGGTGCCCATCATCACCAGCTTGTCCTGTTCTTGTGTGAGAGATTCCATGAAATCTGCAAGGCTAGGCATCTTCCAGGTTTGAGCTGTGAGTTTTGTGGCATAGAAGGTGGAAACAAAGACTGAGTAGTCAGGTCCTAGATTTGAGAGGATGGCCAATACGAGCTGATCATCTTTCTTTTCGATACCACACTGCTTCAGCTGCAAAACTAGTGCTTTGAACTTGGAGAAATATAGCTGCAGGGATTCAAAGCTACTGGGACTCAGAGAAATCAGCTCATTTTCGATCTGATGTCCCCTCATCTCATCTGTCTTTCCAAAAATATCAGAAATATTCTCCCATACTTGATCCGGTGAAGTTAATCCATCAAGATGGAAAAGGAGGTCTCGGGGAATACTGAGACATAGGAGGCCATAGGCCTCATCTCTCCGATTGTGCCATTTGATCTTCTCTGCAGCTGCATTGGGCTCTGCTTCTGTTGCCATAATCACCCTATAGAGGCCTTTCTCTCTCAACAAGATCTCCATCTCTGCTTTCCATTCAAAATAGTTGAAGGGAGTCAAGATAGTTTTCTGTGAATCCATAGCTTTAGAAAATCTGTCCCGGCTGTCAGTAGAAGGCTCCCAGTCTTGATGTCGAACCTGCAAAACAATTTTTGAAGGAGAGTAACAACCTACAATGGCTCTGATACCATGTAGAAATTCAGGCCAGCAATAGATTAATTTTACCCACAACAATTATCAATTGATCATGCAAAATTGCTAACAATGGAGACTGAATATGGAGCTGTAACACAAAATTATATTAACTGAGTGTACAATAGCCAACCCTATAATAACATAGGTTGCTGAATATATAGAATACATCAAGAGATCGAATGCATAAGGGGGCATCCAAAACTAGCATAATGCAGGCTTACCCAAAATAGGCAAATCCCCCATAGGTGTAAAAAGTTGATCCCAAATCTGTCATGAGGCTCATGAATTGGCAAGGGCACATGGGAAAGCTAATGAGTGGTGGAATGGCAGCTCATACATGCTTTTTCATGGAGGAAAGAGTGGAGGATGAAAGGGGAAAAAAACAAGTTCACCTCACCTAGTCTTGCTTTCCTATGTGCCTTAAAACACTGAAAAAGCAGGAAATAAAGCAGAAAAAGCAGAAGGGTGCCTAGGAGGCCAGGAATAAAGCAGATTTGATTCCTAAGGATTTCCCAAGCACTACATGAGTCAAATATGTCAAGTTTGACCTCTATGTATAGGAAATTAGCAACTTGCACATGGTGGGACTCATGAACTAGGCAAATAAGACAAAAATAAATGAATTAATGTCTAAGTGGGTAATACTATGGGTTTAATTATTCTAACACTTTTTGGGTTTTGGTTTAATGGATTGTGGTTTGTAGGCTATATATGATAGTCATAAACCCCTTAGACCCAACATTTCCTTTGTTTGGAGTTGATTTTGGTGATTTTGGGATGCTTTAATAGTCAAGAGAATGACTTGGTTGTGGTAGGAAATTTCAATCCTCCACCTGTTAGTTCTTCCTTGACATTCCTAATCACATTTCCAAATCTCTTCAGATTTGTTTGGATAGTCATATCTGATCTCTAAACCCTTCCTCCCATCAATCATTGAGTTTTGGTTGCATTTTGTTTGTTTTGGAGCAATTCTTGACTGTTTGAAGTTGTTTGGGTGCTTGTCATATTCCTTTTGATTTCTGAATGGATGGAGTGTTGTAGATGTTCTCTCATTTTTCTGTTTGTAGATATGAAAAGAGTTTAATTAGTTTCATTTTTATATATGCATTTGGAAAATAAAAGTTCTTCCCTACTTTGTTTTATACATTGCTTAGATTTGTTGCATCTTTGATTCCATTTGTGCCTTTTAGACTATTATTGCAAAAAGTTAGAATTGTTGCATTCTAGGAAGGAATTTATTCTTTCTTTACTCTTCATATTCATGTTTTTTTGAACAGAAAACTCAATTAAAAGAGAAGAAAATTAAAGAGACCCCCCTATAGCTCACAAGAGAATTCATAGGCATGTTCAAGAATTGTGGTTGATGTTGGTCTTTAAAGCTTCATAGTTGGATTTGACTAGAACTTGGTTTTCTTAGATCTCTGATTTATGTCTTCTTTAATAGAAAAATATTCCCCTACCTTAGGTAGATTTCATCAAAAGAGAAATCTACATTTTCATGTAGCTAGGATTTTCATTCTTTTTACATTTCCTTTCTACACCTCATGCAGTTGATGTATTTATAAATTCAGAATGTATTCACTTGTATATCTTATACCATACCCCAATGTTCCTATCAGGAGAATCAGTCGTATTTCATTGTACCCCGATGTTCCTATCAGGAGAGTCATTAATATAATAAAGTCATGTAAATTCATTGAGGTTAACCCTCTATTGTAAGTTGGGGAAATAGTCCCCATAATTGAGTTGAGGTTAACCCTCCTCGTTGATTGGGGGGGAAAAGTCCCCACACTTGAGGGGCACTAGGGTTATTAGACTCTCCTAGATATTTCAGCCCTGGTAAGTAATTGTCAATTCAAAAACTAGTATAAATAGAGAGTGAGAATCTCTATTTGACACACACACTCACTCAACTCAGGCGCATGAGTGAGACAGGAAGTGCTGGCACAAGTGAGAGAGATCAGATGTCGGAGACCATCTTTATGTTTTTGGGTCTTAATTTTGCTACTGGTGCTCTTTTTTCTCTGAGGAAGTTGTGGATTTTACTCCTTTAGGGTTTCCCCGAGGAAAATTATTTGTGTCTATTGTCTCTTGTGATTGATTGTTGTGCATGTTGTTCTCTCAGGTAAGATCCTAAGATAATACTGTCAAATTGATAAAAATATAACATGGTATCAGAGCTAACCTAAGAAGAAGACATTGTGCAGCTGTAGAACCTAGGGCTTCTTACTTTTTGGGTCTCTCTCCACAATCCATCAGCAAAATGAGGCTCTGCTAACTCTCTATTGAAGGGTGCATCTTTTTGTCGAAGTAGAATTTGATTCCGAGCATTTTCAGTTTTTGCTGCAGGGAATTAGGGGTTTTCAAAAAAGAGGAATTTTGAATGATCCCAACATAGGATTACTCTCCTCATCAAAATCAAAGTTTATATACCAAGGTTGAAGTTTTTGGTTGAGTAAAACTTCAGGAAAGTCAAACATTAGTTTGACCCCCGGCCTAAAAAACACTAAAATACTAAAACAGGTAGTTTTTGTACATTCGTCATATCTTGGGATTGAAGAAGTCTTAGGTAATTAAATTTTCATAGGTTAAAGACAAAATATTGATGTAACCTATGTAAACATTTCAGACTTATATTCACTATATTCTGGGATATATGATTCCTCCAAATCAGGGTTCCAGCCTCTCCCGGGATTGATCCCTAAACATGACACCTATGGAGAATTTCTATATCTCGGGCTACGAAGGTTCAAATTAAATTTAAAAGGATGTTCCAAATAGGGAACGAACTATACTTTATGTGGTAAAAGTTTTCGACCGTTATAATGAAACAGGAACACGTGGCAGTTAGTACAAGTTCGCTATGCTGAAAAGTCATGAAATAAGTCACATTGGGAAAACTCTCATAAGTCCCAATTGGTGAAACGAATTACACTCAAACCTATGGTGGTGGAAATAGGACATACTAGGATACTTCAGTACAAAATTTTAGACACAGAGCAGCATTAATTTCGGAGATACCGCAGAAACAATATCATGCATTTCTGTAGAGGAAATTGGAAAACTAGGGATCCCTATTCCAGGAGCTTCCCTCCATTGTTTTCAGAAAAGGAGTACATTGGACAACTCTCCTTGAAGAGGCCCATATTTCTATCTGATCATATCTGAAAGATTCCAAGTTTAAAAAATTAGGGTTTATCTGACAAACCCTAGATCAACCAGCTCCGGAACCAGGATGGACACTTGAAATCGATAAGATCTAATCTTTTGCTATTTACAGTTGAGGTTATATTGTAGTTGCAACCTTTTCCCAAGTTTTTGTAAAATTTTGGACCCTCCTTTTATTGTTATCTATCCTGGGATTGCTTGGTTTCTTGAAATCTGTCTTTCGTCTGCTATAAATTTTGATCTTTTGAAGTCAGAAGTAAGGACAATTATTTTTCTTTCATTTCAGGATTTGAATAATCTAGCACTGCCGTTGTCTAGCCAATGCATAAAGACTGTGGAGTTTGTTTTATTGCTTGGAGCTTAAGGTCTAATTTTTGATGGTTTTTTTATCACTGTTGGAGGTTGGATGATGAGATGACCTTTTGTTTCCGCTGTGTCGGAGGTTGAATGAACTAATATTTCCGTCGCCCAGCCGAAAAGCCTTTCGTTTTATTTGAACACTTAACATTTTTTGATAATTTCGTTTATCGCTATTGGAAGTCTATTGATGAAGGAATCGGGGCATTAGTCCTCTATGCCTCTGCCATTTTGTAAGGAAAACCATGAATGTCTAGATGATTAGTCCTGTTTCTCACTGATCAGCGCTTTATCTCCTTTTTGTTTTATTTTTCTCAAACTGATTGTTTTGACTATCAACGATCATGTGTTTTATCAATATCGAAATGATTTTTGACATTGATCAGAGGGTTTGTCTTTTTCATTGCCAACATTGCGAAAATGTTGAGGTTTGGAGTTCTGACCTTTATCAGTTAGAACTCTCGATCGCTGATGGGTTGTATTTTGTCGCGGAACCGTAGTTGTTTGTGAGTCCGCTGTTGTGGTTGTTGATTATACTATATGCCCGACGTTTAGTTTTTTCCTCATCGATGCTGTAGTGGTTAACGGTTCCAATCATCGATAGACAATCACTGCGATAATAGTTGTTGGCATCGCCGAAACTGTAGAAGTGTTGAGGTTTGAGTCACCGATGCATTGGGCTTAGAGCTTCCGATCGTCGACGATTTTATGATCCGCGAAACCCGTAGTTTGTTTGTCACCTGCCATTGTGGCTGCTTAGTGAACTATTTGTCCGACATGTAGTGCTTTTGATTGTCGATAAGGTTTTTTCCCTCCGACTCTTTTTCACCAAGGGATTATATACGATGAGGAGCACAGTTCAAAGTCTGGTGTTTTGGAGATTAGCAATAGCGGCAATGTGGTTCATGCTTTCATTGGAGGATTTTGAGTTAGTTCAGATGCGGCCTGGATCAAGAGGAGGAGTCTGTTCTACTGGAGTTGTGATTTTAATTACAAACAATGGACTTAGAGGATTTTAAGACACAAACTTGCAGGATTTTCTTTTCCTTGTCATTCTTTCTTTTCATGCATTAATACTGTGTATAGTTTATTTTACATAATGCATAAGGAGGAGGTAAATAGAATGATACAGTTTTTTGTTATTTTGGTAAAAGCTAAATGGTCTAAGGACATGCTATGTTTATGACAGGGTGATTGCTGTAAAGAAGATATGTCTAAAAGACAAAAGCAGAAGAGGAAGAGAATTGGTTGAAGAATGAGGAAGAATAAATAAAGAGAAATGAAAAAGCAGAGATAAAGAAAAGAGAAGAAGAAAGTGAGGGTCTAAGATTAACAGGATCTCAAAAATACCAATAGATTACTGAGTAGATCGATAGCAATAGAGGCCCAGGCTTGGAAAAAGTTCATCAGCGACCAAGCTAGTCCCTCTTCCTAAAGTGCTCTTAAATTTTAATTTAAAATGTAACATATTGTATAAATTATGAGCACATACTACAAGACAAAATTTTGGAACTGAAAGGTTGAGGAAGCCCAAAGGTCATTGAGGGGTAGCCCAAAGGTTTTGATTTTTTGTATAAATATAGGAGAGTTTAGATGTAAAGGGGGATTCTTTTGCAGGCCATTTGTGAGAGTATATTGTAAGAAGAACTACTTCCTTTTACAATAAATAATTACAAGTTTTTGCTGGAGAAAGTTTGGTGGAATGTTTCAAATGATTTGCTATGGATCAGTTGAATGTGAACTATTTTGTTTTCAACTTATGTCCATTAAATGTGAGATCGTTCTAACTAATTGAATCTCTGTTCATGTTATGAATGCACTCTAGTTTATTGTGTGAAATTTCCACTATGAGTAATGAAGGTTGTCATAAACAATAAGCTATCTTGTTGTTCATATTTATATTAATGTTCATGTGTTTTGAAATAAGTAAGAACTATATGTAATTTTTTTTAATGCATGCGTAGAAATACATTACTCATTAATAACTGATAATTTTACTCCCTAGGGATAGGTTAGTTAGTTAAATTTAGTTTCTTGCTATGTGTGATTTAGATGTGAGAGAGTTAAGACAAGAGGTAAGAACCTGCGCATCACATTGTGACACTCCTTGTTATCTCTATCAATTTGCATTTTTAGATAGGAACTTGCATATCATAACTTAAACACAAAAAGCTAAAAATATATACGATGGACCGGGCCGTAACCGGTAAAACCTTTTAATTTGTTACTTGACCTACGGTAGCCGGACCGTAAACCGGACGGATTCCCCATACCAAACAGTAATGGGCTAGTTGGGAACGTTTATTGGGGAGAATCCCTAACTGTTGTTACCTGCAATTTTCCAGGCCTCAACAGGTTCTCAATTCAAGATGACCTATCACAACAGCTTAATGACAAGCTTGGTGAAGCTGAAAACTTTCGAGCATGGAATTATAGGATTTCACTGGTTCTTGAAGAAAATGAATTGGACACCTACATAAGTGGAGAGGTTCCAGTTCCAAAGGGAGACGAGGCTAAAGCCTTATACAAGAAGAACATGCTCAAGAGGATAATTGTTGATTCAATCAAGGATCACCTTATACCACAAGTGCCTTCCCTAAAGACACCTAAAGATATGTTTGATTCCTTGACCAAGCTATTTGAATGGAAGAACATAAATCATAAGATGACTTTGAGAAACTAGTTGAAGAATGTAAAGATCCAGAATACAAATACCATACAATCATACTTTACAAGCGTCTCTCAAATCAAAGAACAACTTGAAGCAATGGATGAAGAAGTAGAGAATGTAGAAGTTGTGATAACCACCTTAAATGACCTCCCAGGATCATGGGATTCATTCATTCGAGGAATGTGTGCCAGAAGGAAGTGATTACTTTCAGCAGAATCTAGGAAGAGCACACATAAGATGAAGCTCAATCCATAATAAGAAGAGAAGATGGGAGCAACTGAAGATCAAGCACTCAAGATTCAAAGAATATCCCTCAAGCGATGATGAATATGAAGAACTCAACTCTTGAAGAACCTCTTATCCATCTTAAGAATTTGGATAAGAAATGATGATGTTATGAATGAAGAAGATGATGAAGCTGAAAGAAGGAGTCTACCCACGAAACAAATAAAGATAAGTATTTGTCATTTCATGATATTTTTTTGTTATGCATTTGTTTATATTAAGTTGATGTATTATGCAAGATAGAATGTTTGCATTAATGACAGTATACTACTAATATGCATGTGATGGGTAAGTAGCTCATGGTGCTATACAACTCTCCATTGCTACTTATCTAGAATGAAATCTCTTTGCCGACATATTGGATCATTGCATAATCTCAATGATGTCTTGGTAGAGATGGAAGGCATATAGAAAATTTTCATGAGATATGGATGAATGTTGTATTCACTACAATAGTTGCATGATTATATATTTATGCATCAGAATTTGTCATTATGAATATGCCTTATGAATGTTTCTAACCATACAACTAATTCATTTGACTTGTAGGAAAAATCATGTACAATTGCCCACAAGAATACAAGGAGGAGACTCGTTCCGAAGAATAAGTGACTACAGTTCAAGAAATAATAAAAAATGAATAATAATATGACGAGACTTCAAGAGGCCTCAGACACACTCTAGTTATGTGACATTTTTGAGCGACATCATTGATGTAGAGCCTTCCAGCTATGAAGAAGTAGCCAAGAAGAAAGGGAAGGAGAGTACCAGTTCAAGAAGAATGATGTCTAGGATGCAGTATCGAGACCTGAAGGGAAGTCCATAATGTCTTCCATATGGATCTACAAGATCCAACATGCAATAGATGACAACATCATGGGATACAAGGCAATATTTGTAGCACGGGGCTTCTGATGGAAAGAAGGCATAGACTACGAAGAGACATTTGCAACCACTCGAAGTTAAGACACATGATAGGGAAAATCATGTGTGCAAATTAAAGAAGGCCTTGTACAAGCTCAAAAGACACCCATGGGATAACACATACATGAAGAGATTGAAGACCACTTAGAGTGATAAAGATATTAACCTTTTCTATAAGGTTGAAGATGAAACCTTATAGAGGATGAAAAGCTCACAGATGGGTGCGAGGAGAACGTTTTTAAGATAGAGGATCTTGGTATCCAGTGACCCTAGATGGATACATAGAATATTAGTAGTAGAGGAAGCTACTTGTCACTCCAGTATAGAATGTTTCAATGCATAGAGTATGCAAGGCAGAGGGAGAATGATGCTTTGTTTCAGAGGGAGTGACTACAGAAGATCCTGAGGTTTGACATGGTACGACAGGATGGACATCTTATTGATGGATCTAGGATTTACTGAGAGTAAAGCATATTCCAACCTTTGCTTCAAGGTTGAAGGAGAAAGATCAGTGTTGCTCCTGTTATATGTCGATGACTTGTTCCTAATAGAAAAGAGGAACTCATTAAAGTTGCAAGAAGGAGACCCTCTGTCAAGTTCAAGATGAAGGACTTGGATATGATGCACTACTTCCTAGGCATGGAAGTGTGGTAGAATATGGATGGAATCTCCCTAGGACAAGGGAAGTATGCAGTAGAGATCCCGAAGAGGTTCAAGATGTTGGACTGCAACTCCATGACCACACCTATGGCATCGGACCTGAAGCTATTGAGTGTCGCTTCATCAGAGTCGGTTGATGCCATGATGTATCATCAGATGATTTTTTCCTCGATGTACTTGATGAATATGAGACTAGATATTTGCTTTGCTGTGAGACATGTTCACCTGATGGTTGCAAAGCATGCAGTGAGGTACCTGAAGGGTACATTTTAGTATGGGCTCAAGTATGATATGAATCAGAAGATTAACATGGAGGGTTATGTGGATTCGTATTAGGCAGGAAGTGCCATTTATAGGAAGAGTACTTTGAGGTGCTACTTCAATATGAGATCAAGTGTTATCCCTTGGTTTAGAAGGAAAGAGTACTGCATGGCACTAAGTACAGCCGAGGAAAATATATTGCCACTTGCTCGGCTATTTCAAAGGTAGTATGTTTCTTTTGAAAACTACTATTTGATTTGATTGATTTGACTTGCATTTTTGTATGATGCAGAGAGGAGGGAGTTCTGGCATAGCCAGTGAGACAGGTTCAATGAGCATAAAATCCCGGCGAAGCTCGTAGGTTGCTTAGATGTAAATAGTCCTGTAGGTTGTCCTCGGATGTAATTGGTCCTGGAAAATCTTGTAGGTTATCCTTGGAGGTAATCATCCCTGATGTGATTCTATGCTATAAATGTCCAGAGTGAAGTTTGATTACTTCAGGGAGAAGCTTGGTGTTCTTTAGATCGAGATTCATTCCAAGGGGAAGTGATGAGTCCGTGAGCCCTTCTGACATGGTGGCAGGCGAGGCCTCCAATGGTCAGATGTAAGTGTTGTACCCTTCTGACATGGTGGTAGGATTGGTTCCTCCCATGGTTAGATGTAAGAGATGTGCCCTTTTAGACATGGTGGCAGGGTGGGCCTCCCATGGTCAGATATAAGTTCTGAGTATTGCATCTAGTATGAAAAAGGACTGGTTCTATAGTGGAAATCCTTGCAGAGGAAAGGTACTGCATCTGCTATGAAAAAGGAATGGCTCTGTAGTGGAAATCCTTGTAGAGGTGAGGTACTATATCTAGTATGAAAAAGGACTGGATTTATAGTGGAAATACTTGTAGACGCAAGGTGCTACATCTAATATGAAAAAGGACTGGATCTGTAGGGGAAATCCTTGCAAGAGGCAAGGTGTTGCATCCAATATGAAAAAGGACTGGATCTGTAGGGGAAATCCTTGCAATATGCAAGGTGCTGCATCCAGTATGAAAAAAGACTAGCTCTGTAGGGGAAATCCTTACAATTGGAAAGGTGCTGCATCCAGTATGAAAAAGGACTGGCTCTGTAGGGGAAGTCCTTGCAAGGAAAGGCAGTACATACAGCATGAAAAAGGGATGGCTCTGTTGATGAAGACCTACATGGATGCTAGGCCTACAACCAACATGGAAAAGGGATGGCTCTGTAGAACTTCCTGCGACACATAGAATTGAGAGATAGCACCATTTGATTGAGATAGTGGAAGCAGCCCTTGATGATCCAATGATGATCTAGTGACGATCCATACTTGATGATGACTCAGTGATGATCCAGTGACGAATACTTGTGCAAATGAATTGTGTCAAGAGAATACCTTCCTAGTTATGAGGGAGTGTTGATGTATTTGTAACTTCTAAATGTATTCAATTGTATATCATATATTGTACCTTGATGTTCCTATCAGGAGAATCAGTTGTATTTCATTGTACCCCAATGTTCCTATCGAGAGAGTCATTAATATAATAAAGTCATGTAAAGTCATTGAGTCTAACCCTCCGTTGTAAGTCAGGGCAATAGTCCCCACAATTGAGTTGAGGTTAACCCTCCTTGTTGATCGGGGGGCAAAGTCCCCACAGTTGAGGGGCACTAGGGTTATTAGAATCTCCTAGAGATGTTGGATTTGGTAAGTAATTGTCAAGTTAGAAACTAGTATAAATAGAGAGTGAGACTCTCTATTTGACAAACACACTCACTCAAATCGGGCACATGAGTGAGAGAGGAAGTGACGACACAAGTGAGAGAGATCAGCTATCGGAGATCATCTTTATGTTTTCGGGTCTTACTTTTGCTACTGGTGCTCATTTTGTCTCTAAGGAAGATGCGGGGTTTTATCCTTTATGGTTTCCCCAGGGATAATTCTTTGTGTCTGTTGTCTCTTGTGATTGATTGAGGTGCATGTTATTCTCTAAGATAAGATCCTAAGATAATACTGTCAAATTGATAAAAATATAACACATGCATCCACTTAACCGCTCAAGATAAAATTAACTCTATATTAGGATTAAAATCATTTAGTAACTGTGTGTAAGTTAGTGACGTGTTTCGTAGCATGGAATCTGTCATTTATTGCCTGCAATGCATTCCAAGGACTATGTGGTTCTTCCACGTACCATCAGTATATAGAAATGCCTTTTACATACCCTTGAGGTATATACAAAGGTACTTCATGTAATTTATTGTATATCGGAAGGCCCCTTTCGTACGATTGTGCATCAGACACCACCACTACGAAGTTGAGCTCCCCCGTACTGAGTGTATATTGGGTGACCCCCTCTAGGATTCATGTGACCAACTGAGTTAACCTTTTGGCCGTCTTGGCATCACAATACACCGATAAAAACACTCGGGGAGATTACTACTCATTTTCCATCCAGGTAGTCAGGTATTTAGGCAAGGGTACGGTCCCAATCCTCCTTGTCGCGTTTCACTGTTGGACCATGCGGTATATAGTGAGTTGTGGTGTCTTGATAATCCTATGAGAGTCTTGAATTTTGATCCACTACTATTCACACAGTTTTCTTGTTTATTTTATACTTTAGTAGTGTTTGACTTGTGTGGTACTTTAGATATTCTTAGAGAGTTAAGATTTGGGAGACTTTCCTGGGACCACCAGTCAAGAGAACCCTTTTTAGGGTATGTCTTTTGTTTCTCCCCCTTGTGGAGCTCTTGGTCCTCCCTTTATGGCCACTTTGAACCTTCCCTGATTGACTGTAGGATTACCTGTGTGGTTATTCTCCAATCCTGTTATACCAAATGCACCCTTTGTGTCAGATCCTAGTCCTTTACCGCATGAGAATCAACCTCATGTTAACCCTTCTCCTTCTTCCTCGAATGTTGAATCGACTTCCCTTTATTCCTCTTCACATATTGAAAAATATGATGTTAGTAAACAGGCAGGTAAGAAGAAGATGAAAAGGAAGAATAAGAAGAAGAAATATAAGCAGAAGGCCACAACTCGAGCCTCTGATCATCATTTTGGAAGCTCACTAGCCACTAATAATCATGCTGGGAGTATTGATGTACCTGTTTCCAACTCGCGTAAATCCAAGTTCTTTTGTAGAATTTTCAAGGGTGATCACCTTCTCAAGGACTGTCTCGATCTTTCCCATGTGTCAGAAGTGTGGTCTAAACAACTCATGTCATCAGTCTCTGGTCATCATGCTGATGATGCCCCATCAACCAGTGACTCTATGGTTAATATTCGTAAAGGAAAAGTCAAGTATCCTTGCTTTCTATGTAAGGATATGCACCGTACCTACCTTTTCCCTCGCATGGATGAAGCTTCAAAGTTGTTGGAAGATATTACTGTTCCTCAACAATGGCTTCGAACCTGTTATCGTAACTTGTCCCTTGAATTCCCATTGGTTGATAAAGTGGTTGATTGAAGTCCATCCTTGGTCGATCCCACTCTTCCGTTGAAGAGTGAAGTCAAAGAGGTTGATCCAGTTCCAACCTCGGTCAATCCCACTCTCCCCTTGGAGAGTGAAGTTAAAGTGGTCGAGTCGATTTCATCTCCACTCGATCCCACTCTTTCGTCAGAGAGTGTTAAGATTGAAGTAGTCACCGCGACACAGTCTTTGTCTTCCCCCGCTCTTCCAGTTGAGAGTTATTTGAAACCTGCTAAAGTTTTCATAGTTAGTTTTGATTTTTCTCTACAAGAGGAATTTTTGTCTCTTTTGACAAAACCCTCTCCAAGTCACTGAGGTTATTTCCTTTGACTGGAGTAACCTAATAGAATCTTGTCTTCATTCGAGTGTTCCTTTCTAGATATCTATGAGAGTTACTGCTAAGAGTATACTCCACACTATTTTTGACGAAGGGGCTTCTGTTAGTATTCTATCCTCTACTGCTTGGAAAGCCATAGGTTCTCCTCTGCTTGTGCCAGCCACCGATCAGATATTGGCTTTTAATCGAAGACCTATAGTGCCTTTAGGGATCCTTCCTCATTTTCCTATTACTTTGGAAGGAAAAACTGTTTGTATTGATCTCATGGTAGTCCAAGGCCCCTTAGATTTTAATATTCTTCTTGGTCCTAATTATGTTTATGCTATGGAATATGTAGTGTCCACACTCTTTCGAGTGATGTATTTTCCCCATGATGGGAAGATCGTGACCGTTGATCAGCTTTCCTTTGTTAAACCATATCATCATATGACTCCTAGTCATCAGAATTCCCTAAATGTCCCAAATGTTCTTGTGGTTCCTTCCCCTTCTAGTTATCTTCTTCCCATCATAGTTAAAATGGGGGGCATGGCTCCAGCCTCTAGATATCATACTGGAGTTAAGTCGTTAGCTTCTTATGTAAGGGAGCAGCCCGCCAACCTTTAGACATCATGTTGTCTTAGAAATTCCTGTGAGCATAGTTCCCATACTGTGTCAAGCTCGTTAAAAAATGAAATAGGCACCCATGAGCATAGTTCCCATTCCGTGTAATGTCCCCATTCAAATAATTGCATAGCAGGAAAATTCCATCAATACTACTAGTTCCCTAGGTTGGGTGGAAACATTGGAAAGTTAATAAGGGAGTTAATAAATGGTGTTTAGACATTAGAAGGAATAAATATTTATTTAATGGAGTTAATTAAATGAATTCAAGTGAAAAATTAAATGGCTATGGAGAATGGAGACACATGGAGACTATGGGGCCCACTCAAGCTAGAATTCCTATGTTAAATGGCATCCTCCTCTTGAAATCTCGAATCTATGGGAAGCCTAATGTTTTTGGATGGATTATAAGGTTAATATACTTGTATATATACTTCATAGGTATAATTTGGGATGAATTGTAAATTACATGGGGAGAGGAAGAGCCAAATGGGAGTTTCATGGACACTTGGCTAGATTCCCCTTACATTTATGACATCTATGACATCAATGATGGAGATTCTATGACAGTTATGACACAAGTCATAAATGAAGGATGACATATAAAATATCTAACATTTAAAGCCTGAGAAGATAATATTAGAGGGCGCTCATGGGAATTGGAGAAGTCCAAGAGGCTCCTACTCAAATTTGGGAGAAGAGGGAAGGTGAAGAGAGAGGCCACATGGAAGAGCATAAGCAACCACACCAATTCGACTTGGATTTGGTTTATGGATGGATTTGTAAACTTAGAAGACCAATAATGTTTATAAAATTCAGGGATCATCCATGATAAGTCCCTTTTTATCATTTTTGAAAATTGTTATTGTGAAGAGAGAGAGCTAATGGATGACTAGTACACCTCATTTCCCCAAGGGTCCAAAACTAGGTTTTTATATCTGATTGAAAGAAATGATAAAAGCCATGCGAGGCCAATTGGTTATGCATATGAGTCTTTGATAATGTATTATAAACATCCCATGCTCCAATTTAATAATTTGAGTGGTTTTCTTCACATTTGGGAAGCCATTTCTACCACTTACCTCGGGGGGGATTTGATCCCAAAATTGCCAGTAAAATCCTCTATTTTGTTAAGAATTTAGTACAGAATTGAATAAGTGATTGGAGGACCATAATACATCCCAAAAAATAATAATTAAGTTATGATATCACTCATACACATTCTCTGAATATTTTGGAGCGATTGGGCTGATTTGAAGACCAATACACTAAAACTAGTTAAGAGCCAAAATTGTGAGAAAATGGAAAATTGGGCATTTTGGTAAAAATTCAAAAAAGGGACATTACAAGTGGTATCAGAGCATGGTATTGGAACATTATGGTGTTTACATGGAGTCAAATCAATAAACCACCACCCTTAGAATATGAATTGGAAGGTGCTCAGCTTCACCTCAGCTTGTAGAAGAAGAACTAGAAGAGAAAAAGGTACCTTTGACTAAAGCTATGGCTCACGAGCGAGAAGACTACACTAAGGACAAAATGGAGTATCTAAAACTTATAAAACCCATTTTTGAAGAAATATCCAAGGACATGACCCAAGATATGGTAGACATGACCCAACATATAACAAAAGGATTTGAATTGATGGCCATTCAAATGGGAAGCAAAGGGATAATAGGAGATAGTGGTAGTTCATGATCAATAGAAAACAAGACAATGGGTGAGCACATTTTCTCACAAACATGACCTCATAATAGACCCCATGAATTTCAGATCACACCAAGGCCTATTGCACCTAAATTTCGTATTCCCAAAGAAGAGACTAACATTCAATTTGAAATTCATACAATAAAAAAAGAATGGGCTAAATTGGATGAAGAGTGTAAGAGAAGTATAACATTTGAGAAGTACTTCACCATGGAAAACAAACTCAAAAAGAAGGAGGACAATAACTTATAAGTATCTACACCAAAAAAAAGAATTGAATTGTGCCATAGTTAAGGTGCCACTTCCTACTTTTGATGGTTCATCTCAAAGTTCTGCTAACACTTGGGTGCAAAAATTGGATGTGTATTTTCAGCTGAATCCAATGGTGGAAGAAGATGCTTTAAAACTGGATATTTTGCACTTGGATGGAGATGCCAATGAATGGTGGTTCCATGTATTGAAAACCTTGGGTAATTATTAAGTTAAAACATATGGGGAATTTGTTGATAGGGTATTAGAAAGGTTTGAACAAAAATACCCAGAATTTTCTTTCAAAGAACTAGCACAATTGAAGCAGGTAGGGACTCCTATTAATTATATGTTAGAATTCCAAAGATTATCTATTAAGGTGGCTAATGTATATATGGGAAGGTTATTATTTCTATTTACTGAAGGTTTGGAAAATCCCTTAAAAGGTTTGGTCAAATCCCCAAGCCTACTAACTTAAATGATGCAATGAGCTTGACTAGAGATCTTCAAAATGTGCTTCCTAGAACAAGATTTCCTCCCAAGCCTAACTTCAGATTTGAAAGAAAGCCTTGGAAAAAGGATGAACCTGATAAGAAGTTTTTGCAAATAGATACATCTGAAAAGAATAAGAAATAAGGACAAAACAGGTATGAACTTCGAAAGAAAAAATTGTGCTTCACATGCTTCCAACCATGGACACCGGGGCATACATGTGCTAAAGGAGAAGCTCAATACATAGAAGTATTTTCTGATAATGATGAGTATGAAGTGGGTATGGATGAATAAGGGAACATTTAATATCAATAGGAGGCATATGAGACAATAAATGAAGAAGAAAAACAAGAAGAAAATCATCCTTCACCGGACAAAGCAAGAATGGCAGTACTTTCAACAGTGCCTCACTATCACACTATTCGATGCAAGGGTGTGGTATTGGGACAAAGAGATTAGTTTTGGTATATGGAGGAGCTACACATAATTTCATTGATGTAGATATGGTGTAGAAAATAAATATACCAAGTGAACCATTCGATGGCTTCATATTTGTAATTCCAGGTCACAACACAATGCAATGCAACACATGGGTTCCAAAGCTGCAAGTCACCATAGGTAACTATACTTTTGTTGATAGTTTTTATGTGCTTGATGTTTCTGATACTATTGTAGTATTTTGAGTGTAATGGCTGTATTATATAGGAGAGCATTCAGTGAATTATCAAATTCCTGAAATGAAATTTCAAGATTCAAGAGGTGTACTAAGGGATGTGAGAGGGCAACACACTTACCCAAAACAGGTAGTAAATTGCAATAGTATGAGATATATATTGAGGCATGGTGATATATAATGGGCTGATGAATGTTATATCACCTCTACCAATCCAAAAATTAGAGTTGTTAAACACCCAAAGGAGATAGAGACACTTTTGCACAAATATGAAAAAGTCTTCGGAGATCTTCCACATGGTAGACCACCTGATAAGGGGGTTGAGCATAACATTGTTTTGGTGGAGGTTACTTCACCCATTAAGATACCACCTTATAGAAATACCAAGAAGTTAAGAGATTATATTGAGAAGTAAATTCAAGAAATCTTAGAGTTGGGACTCTTCCATAGTGTTGGTAAAGAAAAAAGATGGAACTTTGAGGACGTGTATAGAATTTAGAGATTTTAAAAAGAATACCATCAAGAATATATATCCTATTCCTAGGATTAATGAGATCATGGATGCGATATTTGGAGCTAATCACTTTTCCAAATTTGACCTTAGATTTGGTTATCACCAAATTTGGATGAAGGAGGAAGATGTGCAAAAGACTACTTTTCGATGTCATCATGGTCACTTTGAGTTTCTTATTATGCCATTTGGGTTGACTAATGCTCCAGCTACATTTCAAGCATGTATGAATAGAATATTTTTCAAGCATATTATAAGGATTGTTTTAGTCTTCTTTTATGATATTCTCATTTACAGTAAAACTTGGGAAGAGCACTTGCAACACCTAGAGATTGTGTTGAAAACTTTGCAAGAACAGTCTTTGTATGCTAAGATGTCTAAATGTGAATTTGGGATGAAAGAAATATTATATATTGGGAACATTATTTGTCAATATGGAGTGAAAGTGCACATGGAAAAGATCAGGGCTATTTTAGAATGGCCATCACCAAAAAACATCATAGAATTAAGAGGCTTCATTGGAATATGTACATACTATTGGAAGTTTGTGAAAGGGTTCTGCAAGTTGACATATCCACTCACTAATTTGACTAAGAAGGATGATTCAAAGTGGAATGAAGAGTCTGAAAAGGACTTCCAAAAAATAAAAGAGGTAATGAGTAGTTGTCCCATACTTGCATTACTTGATTTTTCTAAGCCTTTTGTTGTTGAATGTGATGCCTCAGGTGGAGGAGTAGGGGCTATCCTAAAGCAAGGGCAACACCCTATAGCCTTTAAGAGTAGAAAGTTGCAGACTCGTGAAAATATTTACTCCATATATGACAAAGAGATGTTGGCCATCATGCATGCCTTGGCCAAATTCTGACAATACTTGGTAGGCAACAAGTTTGTGGTGAAAACTAACCACAATAGTCTAAGACACTTCCTTACCCAAAAGGATCTAAATGAAAGGAAAAAAAGTGGGTAAGAAATATACAAGATTATTATTTTGATATTGAATATGTGAAAGGAAAGAATAACATTATAGCATATTCATTATCTCGAAGACCTTCTTTTTCTCTCATGGACATTGCTAAAAATTGGAAAGACATGCTACTAGTTGAATATGCCAAAGCTAAGTTTGCTTGTGATGTGTTAGATGGACTCATGGGAGATGATAAATAAATAATTTTGAATGGGATGATATACTATAAGGGCAGAATTTATTTGGTTCGAGATTCAGAGCTTAAGTACAAAGTTTTGCAGGAAGCACATGATTCCCCACTAGCAGGCCATCTGGGGATCTTCAAAACCTATAGGAAAATAAGGAAAAGGTTCTATTGGAAGGGTCTAAAGGAAGATGTTCAGAAGTATGTGAATGAATGTAATGTATTTCAGAAAAACAAATTAGAACTCACATACCCATCTGGTTTATTACAACCATTTCCCATTCCAGAGAAAAAATGGGACAACATATCGATGGATTTCATCACCGGTTTGCCCAAATATTTGGGAAAGAATTGCATATATGTGGTAGTGTATAGATTGACTAAGTTCACTCATTTATTTTCTGTTACATCATATTTTAGTGATGCACAAGTGGCTGACCTTTTTTCAAAGAAATCTTCAGATTGCATGGGCTCCCCAAGAGCATTGTGAGTGATAGAGATAGTAGATTCATGAGTGTGTTTTGGCAAGAAAGTTTTAGATTGGTGGGCACTCAGTTGACTCCAAGTACAAGATACCATACCCAAACTGATGGATAGATAGATAGGGTGAATACATGGTTGGAAGGGTACCTTCGAAACTATGTGGGAGAACAGCAAAAAGCTTGGACAAAATGGCTACACTTGGGTGAGTTTTTCTACAACACCACCTTTCACATGTCAATAGGGATGTCTCATTTTATAAAATTATATGGTTATGATGCACTTAAATTTGATGATATGATATTTTGTGAGAGTAGAGCTCCAAAAGCTAAAGATTGGGTGGAAGAAAGCGAAGAAATTTTAAAGCTTTTAAAAGACAATTTGTAGGTCTCCCAAATCAACAAAAACAATACGCAGACAAACATAGAGAAGAAAGGACCTTTCAGGTTCATGATTTAGTGTATTTGAGGTTGAATACATACAAACACACATCTCTCAAAAGGAATGGAGCATAAAATCTAAAGCCAAGATACTATGGACCCTACAAGGTAATCCAGAAGATTGGAGAAGTAGCATATGAGTTGGAACTTCCGGAAGGGAGTAAAATTTATAATGTATTTCATGTTTCTTATCTCAAGAAATATATTGGTAAGAAAATTGTAATTTTAGATACAATCCCTCCTTTGGATGATGAAGGACAGCTCACACTTATTTTGGAAAAGGTTTTTAAGACAAGGGAGAGAAGATTCAGGAGCAGAACAATCAAAGAATACTTGGTGCAATGGAAGGATCTACCAAGTGAAGATGCCACATGGGAAGAGGAGAATATTTTGCAGCATCCAAATATTAAATTGTTTGTGGACAAGCAATATTGGGTGGGGAGGACTGTAATGTCCCCATTGAAATAATTGCATAGAAGGAAAATTCCATCAATCCTACTAGTTCCCTAGGTTGGGTGGAAACATTGGAAAGTTAATAAGGGAGCTAATAAATGGTTTTTAGAAATTAGAAGGAATAAATATTTATTTAATGGAGTTAATTAAATGAATGCAAGTGAAAAATGAAATGTATATGGAGAATGGAGACACATGGAGACTATGTGGCCCACTCAAGCTAGAATTCCTATGTTAAATGGCATCCTCTTGCAATCTCGAATCTATGGGAAGCCTAATGTTTTTGGATGGATTATAAGGTTAATATACTTTTCCATATACTTAATAGCTATAATTTGGGATGAATTGTAACTTACATGGGGAGAGGAAGAGTCAAATGGGAGTTTCATGGACACTTGGCTAGATTCCCCTTACATTTATGACATCTATGACATCTATGACACCAATGATGGAGATTCTATGAAAGTTATGACACAAGTCAGATATGAAGGATGAAATATGACATATATGACATGTCAAGCCTTAACAGAGAATATTATAGGGTGCTCATGGGACTTGGAGAAGGCCAAGAGGCTCCTACTCGAATTTGGGAGAAGAGGGAAGGTGAAGAGAGAGGCCACATGGAATAGCATGAGCAACCACACCAATTCGACTTGGATTTTGTTTATGGATGGATTTGTAACCTTAGAATACTAATAATTTTTATTAAATGCAGGGATCATCCATTAGAAGTCCCTTTTGATCATTTGTGAAAATTGTTATTGTGAAGTGAGAGAGCTAGTGGATGACTAGTTCATGCCTTAGCCAATTTCGAGGGTGAAAGATTCCCATCATAGTTGGTGTTTGGAGAGGCCACTCAGGTATTTCAAGGAGATTAAATGGATTCATAAGTTACAGGTGCAACCTACAATATCTCATGGACATATCAATTTCAGCTTGTTCTTCTTTTCATCTCAAGTTTTCTCACCATATTTAAGCTTTATGGAGTGAGCTGCGCTTGGTGAGCTATTCATATATTTGAGGGAGATTCTATTGATCTAGTATTTTTTATTATGATGTAAATTATATTATATTTAAGTTAAAAAATATATCATGTCGAAATTCCAATAAATCTTATGTATTATTGCTCAATAACGAAGATACAATGCCATTTCCCCACTACCTTGTTATAAAATCTTATAATATTGATGGATTCGAATGGATGTTGTTGTCCGCCGATTGCACACCAGCAGCAAAAATCTTTCGAAAGCTGTCTCCTCACTTGAGAAAGTCGGAGAGGTGTGACCTTGGGGGCAAGCACAGAGCTAGGTACTGTCACCTACTCCTAGCTCCTCCGTTTAGGCTAACTCCTAACGAAGCCAAGGGGGGTAGTCCCTACAAAAGAGTTTCTATGGCTCTTAAGTTGTTAAAGTTTTTTGATTAGTTGCGGATGCGGATGGGTGTTGTTTAGGAGTTATTATGATTTGAAGTGTTTGTTTATTATGAATATGACACTAAATCAAAAGCAATCCACGTTGCTAACAAGAGATTATACAGATAAGCGAAAGATTCCAGACTTTACTTAAGCATTCAGATATAATCAGCAAACATAAACCATAGACAACTGATCAAGATAGAAGATTACTCAATTATAACGAAGGACCAGTGCCTTATGGAGTCAAATAAATGCGTGAAATAAATTCTAGGAATTAAGCTAGCGAATATTAGGTTTTGCAAGTGCTCTTGGTAGATTTTAAGAATTTTAAAGAATGCTCTTAATTAGGGTGTCAACGAAGGTTTACCAAATCCGGGAGACTCTTCTAAGTTTCCTCCATTTAAGACATGTCGGGCCCGCCCAGTATCCCAGGCTGATATTGTCAAGTGACCAGCTAGCCGAGAATCTAAGACAGCGGGAGGTTCCGGCGCCTCTACTAGGAAGTACTTTGGAAGAATCCCTACAACGCCGGTGCGTTGGTTATGGGGTGTTAAGTATTATTAGGTTACTCTTGCAGGGTTTAAATATCTAGTGCCGTTTCTGGGTACTCCGATCTAAGATCGGTCAGAGCATACTCCGGCAAGGAGGGAAGGAGTTAATTAATTAAAGGGGTGTGTGTTGCAAGTTTTATTAAATTAATTAATTAGGACTCTCCGATAGAGAGCGCTCTTGACCCCGTCTTATGACAGTGGTTCAAGAGACTTATCTAATCTAAGATGCCTAATGCAGGGATATGCAGTTCTATGAATGCTCTCCGATAGAGAGTGCTCTTGACTTGTGTTACTGCAAGTTCAAGAGTCTTACTTAATTTGTTAAACTTAAAAAAGACATAGAACATAAAAAATCTAACTACCCAAGAGTCTCTTTCAGGCTTTTTAGGGCCCTAATCGGGAAAGCAAGGGGGTAAGTATACAGTAAGAACTTATTCAATATTTAATCAAACACTCAAATCAATACTTTTACTTCATTTTCAAAACATAATGAATTAATCAAAACAAGAACTATTTGATTATGATTATGCAGCTTATCCTACCTTATCCTATCATTAGCAATTTAAACCAAAAATGAAAAGCATGACAATGAGACGATACAGGATTCCCCCAAATGGGGGAAGAAGGGTGTGGGAGCCGTAATCCCACTCGTTTTTTTATTAATTTTTACAATTTTGATGGCTTTTATTTTTTTGCCTTTGCCTTGGAAGAACATGGAGAGAAAGGGATAGAGAGAAGAGGGAAGATTTGTCTTTTTTGTTCTTGCTTGCTTCCTTGCTTGCTTAAGGCCCTTTGGGCTTTTCTCGATTCTTCCTGCAAATAAGAGCTTTAAAAAATTCAAACGTTATATGTTACTTAAAAATTTAAAGACAAACTACAAACTAAATTCTCAAAAAGGAGGGTAAAAACCAGCGGTGAAAGAAAGGGAAAGAGAGAGGAGAAAAACCAAGAAAAGGGAGAGAGAAAAGGTGGAAAAGAGGGCTGTCCTAAATGTGAAAAGGAGGGCTGTCCAAAGGCAAAAAGAGGGCTGTAAAACAGTAAAAAAAAGTGCAGCGAACAGTCAAAAGATGGCTGTCCACAAGGAGGAAAAAGAAGGCTGTCCAAAGCATGAAAAAGGGGGGTGAAAACTACGTAAAACGAGGGCTGTCCAAAGAGAAGAAAGAGGGCTGCAAAGCTGAGTGAAAAGAGGGCAGCGAACAGTCAAAAGAGGGCTGTCCACAAGGAGGAAAGAGAGGGCAGCGAAAAGGAAGGAGGAAAGGCGAGCCAAACAAGGCAAAGAAAGGGAAGCCAAAGGATGGAAAGAAGTAAACTAGGGCTTCCTAAGTAACCGGTAACCAAAAGAATTTTAAAGAAGAAATTATGAGATGGAACTTGAAGCAAAGAAAGACTCTTAAAGCCTTCTTCTTGGAAACATCCAAGTTTCTGTAGATCTTGCAAAGAAACCAATGTTAAAAGAAAAACTTGTGATCTTGAAGATGAGCTAGAT
>LPNX010848025.1:212444-320832 GCA_001517045.1 Pseudotsuga menziesii
AAAGATTTTTTCGAATTTTGTTTATGTGTCCAGATGACTTAGGACATGACCATGATCTATCTAAATAATGTCTAGTAGGCTTATAACACTCAGTTGGGCTCTAATAACCCCCCAAGGCCCAGAATTCAACATCGGGCATTCCAGCTTTGGAGGAAGCGGGAGAAAACCTCGTCAATTATACTCGGCTGAAGGCAAAGCATAATTGTCAGGGGCAAAAAACTCCCTGGAATACCCTATTTGAGATTCTACGTCTTAGGAGACCGAACCACTCAAAAATATCCTACTAGCACATTTTATTACAAACCCCACGGGGCCATGGTCAAAATTATTCAAATAAAAAGGTGACTAGCCAATATTGGCTAGACAAGCAGACGGATCAACTGATACACTGGAATCAGAATTTGAACAAGTCTGTCAACTGGCGGCTCCTCAGGTAACCCAACTTATGGTACAAAAAGTTGGATAACAGATGTATGAAATATTGATTATTTATGAATGAATGGAATGTAATTAAATTATATTAATGGTTTCATAGCAATTGGATCAAACTACACCTCATTTCCCCAAGAGTCCAAAACTCGTTTTTTATATCTGATTGGAAGAAGTGATAACAACCATGGGAGGTCGATTGGTCATGCATATGAGTATCTGATAATGTATTATACACATAACCTAATTGGTGTTTGGAGAGGCCACTCAGGTATTTCAAGAAGATTCAATGGAGTCATAAGTTATAGGTGCAAACTACAATAGCTCATGGACATATCAAGTTTAGCTTGTTCTTCTTTTCATCTCAAGTTTTCTCACCATATTTAAGCTTTATGGAGTGAGGCGTGCTTGGTGAGCTATTCATATATTTGAGGGAGATTATATTGATCTAGTATTTTTTATTATGATTTAAATTATATTATATTTAAGTTAATAAATCTTTCATGTCAAAATTCCAAGAAATCTTATGTATTATTGCTCAATAACGAAGATACAGTGCCATTTCCCCACTACCTTGTTATAAAATCTTATAATATTGATGGATTCAAATGGATGTATGAAATATTGATTATTTATTAATGAATGGAATGTAATTAAATTATATTAATGGTTTCATAGAAATTGGAGCAAACTACACCTCATTTCCCCAAGGGTCCAAAACTAGTTTTTTATATCTGATTGGAAGAAGTGATAACAACCATGGGAGGTCGATTGGTTATGCATATGAGTATCTGATAATGTATTATACACATAAAATAATTCAATTTAATAAATCTAGTGGTTTTATGAACATTTGGGAAGCCATTTCTACCACTTACCCTGGGGGGGATTTGAGCCCAAAATTGCCAGTAAAATTCTCTATCTTGTTCAGAATTTAGTACAGACTTGCAGAAGTTATTGGAGGACCATAATGCATCCCTGAAAATCATAATTAAGTTATTATATCATTCATACACCTTCTCTGAATATTTGGGAGCAATTGGGATGATTTGGAGACTAAGACACTAAAACTAGTCCACAGTCAAAATTGTGAAAAAATTGGAAAATTGGGCATTTTGGTAAAATTTTTAAAAAGGGACATTACATTATGTGTCAAGCTCATTAAAAAAATGAATCAGATGCTAGTGATCATAGTTCCCATTCTGTATCAAGCTCATTAAAAAATGAAATAGATGCATGTGAGCATGGTTCCCATTATGTGTCAAGCTCATTAAAAAAAGTAACAGATGTCCTCAAGCATAGTTAGTCTCTGTTTCAAGCTTGTGTAAAAATAAAACAGGCCCCCCTCAAGCATAGTTATTTTCTATTTCAAGCTTGTGTAAAAATGAAACAGGTTACCTTGAGTAGTGTTTATTCTTGGTTTCAAGCTCGTTAAAAAAAATACTTACCTTGAGCAGAGTTCCTTTATTTCATGTCAAGCTCATTAAAAAATGAAATGGATTCTTCCATTGTGTCAAGACTCAATTTTTGAACCTTCATTTCATCTTCTTGTAAATCAAACGAAATAAATCTTGGGGGGCATATACCCTACCACCCTTTGTTGGATTGATATACCTGACAGTTATACTAGGGGAAAGTATCCCACCACTAAACATCATGTTGGGAAATCACCCATCAATAGGAGCCATTTTGGGCACACTTTCTTTAGTTTCAAGCTCGC
Organism: Pseudotsuga menziesii; assembly: GCA_001517045.1. NCBI lineage: Eukaryota > Viridiplantae > Streptophyta > Pinopsida > Pinales > Pinaceae > Pseudotsuga > Pseudotsuga menziesii. Next base: position 214,594 of record LPNX010848025.1, read on the forward strand.
TAAACCATGAAACAACCCTTTGAGAATAGGTCTTATTCTGTGTCAAGCTCATTAAAAAATGAAGCAGATTCCTTGAGCACTATTTCAATTGATCTTCAAGCTCATTAAAAACAATAAGATGGTGTTGAGCTTAATTTCATTTTTCGTGCTTCGGTTAAAACATGAAAATTGGTTTTAGCTTACATTATCGCTTTTTCGTGCTCTGGATTTGAACATGAAAAAGGTTCTGAGTGCCTTTTCACCTCTCGACCTTCCCCTTGTTCTTTACTTAGGGTCTCTTTTATTTGTTCCATCTTTTCTTTGTATTGGTCCATGGTTCCTTTCAGTTTTCCAATACTATAAGCACATACCTATGTAGTGGCAACACTGAGCGAGGTCATTTGTTTTGGATCTTCATCTTTGTTTGGCATGAAATTATTTTCAGTAATTGTGGTTACCTCAGGATGGGTACCCGTTTTCAAATTATTTTCAGATCTCCAAACAATTATCTTCCACTTAAAATAAATAAAACACTTGATCTAGACTTGCAACTGCAGGATTCTTAGAATGGGTAAAGGGTACTAATCCTAACTCATCAATAGGAAGGTGGCCTCCTGTTAATATATCTCCTGAAGTAGAAGGAAAACTTTCTGGATTTTCCTGGGCATAATTCTATTCCTAATTCTCCCTATCTTGATCTTCTTGCTCCTTACGTCTCAGTTCCTTAGCTATCCTGTTTGCTTCTTCTTGTGCTCGGTTAGCTGAGTCTTTCTGTATTCTCTCTTCTTCTTCCTTCTTTCTAGGAGCTTCTTCTTCCATCTTTATAACAAATTCTTCTTCTTCTTTTTCTCTCTGAGCCTCTTCAGCCAACAATTTCCTTGCATCTTCTACTAATATTTGTGTTGCTTCTTCCTCTTCTCTCTAGGAATCTTCCTCTTCCTGTCTTTTCTGTTCGGAGGTGCTGCTGTTGCTACCTTTTCCTCTTGAAACTGTAATTTTCCTCTTGAAACGCTTGTTCATGGAATTCATATTACAAGCATTTCAATATACTTCCTCATCTTTGTTTAAATGATCAAAGTACTTGAATTTTACTTTCACAAGTGCACGATGTGCAACCACCTTACCCTGAGCATCATTTCTATGAAAACTCTTTTCACCAAAATGGAAATTTTCCAGATCTTTCACAAAATTCAGTGCAGTTTTCACTTTGAAAAATTTATAACTGCCAACATAGAAAGGCATTGGCAGGAAGACCTTCTTCATATTGAAAATAAAAATCCTGACATCGTCCAGAAAGAGTTGTCTTACTGCTTCCTTATGCACAATATAATCAGTTGCATATCTTGAGAGCAGCAAAGGGGCATGTCAAAACCCCAAATTTTCACAAAAATTTAAAATTTTGATATAACAATAAATGCTAAAACATGCGGTCTACTAACAACTAATGGTTTGCAATTAAAGAAACAGTCAAGTAACTAGTTTCACTAAATCTTAATTGTATTAACTCAACAGTTCATTTTTTGTAACAAGAATAAAGTCCTCTTGCGTAATGTTTTACTTTAGTTTACTGATGAGTCTTTTCATGTCAAGTAGGTGGAATCTACTTTTGAATCCAGGGCTTACTTAGCAATTGTGCTAACACAGATGATTACTAGTTCTTACAGGTTTATAGGTATGATCGAATGAGTACGTATTAAAGATTCTTTAAAGTATCCAGCAGTATTTATTTGCAATTAAAAAGCTTAGTAATTAAGCTGCTAAACTTTAAACAGTTTCTGTGAGGTAAAAACATTTGGCATCCTTCAGTTTTTCTTGTAATCATGTTCAGAAGTAAGTAACAACAGTAAGATATGTTTGCGACTCTAAGCATTAGAATCTCAGTTACAAAGTATTTCTACTTCAGTCTATGTAATTTGTAAAGTTATAATCATGATTTTGTCAGTATTCAAGCAATAGTACCTTATATTATCCGTGTAACAATTGATCCACATTTCGCTTTTGCAAGATAGCTTACAGCCTGTTAATCCTTGGACAGTATAAGTTCGATTGTGCAAACTGCAAACCATCATGCCTTCCTACATAATATCATTGTTTTCCTACACTTTAATTTTCATGTTAAACCATGAGGTTCTAATAACTTTTGGACTCAATAGATTCATTCCTATTCAATTTCTTAATTTTCTATTATACTTCTCTTAAATTACATTACTGTCCACAAACAGTTTATTTGAGATTGATGTTCTTGAAACAAGTCGACTTTCTAATTATCTTGTTTATTTCTATAACTACTTTACTACCCAATTAACCTAGTGAATCTTAAGTAATTTCCAAGTTGAGTCGTAACCATGACCCATCAAAGTATGGTCGCTTTGAACTATGTAACAAATTTTCATAATAATGTTCTTATAATACGTTTTGTTCACTTCATAGTTCTTCTATCAAAGAGTTATTAGTTCTTATGTGACTAATAAACATGAATACTCTTTGTTAATAGACATTCAGTCTATATCTAGCTCAAGGTTATACACATGTTTAGATTAGAGTTGATGATTTTCCAACTTATTACCATATGCCATTTATAAAAAATATAACTTGTGAAGTCTTTGTATAAGAGATTTAACATGTATAAACTATAGTATTTTACAAAAGAAAAATATAGTGGTTCGTTGATTAACATGATCTCTCCCATAAAATATTTGATCCCGTATCTATAGAAAGACATGAAACATTGAGCTCTATCTATAAAAAGGCATAAAAGATTTGATTTCTATTTATAATAAAAACAACGTTGGGAGAAAAGAAATGCAACTATCCAATTTTCACTTGTAATGTTATAATATATAAGTTGTAAGGTTAAAAGGTGAAAAGAGTATTGTGCATGCATGATTTTCGGGCTTAAACTAAGGTTTAAACGTGACATTCCATGATAGGTCAACGTAACCAAATCGTTGATATTTCATCACTACACTAGCATATGATATGGTGCATGTTAATATCGAATTGCATAGCAAATTATTGGTTTAATAATATAGTTTACTCCACGCTCCAATGATTAAATAATTGGATTTTGTTCTACGCAGGCACTATAGAGAACGACCCATTTGCATGGTTTGATTTTGCTGACCACGTGGTCGTCTCTTGACCAAGCGTGGGGAATATAAAATCTCATTGTAACCCTAACTCTTATCATTATTCCCCGTAGTTTGCATTGGCCCTTGAGGCTGCTCTGCTTGGCTTCTATGACGGTCGTCGGTCCTCCTTGCTCTGGTTGTCTTGTTCCTTGATTCAATGCTGCATTTGTCATCGGTGTGTGGTTTTGAATGCCATTCTCAATGGCTAGGTTCTCACTCTGTAAACCTGTGGATATTTTCATTATCCTTAGCTTGCTGTCTATGTAATCTCCTATTCGTTGTCTTCGTGGCTTAGTGTGTACTTCAGTTACCTTTTTCTATTCTCATGGCTCTTCGTTGCATGAGGGTTACACTTGCAGGCTGTTTGAGTCTTCACTTCGCACAGCCTGTAGATGACAGTGCTTCAACGAGGCTGTTTGGCATTTTCAACTGACAGGTAACTAATTTGTTGTTGCTTCTATTTAAGTTGCAGTCAATATAATGTTGTTACGAAGGAACATTAATACTTAGGTTTATTACTTACTAGCAGTGGTTTGCTGAACTCCTTGTAGGTGATCGCCACTGTAACTTTCTCGGTGAAGAAAAAAAATAGATAGTCAAGCAATGAATGCCATAGCTCGTAGTTTGTTTCGGGTAAGCCCCATGGTCCATCTGTTGGGTTTTCCACCCTACTTGCATTAGGGTGGTCAATGGAATCACCCAGGGTAAGGGGAAAACCCTCCCTCGACTCGCCTTGAGTTATGTTGTTGTTTTTACAGGTTAAATTTGTAATACCTAGAATCAAACCCTCGCTAGTCGATGGGTAGACTCAGTTTAATTGAGCACTGTAAATAGTTTGTTGTTTGGCTTTACGGCCTGTTAAAGTTAGTAGTTTTTGTAATGACGGTGCTGTCTTTAAACTCATTTTGGTTTAACAGATGTCTATATTATACTCTATGTATTATTAGGGTTTTACCCTTCTTGAATGTAAATGAAGTTTTATACTCTGTTTGAACACTCTGTAAGGGTTTATAAATAAAGTTTTGAGACTGATACTTACGGACATAACTTATTTCTTGCTTATTTTATTTAGATATATGAATTTAGGGTTTATCCTGTGGAAACCCTTGTTTTGAAATGGATTATTCCAGTTTATAATAATTACAGTCTTTTTGTTTGTCCTTAAAGGACTGTGAATAAATTATATTAACCTGGTTATTTAATGGTTACATAATCTAATAGATTTGGTTTATTACTTCAATGTTTTGTTAATTGTAAATGTAATACTCATAAGGGTTTTAACCCTATCTATCACTTTCACAGGTACATCCTATCAGTAAAATAGAAAGACACGATTTCTTTTACAAGTATAAAATTTGTAAATGTTATTCAGTATTATATTTCATTTCTGTGTAATAATTTTAGCTGGTTATTTTAATAGTTAAAAAGAACTATTCTTGTGGTTATTCTAGGTTACTAATGTATATAAGTATACAGATAAATTATGCTCAGAAGTATGAGTTAGGGTTTTTACCCATTTAACTTTTAAAAGTAATAATTTCTGTATTATTATTTTATTAATTCGATTACTGTCACAAGATTTCTTCAGTTTGTTTTTAAAAGAATTTCTAATTTATAAACAATATTGTTTATTGTTAATAATAATATTATTTGTATTAATAATATTATTATCTGTAAATATTGTATTCTCTTAAGTTTGTGTTTGCATTTATATATTATTAGATAAGACTGAGAACAGTCTATAATAGTTGAGTTTATTTAATAAGATTATTTTGTAAACTTGGTGAAAGAAATAAGAACGTCCATACTGTCAATACTCCTTACATCTAATTTGCCTGTAAGTGTGTAAGGACAGTTCTTTACTAATAATACTTTATGCATAGGTTATTGCTGTCTGTTTATTATTTTAATTCTAAGAGAAATAATACTATAAGGGTTACTAAGTTTTAATTATGATATTCCTTATCTCAAATTAGTTTATCTTCATAATTTAATTAGGTTACCTATCCTTACTTAAAGTTTAGATAGTTGTAGGTAAAATAACTATCAATAGTAGAAAAAGAAATAAACTAACAGAACTATATTTGCGTCTTTACTTAACATAAATATTAGGCATTCAACTGATATTTCTATTCCTTCTGTTCTAGTGTAGAAGTATAGTTATAAAGAAGGTGTTGTGTAAAAGAATGAACTACATACTTGAATTTACTACTATTAGTAAAATAATATGATTTTGTCCTATTTCTAATATTCTAAATACACAGTCTAATTCTAACAACAACTATACAAATAGATTAATATTCTTTCTGGAAAAAAAACAACTATCTACTGAAGAAAACATTTCAATACTCTGAAAAACATAAGTACTCTATTCGTTTCATATTCCTATCATACTTCATTCATTTAAACACACTACCTATGCTAGAGTACGATATGGATTACTCCAGATGGGGAAAAACACAGGTAGGATTATTTCACATCAAAGAACAGCTTCAACATCTAAAACAACTAAGAGATTTCAAGCATAACGGTTTACTATGTAACATATAAATCATTCATTATTTGTTCATACACAGATATAAACTTTAACACAGAAATTAAAAGATAGTAGAACCTACTTTTAAAGCTGGACGATAACAGCGTTGGGAGGCTGTTACTCCCTACCAACTCTTGGAGAGCACTCAGACAGTGACTTTTTAGGATCCCCGAGCCTGTTCTGGTCTCCTTGGCTAGAACTAGGTGGAGCAATCAACAGAGTACTAGTCCAAGACTCAATACCAACTCTGCACACTACAGCAAGATCTTTCAATTGGAAAGCTGTACTAGATCACTTTCCTGTAGTTTTCCCCTCAAACACCTTCCTCAAAAATTCCCTTCCCAATGAATTCCTTGAAGTGCATTCACCTGAATGATTCTTCTCCTGGAATGAGCAGCCTCAGCTCTCTTCAATGGGTACTTTTATTAATATTTCCTAGGTCTTTTTTGGGTTAGTTGTCATTAATTGAGCCACCTGCTCTGATCCCACTCTCTTGGGGAATCATGACCCCAAATGTAGGGAGGTTGCCACCTGCAACATAGGAAGTATTTGAGGATGCTGCCACTTGTCTATTTTCTCTCCACCTAGTCTCCTCCACCAACTTAAACAGTAACACTCTTTTTAACAGCTCTCCCAAGCTATTGTCTCCACTTTTATTTATTTAAAATTAAAATATTCAGAATTACATTCCACGTCCTTCACTCTGTTGAGTCACAGTTACAACTTTAACATAAAATTTAACATAATGTCTTGGAATAAAATCAAAATAAGATAAGATTATTTTGCAAAATTGGGGCATGTGACAGGGCATTAGTTCCTCCATACATTTTCAAATAGGTTCCCTCTTCATAGAAAAAATAATATCCACATTCCATTATAGCTTCTAAAGCACCCTTAGATATGAATTTACATTCCTCAAGGAAAATCAACTGATAGAGTGGCATTAGGAATCCCTCACAGATGAGCTTGTAAGAGCTATGATACTTGTGAGCCCATAAAACTAGGTATGTTGTGTAAATGGGCACTTTTGCCTCCTTCCAACTGCAATTAAGCTTCTCAAAAGGGTGTAGGAAAAGTATAAAGTCAAATAAAAATGATCCCATATAGAACTCAAACTTCTGCTGGAGAAATACCTCCTGTGCTGCAGATATACAGGAAGACAAGTTATTAGATACTATGTCCGACCAATTGAAAATAATACCTTCCATGGTCACATGATACATTAGTGGTATCCAACCAATCCTATAAAATATTCCATCAGCCCTGCCGAAAATCCTATTAAGCATCAGTGCTATAATTCTATATGGAGTACATAGACTCGTGGTTTCACGTTCACCATATGCTCTTGGACGGAATGAGTTTCCTTCTGTCATCATTTTTGCGCATCCGATATAATCAATAGTCAAACTATTTATCCAATCATCGTCCAGGATAACTTCTGAGGCTAGCAAGTTGTAGGCTTCAGCTATGTATGCGGGGGTAATGGAGGAATAACCCTTTTCTTCCACCTTATACATAATCATATCCTTCGCATTTGTTTTAGGAAAAATCCATCCAATGACCTCGGTGCAGGGAAAAAGCTCTGACCGCGTGGATACTTTTGTTATCCCCGATCTCAAAATGTTTCCAAACAAGGGTAAATCCTCCAAACCTGCATATGGGACCTTATGATCTTGGAGCATATGATATATTTTCTGCCACTTGAATTCTGACTTGGCTCCGGTGACTGATTTTTGTCTTCATATATTATTTCAATCCTAGGCATGACTTCTAGGCCTGATTCTTCCTCAACAACTTTATCTTTTTTCTTACATTTCTTGGGAATGGTATTGGATGCAGACTGAGGATGTACAGAAACACACCAAAACATGTCTTAGCATCCCTACGATTATAAACCGCATGCATTCATGTACATAATAAAGTGAATAACTGCAAGACATATAAAAAGATATCAAATCATTCTTTTCTAGAACAAGATTGACCAGTATCTCATTTACCATATCGTCCTTAGCCATAGAAATGACTTGGTACCGTAAAAATATGCATACCACAAAAAAACCAAACCTAAGGTGAGGTCAAAGAACAGGACGACAAAAACCTAGTCTGCATGCGGCTCTGATTGAGGAATCAATTTCATACCTAGGTCATCTGTCATTCTAAAGCACAATACCAAGTATCAACCAAAACAATTTTCAAAACTCATGCATGACTTCTTCTCTGAGACTTAATACCTGCGAGACAACAATCGAGAGACAAAATGTGGTGATGCCATGGCACCGACCACCAGGGCCAACATATTCTGATGAGGAAATGAGGTTAAAAAACCAAAGGAACACACATATTTCATGTCTTAAGTCTTTGCAAACCCCTATCACTGCAAATAAACATGAACCGGGTGAGGAAGGGCTAGAAAAAACTCAAGCCATCCCAGGCTAATCATTACACAACCAAGGCTTTGATCCACCCATGCATGAACAGTATGAGTGGTATGGGACAAGAAATAAGGGTAGTAGTAGGAAAAACCATGGTAGGGTGGGAATATAGGTCAATAAACAATATGGATGGCTGGGTGAGATGACAAACGAAAAAGGCGGGGAAGAAAACCCTTTAAATCAACAACCCTAATTGAGAAACCTAAACGTGCCATTTATCGAGCCATAACAGGTCAAAATAAAAACCATCCTACCAATGAAAAGAGAGATGGGATACAAATTAAATCCTACATGGTAGGAAAAGATAGAATGCTTTTGAAAACACGGCGCCAAAGGCTCTATAATATCCAGATGGAAAATACCCCAAATCGTAACGTACGCTCAAAATGGGTTACCTCCACAATCCTTAACAAATATTATTGCTTGTAAACACACTGTTATAAACCACAATGAACCCCAATGGCTATATATAGGAAAGAAATGAGAAAACACTTAATGCAGTTGGTTACGTAATTACGCCACATGCACGAATGAAACTCTGTTTGGTGCCCACACTAAAACCTCATCGGTGAAAACCGTGTCAGCGGGGCGAGATGAAATACCTCCGACTGCAGCGGCTCCAAAACCACAACTCTACCACAACTATCGTTTCTCTTCATGAAACATCACTCGCTAATACAGTCGCATAACCTTCTCGATGTTGCAGAAGTGAAGGATCGGAAACAAACCATCAATTCTACCACCTCCTTCGGAAATAACAATTAACAAAACCCAACACTGTCAGAGACGGCAAGGTAAGAACGCCCAACCAAAACCTATCCACAGACTCGATTGACAACGAGAAAAATTAAACGACCTGAAAGCATCGGCTCCAAAAGGAAAATATAGTCGTTGCTATCGATCGTATTTGGATGAAACAACCCAGTGAATAATTTCGACTACAAAGGCAAGACTCTGCCGATAGTATCGGCTGGAAAATCGAAAATATTTTCGACAAAGGCTGAAGACCCCAGAACATAGAATTGCAAAATCGGTTGGAAGGATATCGGATGAAATTATAAAAGTTATCCACTGTGTTGATAGAATGACAAAATCCTTTCCGACGCATAAGACCAACAAAATCATAAAACAAACTGGAATGCGTCGGGTTAAAAGGAAAAACATTTCTGTTGTGTCGGTGAAAACATAGACATTTTTCCGATACACCGGATCAAAAAGGTTTTCCTACTTGGTGTGAAAAATTAAAATTTCTTGAGCTTATTCAAGATAAACCAAGTCATGGACAACGATTTTCAAAGGGAAAAAATGCATAAGTAAAATAAAAAATGAAGAAATAAAAGGGGGGCCCTAAAATATGAAATTTTTTGGGGTAGTTGTTGCAGCAGCAACAAAACCAAAACAAATGACAATTTGAAAGGATCCTTAACCTTAGAAAAGGGATACAAATGGAAATGGGAGGGAAAAAAATACATATGAGTCTTTGGGTCATTGAAATTATTAAGGGAGGAAAACCAATCCTTTTTCCTTAAAGGAGACATCTAGCTATACATGATTAAAAAATATACCTCAAACCGAGACATAGGTCCTTTTAAGGGTCTTCTTAGCATGATATCGAGTGTACCAATGTCCTTATGAGGTTTTAAGCAAAATATATGGGTTTTAAGGCTCTTAACATGTTTGAGGAAGGAAACCAAATCCTTAGACCTTAGTAAAAAGAATGAAGGAATGTAGTGATAAAACCAACAACTTGATCCTCTATGCATAACCTAATAGGGTTATTGTTACCTCCAAGTGAGGATATCAACACAAATATGGAGTTTTTGGTAGTATTTATGAGTCTTAATGTTTTGCATAGTGTCATAGAAGGAAACTTAGGCCTTACTACCTAAATGAAGCTGTGAAAACACCTATGAACTCCTAATTCTAACATTGGCATTTGAGTGTTGACATAATTGACACTAGCTATGCAAATTAGAGTCTTGGACATAGTCATGGAAGGAATTATGGGACTTAGGCCCTAAATGAAGTATTTAGGCATTTGGGGTTAAGATTAATGAATCAATTATCATGTAGGTCCTCTCAAAGATATCATTGTCTTCCCATTAGAATATGGATGACATTAGAATTTTTTGAGCAATAGGTATCAACATGGTTGGATGGATAAACATAGGAATTGTATTATAGATGAAGCTACTAGACACCCATGGACATGAATAACACCTCAAACCACCACATAAGACCTATGTATCGGGTTATACTTACCTTTACCTAGTGATATCAATGAAATTATGAGGTTTAAGATACTATGTATCGGAGTCTCTAGGATTAAACATGGTTGTGAGGGGAAACCTAGGTATTTACCCTAAAGGTGTAGAAATAATAGATCAATGCTATGTGCAATGATGCTAAAAAGAAGCACAGAAAATAGATCTTGCTACTAAGACTTCTCACAAGCATACACAGGAAAAATAGAGAGAAGAAAAGAGACTGAATCACATGAATGAAGAGATGAATATTGGTGTGTATCCTTCCATTGAATAATGATGAATAATAGTGTACATAAATAGTACATCCCTCATAGGAAAATATAATTGTATGGAAACAACTCATAAATCTCAAAAAGTCTGACTTACCAAAATATAGCAAAACCCCCATAGGAAGATAAAGCAATTACTAAATCTATCAAGGACCTCACGAGTTGGAAAAAGCATGAGTGAGTTTTCAAGGAGATGGAAATAACATGCTAATCCTAGAAAATGGAGAAAAACTAATGGAGGATGGGTTGGAAACAAAAGCTCCCAGTTTCCTAGTTGACTAGCTTTTATCTTATCCATAGAAAAGCAGAATAAAGCAGAAAAAGCAGAATAAAATAGAATCTGCTGTAAAGTCCTATATACTAATTTTGGATGGTCAAAAGGTGGTCAAGATCAACCCAGAATTGGAAATAAATCATTCCTAGGATATAGAGGGCATGTATTGACTTTAAGGTGCAAGTGGATGCCAACTAATTAAGCTAGTGGGTGAATAATTAATCAAATAATGATTAATTATTTTATCCTAAGTTGTGAGTGGGTTTAATATATTCCAACACCCCCCTATAAGTCTGACTTTATGATGGTATGACAAAAAATATAGATGCATATAGGGCCCAACAACAAGGCTATGGTCACCCTTTAACAATTATTATGTCCAGAAAAGTGAGGAAAGAGGCAAAACCACATGGGGAAAATCATCCCTCAAGAAAGGACAAGGCACAAAATTTTGAAATAATATGTCTTCAACATATCCTTATCTTCACTTGAATCATCTGAGTGAACTAATTCTGGATGGAAGACTTGTTGAATAAATCATGCACTCCATGATCATGTGCTGGAGTGTAGAACTTGCAAGAAGGAAGAGGAGAGACTCCTTGTATCTCATCATCTGATGAAGTAGGAGAATTATCTGAATGCTTATTTCTTCTTTCAAACTCTGATCTGCAAACATAATCTGAAATGGAAAAGAGATCCGTGCATACTCCTTTCCAAAGAGTACAAAAAATAAGGCAATTTATTTCACACCCAATTCCCTGAATAGCTGCAAAATTGTGATGTGAATCACATGTAAATCTTCCAATATGTTGTAGCACCTATATATATCTGATATGAGGCTGATAAAACACTGATATATCAGAAACATTAGCATATTTAACAGCAAATACAAAGGCTCCAGTGGCTCCATGAGGATATAGGGCTAGACTAGGAAAATTATGAACAACTGGGGAAAATTGATAGGTGTAAAAATCTGAATGATGGATGGGCTTAAGATCTGAACAATAAGTGTTTAGAACAGATCCAAAAATGTTTAATATCAGTCCAAATATGACTAAGTACATGGATAACCAGCCAATTAAATATAGGAAAGACTTCAAACCATGTAAGATAAATATCACTGCATAAGAGACCAATGAGGAATCAAGTAGTGATCTTGGTATTTGTATAGTCTTTGGATTATTCAGAGGTATGGTAGATGGTATGGATGGTGGTACTATATGTGTCATGACATTCATATCAGCCTGCAAACAATCTTCTAAATCAGATATACAAGCTTGTGAGGAAGAGCTACTCAAAGGTAAGTCAATATCTAGTGAAAAAGCACAATTTTTGGGAGATGAATCTAATAGACTGAGAGGAGGATCATCAAAGAAAGGTTCCGATATTTCTGATTCTGATATATCAGAGAATAAATCTATATCAGAGATATGAGAAAATTATAGAACTCTGGCACTCAAAGCATAAGTTATATCACCTTGGAACTGTGCAGTATGACATTGTTCTGAGGAATCAGTAGACTTCTCTAGTTCATCTGGAACTTTGATCTTGTGCTTCTCAAGAAGCTCAGACATGATGTCCATATTCTTCTTGAAACACTTATTATCTGAATTAAAACCCTTGCTTCAATAATAACACTTGGATGTGCTCCCTTTCTTCTTAACTTTCTTCATTAAATCTTCATATGAATCTTCATCTTCAATTTCTGACTTTGGCTTCTTCACAATTTGCTTCTCATTTGATTTGAATTTCTTGCTTCCTTGAAACAAGAGAGCATGATCCTTTCCCTTTGAAGAATTAAGGCCACCCATATGGATCAATTTATCTTGATCCTTTGTTAGTGAATCAAGAAAATAATTTAAAGAAGGCATTTTCCACTTAGGAACAACAAGCCTAGTTGCATGAAAAGTAGACACAAAAACTGAGTAATCAGGACCCAATTTTGAAAGAATGGAAAGGATTAATTGATAATCTACTTTATCAATCCCACATTGCTTGAGCATTAGAACAAGTGACTTGAACTTGGTGAAGAAACCCTCAAGAGATTATAAATTGTTTGGACTTAGTGAGAATAACTCAATCTCCAATTGATGCGCTCTTAGCTCATCTTGAAATCCAAAGAGAGACTCCAATTGAGTCCATACTTGGTTTGGAGTGGTCAAACCATCTAGTTGAAAGAGTAGATCAGGAGAAATAGAGAGGCAAAGCAATCCATAGGATTCATCCAACCTATTATGCCACTTAGCTTTCTCAATCACAGCATTGGGCTCATTCTCCAAAGCTAGTGTAACATTGTATAATCCTCTACTGCGCAATAGAATGGAGATTTTGGCTTTCCATTCGTGGTATTTGAAGGAAGTAAGAATTATAGCTGATGAAGAATCCATATTTCTGAATTGATGTGCTCAAGAATAAAATCTCTGCAACCTGCAAAACAAACTAGGAGAAAATCTTGTAAGCTAGACAAGCTCTTCTTCAGAGAGGGATAGGAGACTGGAAGAGCTCCTCAACTATGTAGAAATTGATCAAAATTGTAGCTCTGATACCATGTATAAATAATAGATCAATTCTATGTGCAATGATGCTAAAAAGAAGCACAGGAAATAGATCTTGCTACTAAGACTTCTCACAAGCATACATAGGAAAAATAGAGAGAAGAAAAGAGACTGAATCACATGAATGAAGAGATGAATATTGGTTTGTATCCTTCCATTGAATAATGATGAATAATAGTGTACATAAATAGTACATCCCTCATAGGAAAATCTAATTTTATGGAAACAACTCATAAAGCTCAAAAAGGCTAACTTACTAAAATATAGCAAAACCCCCATAGGTGGATAAAGCACTTACTAAATCTATCAAGGACCTCACGAGCTGGAAAAAGCATGAGTGAGTTGTTAAGGAGATGGAAATAACATGCTAATCCTAGAAAATGGAGAAAAACTAATGGAGGATGGGTTGGAAACAAAATCTCCCAGTTTCCTAGTTGACTAGCTTTTATCTTATCCATAGAAAAGCAGGAAAAGCAGAAAAAACAGAATAAAATAGAATCTACTGTAAAGTCCTATATACTAATTCTGGATGGTCAAAAGGTGGTCAAGATCAACCTAGAATTGGAAATAAATCATTCCTAGGATATAGAGGGCATGTATTGACTTTAAGGTGCAAGTGGATGCCAACTAATTAAGCTAGTGGGTGAATAATTAATCAAATAATGATTAATTATTTTATCCTAAGTTGTGAGTGGGTTTAATATATTCCAACAAAAGGAATATTTTAAGAATATGCATTTAATAATGATTCCTCAATCTAATACATAGGACTTCCTGAGCATATACTTGGCCTATCACTGGGGATATTGGAAGTACTATAAGGTTTGACCATTAAGTGTAAGTATGTGGGCCCTATACATGGTTAGGGTTAAAATTTAGGCCTTAGGGCCTACATGAATATTGATTGAATCCAATCCCAAGAATAAATACTTGAACCATAACACATGAGCTCTCAACATGATATTTGAACCCCAACTAACACAATGGAACCATTTAATTCTTTGTTGGAATATTGGCCCCATTTGTTTTTTTTGGAACTAGGTATTGGCTTTGAGTCCTTGATCACATAAATAAATTAAACTCAAAAATATTATCAAGCAATTCACAACCAAATTTATTCCATCATTACTGCTTCCATCGTATCAAGATTTCTCCTTCCTTGCTCTTAATAAAAAGATTAATATTAGTACTTCTAAATAGTGAAAAAGTATTTACCATAGATGAGTGATTAATTACTTTCTTCATTGAACGCCTAATTAAGATACATTTAATAAATGGTGATTTTTGATTTGTGAATAAAAAAGGGTGTCACTAAACTCATATTGCAGACTAGGGTTTAAATATTGATCCGTCGGACCTCAACTTTAGTGCATTAAAAGTTTGTTATGAAAGAATGCAATCAACAGGTTAATTAATGGAACTGCATTAACAGAAATTAAATGCTGAGAATAGGAATGAAAACCACAACACTGATAGATAGATACAAGGAAGAAAACACAGAAACAGAGTCACAAACAGAAGTTGATAACAGAGTTCACCCCCTCCACTGGGCTACGTCTCCAGGTCCCTCTCCAATGGGTACCGATCCAATTAATGGCTTTAAATGGTACAAAATGGTTTTGGCATCAACTTCAGCATTTGCAGAAACAAAATGCTAGACAAGAAGTCTTCAAGACCTCCACTCTGGAACTTACAACTTGGACTTCAAAAGATAAAGAAGCCAAACTATAACAGAGAAATGGTCGACTTCTAAATACAAACAACACTCTGGATAAATTGCAACAAAACTCTCCTGCTATGTACTGTCTCTGTCAAAATTAACTACAGAAAACTGTAAAATAGAAGGCTGAATAGAAAGTCTTCAAGACTCCTCTCTGGAAATTACAATCAGGTCTTCAAAAGGCAAAGAAGCCCACATGTAATAGAGAATGGTCGAATTTATACTAACAACATCTGGAATAATTTTACAGCAAACTATTTTTTTTCTCCCGTACTGGCTGAAAAAATGGAATCCCCTCCACGGCTAAACTAGAATGGAACCCTTATATCGTGGCCATAATCGAGCTGTTGAAGCGTTCAGTGGGAGGAATTGTCACCGGTTCGACTCGCCAAAACGTTATCAAAGAGTCTGTTTCGTCTCCTCCTGCCAAATGCCAACTCGTTCATCATAACCGACCGTTCCATATTCCCGTAACGTTACCAACAGGATGTTCATATCTCCCAACGTGGCAACAAAACTATGCCAAATATGATACCTGCCAAAGCGTTACTCATATGCCAAGACGGAACCAATGCATTTGTTCCCTTCCCTGAAACACGGCATCAAACCTGTGTACTACTGCAAAAACCATTTTGAAATGTCCCTGCGCGAACGCATTGTAGAAGTTTTAGTCATCTGAGCTTCCACCGTTGCGGAACAGGACAAGCAACGGGCTCCAACGAATTCTATCTCCATCGACTGTTGGTTGGTTTTCGAGTCGGAAGCTTTAGTTACTTCAGTTTTCGCAGTTGCGGATGGCGCACCACCTCTTTTTCTAATTCCGTCGAGTTATTTTGCTGATATTTTAAGTTTTGGGCTTCCACAGTTGCGGCTGCCAGAAGATTTATCCTTCCGATCAAGATTGTGTCCGTCGTTGCGGCTGCCGGAAGCCTTTATACCTCCGCTGTTATGGCTCCCGTTCCACTCTGACTTCTGATCCTTTCTATCTCTGCCGTCGCGGCTCTTTTATCGCTCCGACTTCTGATCCGTCCGATGTTACGGAAGGAAGAAGGCCTTGTGAGCTCCACCATAGTGTAAGAAGATGTCCTTCCATCCTCTGATGTTGCGAAAGGAGATCTCTTCCGACCTCCGATCTTCGTCAACAGATCATGAATCAAAATACGTGGCATTTTCACAACTGTGAATGGAAATGTCACCAAGCTATGCAATATACGTCACATGAATATCCTTCCAACATTGCAACATCTTAGCATTTCATTTGATGGGGTTCATAACATATATGCAAAGTCTAGTTTCGGAAGTCTAGTTTTGGAACATGTGGGAAAGAAACAACCTATGCGCATAGCCTTCTCTATGCAAAACCATATGTAAGAACCATTGTAATAGCCATTGTACCATTTCTTCTTATTGGATCAGTGTAACTTTTTAAAGACGAATGACCCCCTGGATCATTCCTCCCCATTGGAGAGCTTTTGGACCTCCAAAAGCCTAGATCACCCTGTAGGTAAGTGAGGGTACAACTTCCTCACCTTTCCAATCTCCATACATCCTGCCTTGCTTAGAATCTGCATATTAGTCTCCTTGTCTATGACCAAAGGAGGTTCATACCATTTAAAATTATTTGCATATTTGACTGGAGATAAGCTCAAATAGAAAGACTTAAAGATCTCAAAATGATCATAAACAAAATTGAGATTTTTACCTTTCAATCTTCCCTTGGTGATCTGCAACCAAATTTGCTTTTCAACTTCAAAAGGATGATGGTTTTCATGTCTAGCTTTGCAAATTTCCCGACTCTTCTCCTATTGTTCTTGCGCTATCTGCTGCACTATTTTCTTTGCATCATGATCTCCACCTCTCACATATTTTGTGCCGAAATAAAATTCCACATGTGACTTCAACAGATAACAAAAACAAGTCTCGAAAGGAGATTTAATGCACTGCATGTGCTGCAACTGTTCACCCCAAGCCTTACAATAATCATGAACAGTCTTTTGAATAACCATCCGATTCATGCCAAGATTTGGAAGAGGCATGCTTTGCTACAACTGTACTTCATGTTGTACATCTCTATTAAGTGATTTACCACTTTCCAATGATTCACATTTAACTGCCATTAATGAAAACTTCCTACTAGCATTCACTATCATTTTCATTTGACTTGTAGTGACTAATGCTAGATTTGTTTTCATACGATGTGCACGAACAATGTATTCCACACCACCTTTAAAGAGATGATATTTGTTCTGCTCTCTATAAAAGACTGCTTTCTAGTCATACAAATATGGAATCCCAAGTACAATTCCACAAATGTCCAGTGGTACTACATTTAGTTCTACCTCATCCATAAAATTTTCAGTGATTGCAAATTTCAAAACACATTTCTTTGTAACTTGCAATTGTGTACCATTAGTAACCCAACCAAGAGGATAGGGTTTTTCATGAGGCATAGTAACTAAATGCAATTTCTTAACCACTTCTTCTGATATCAAATTCACTTGAGAACCACTATCAAACAATGTATCCACCTTTGTATGATTTGTAATGACACGAACATGAAACAGTTCACTTCTTCTTTTATAACCATGCATAGAAGTAGATAGCATATTTGTACTTGTACTTGCACATGAATTAGAACTTGAACTTGCATCAATGGAAAGAGATATACCTTTATCTTTACCTCGGATCCCTATTGCTGTGATCTTAGTCTCATCACCTGAATAAGATCCCAAGTCTTGAATTATTGCTGCAGTAGCTGCTTGATTATCCTTATCTTTGTTTTTATTTCTTCCCATCCACTTTGGCTTTAATTATGGATGAAGTTTCCATCACTTTGAAACATCATGCCCTTTCTGACTATGTGAGCATGTGGGTCTCTCACCCTCTTTCATGATGGTAGCTGTTTCCTTTCCCTTATCTTTGCTTTTATCTTTGTTGTCCAATTTAGATGACTTCTTCATAAACGAATCATCATCATGCTTACCCCTAGCTTCTAAATGTGTAGCTTGAACACATACATCATCCAAATTACTGGGGTTAAACATCAACAAAGTATGCTTCAAATAAGAATGCATGCCACCAATATATTTAAGAAGAGTTTCTTGTGTATCCAATGCAACATTCAATGCAATAGCCTTCTTTCTGAATTCATGAGTATAATCTTGAATGCTTTGTCCTTTAGCTTGTCTAAACATTATCCATCTCATTATTAATTGCTTCATATGACCTAAAGGATAAAATTGCTTTCTTAATACTTCAATGAATCCATTCCAAACTGAAATAATTTTACCATTCTTTCGAAGATCTTGCTGAATCTTGCTCTCCCACCAAGTAAGAGCCATTCCACTCATCCTCAAAGTGGCCAATTGAATCCTGGAAGGGTCATCATTAATGCCCTACACCCTGCAATATACTTCAAGCTGCTTGATCCAATTGTCTAATTTTTCAGCATCTACATCTCCATTATAAATAGGTAATTCAAACTTTACATCCAATTTGAAATAAGACATATTAGGACTTGCATTATTCGAATGAGAAGTATGAGAAGAAGATAAAGTTTGATTAGTGTCAGGAGGATCACCATCACCTCCTACTCCTTTACCCTTTTCTTCCTTCTTCGCTTCTACATCTCTGGATGAAGATCCTTCTTCTTTCTTCTTCCTTTCTGCTCTCTCATCGAGTAGAATTTCCATCATGGCTTTCATGCTGATAAAAGCCTCCAAAAACTCAGTTTCAGAAATGACAGGTTTTTCCCGTTCGGTATGTCCTTCTTCTTCCCCTCGTGGAGAAGACATGGTTCTCAAGAATGTTCTCCTAGAGCCAATCTCAGGATCTTCTTCAACTAATTCTCCTTCACCACGCTTTAACTTGGACTTGGTAAGCATTCACAAACTTGCACAAGCAGTCAACCAGCTCTGATACCAATAATATGATCCGTCGGACCTCAACTTTAGTACATTAAAAGTTTGTTATGAAAGAATGCGATCAACAGGTTAATTAATGGAACAGCATTAACAAAAATTAAATGCTCAGAACAGGAATGAAAACCACAACACTGATAGACAAATACAAGGAAGAAAACACAGAAACAGAGTCACAAACAGAAGTTGATAACGGAGTTCACCCCCTCCACTGGGCTACGTCTCCAGGTCCCTCTCCAATGGGTATCGATCCAATTAATGGATTTAAATGGTACAAAATGGTTTTGGCATCAACTTCAGCATTTGCAGAAACAGAATGCTGGACAAGAAGTCTTCAAGACCTCCACTCTGGAACTTACAACTTGGACTTCAAAAGATAAAGAAGCCAAACTATAACAGAGAAATGGTCGACTTCTAAATACAAACAGCACTCTGGATAAATTGCAGCAAAACTCTCCTACTATCTTCTGTCTTTGTCAAAATTAACTACAGAAAACTATAAAACAGAAGGATGAATAGAAAGTCTTCAAGACTCCTCTCTAGAAATTACAATCGGGTCTTCAAAAGGCAAAGAAGCCCACATGTAACAGAGAATGGTTGACTTTATACTAACAGCATCTGGAATAATTTTACAGCAAACTTTTTTTTTCTCCCGTACTGGCTGAAAAACTGGTATCCCCTCCTCGGCTAAACTAGGATGGAACCCTTATATCGTGGCCAGAATCAAGCTGTTTAAGTGTTCAGTGGGAGGAATCGTCACCGGTTCGACTCGCCAAAACGTTATCAAAGAGTCTATTCCGTATCCTCCTTCCAAATGCCAACTCGTTCATCATAACCGACCCTTCCATATTCCCGTAACGTTACCAACAGGCTTTTCATCTCTCCCAACGTGGCAACAAAACTGTGCCAAATATGATACCTACCAGAGCGTTACTCATATGCCAAGACGGAACCAATGCATCTCTTCCCTTCCTTGAAACACGACATCAAAACTGTGTACTACCGCAAAAACCATTTTGAAATGTCCCTGCGTGAACGCATTGCGGAAGTTTTAGTCATCTGAGCTTCCGCCGTTGCGGAAGAGGACAAGCAACGGGCTTCGACGAACTCTATCTCCATCGGCTGTCGGTTGGTTTTTGAGTTGAAAGCTTTAGTTACTTTGGTTTCTGCAGTTGCGGATGGTGCACCACCTCTTTTTCCAATTCCATCGAGTTATTTCGCTGATCTTTTAAGTTTTGGGCTTCCACCGTTGTGGCTGCCAGAAGTGTTATCCTTCCGATCAAGATTGTGCCCATCGTTACGGCTGCCGGAAGCCTTTATACCTCCACCGTTGCGGCTCCCGTTCTGCTCCAACTTCTGATCCTTTCTATCTCCGTCGTTGCAGCTCTTTTATTGCTCTGACTTCCGATCCGTCCGATGTTGCAGAAGGAAGAAGGCCTTGTGAGCTCCGCCATTGCGGAAGAAGATGTCCTTCCATCCTCCGATGTTGTGGAAGGAGATCTCTTCTGACCTCCGATCTTCGTCAACAGACCGTGAGCCAAACTACGCGGCATTTTCACAACTGTGAATGGAAATGTCACCGAGCTATGCAATATACGTCACATGAATATCCCTCCAACATTTCAACATCTTAGCATTTCATTTGATGGGGTTCATAACATATATGCAAAGTCTAGTTTCGGAAGTCTAGTTTCGGAACATGTGGGAAAGCAACAACCTATGCGCATAGCATTCTCTATGCAAAACCATATGTAAGAACCATTGTACCATTTCTTCTTATTGGATCAGTGTAACTTTTTAAAGACGAATGACCCCCTAGATCAAATATGTTTGTTTGTTGTTCAATTTTGAAGCTTCAATGAGGTGGCTGTTGCAATATGATACATGCAAAATTGCTAGTTATATTTCCTATGCTTAGTCAGGGAGGGAACACTTTACTCTAGAGGATCAAATATAGATCCACTACCCTTTGCGGTTATAGTGCATTAATATTTCAATGGGCCTACAACATTTTGTAGACTAATTTTCCAATAGATTTTCCAAAGTGATGATCCCCGATGGTTGATGGAATACATTTCAAGGTTTCCCTAGGGAGTGTGTAGAAATCATTTTAAGAATAAATTGCCTCCTTCTATATCATTTATGATGACCAAAGGAGTTCATCAGTAGAAAGTGTGCTACCTGAATCTATGCAATTCTTGTTTTTCTTGTTAAGATTAGGACCACCCTATTTGTCATTTATCATGTAGGAAATCACCATTGGTATTGTCTCATGGTACAGATGCTATATTATTGGACACCCAAATTGGAAAGGGTGGGGTATGAATAGGCTCATACCATTTGACCAAGGAGTTTCACACACATTCCTAGGCTAGTGAATCTATTTCTCATTCATTATAAGGATTGTGAGATAGTCCTACTGGTGAGGTAACTAAGGAGACTTCCAAGAATATTAGGGATATCGTTGCATATCCAACTCAATATTTTGACCTTGGGTTGATTGATATCTCATAAGATAAGGTCATTTTGTCAGTTTCTATTATATATGTTTATAAAGGTTGGTAGGTCAAGTCGAACAAGGAGAAGGCGTATTCACCTCCAGCTCTCATTAAAATACGGGTATATTAATGATTCTCAATCCTAGAGTAATGTCATTAAAGGAAGTTTTGTACCTTTCCCGAGACAAGGGAACCTCCTCCTTAGGTAATGTAGCATTAAGCAACAGGTTTAATACTTTCACAAAAAATCTATTATTTGAATGGATTTTTTTATTCTTTCTTAAAATGGGAGAGGGATGAAAATCCTTGGTAGGAGTCAAGTTATTCAAGGAGTCTTAAAAAATCCTAAGTGTTAAGCAACCAAGTCCCAGAAATAGCATAAAATTAACATAAATAGACCAGAAGAAAGTAATCAACGCCTTAATGACAAAGAATAGAAATGATAACAATCCTCTTAGAGGGAGGAAACTTCTTAGACAATGTACTAAGTACACAAGACAAGACAAGATACCATCATGACTAAAATGAAAATATCTCCTTCCTATATATAGGAGACAAAGGTGCACAATAACAACTAATAGACCCTCTAATAGACCAAAGATGACATTAATAATATGTAGTACACTACAATATAAGGGGTAATGTGACACGCTATAGGGAGGAATGTGCCCAATATTTAGGGCTTAACTTGCCCATCCCCTTTACAAAATCGTTTTCCTCAACACTTGGGTAGTTGTGGATAACTTTTTATGAAGGACTCATCTTCCCATGTCGAATTTGCAACTATTAGGTTCTTCCACTTGATGAGGTACTTAGTAATGGCATGGTAATGGCTTGATTTCGTAGCTGTTTGGTGCTTGTTTAGATGATTTTTTTAGTTTCCCATATTATTTACCTTCTTGAAAAATGCTTTGACGATGAAATTGATCCACCTGTCATTTCATCATGTTTTTTTTGTCTTCAAGATTTGGAGAAATGCTTGTTGGTTCTAGAACTATGTAATATATCACTGCTTGAACTATCAATTTTTTGGCCCCTGCTTCAACTATACACTCCATTTCATTATTTTGGCCATACAAGTATCTGGAAGGTCTGATGTTAGAAGGAACTCTTTGTGTAATTACGTGCATAGCATGGTACATATCTTGAACAGGTGGAAGACTTATTGGAATATCTTCATATATCTTGGAAGGCTTATTAAGGACCCTTTGGAAATATGTGGAAATAGGAACCTTATATGTTTGAACATCTAGTGAGAATAACTATGTAATTACACCTTGTTTTCCTTTCTTTAACAATTTTTTCATACCATTATATCTAATTACCTATCTTGGTTTCCCCATGATACCATTTAACACAAATTTGTTTCATTCCAAAATTGTTTTTATGAAAAGCTTCTGAAAAATTAAAAGTCGTCGTTCCTAATTATTGTAACAATTGAATCCTTAATACAACATCAACAACACCCATTAGGATATAAATCACGGGACTATTCAATACATATTCCCCCTTTGTAATATTGATATTATGACATTTCCCTTAAAAATTGATGGTTCCTCCAGCTGTAATCATTTGTTGAAATTCCAGTGTTGGATATACAAAGAAATTGAGATCTTTGGATACTTTATAGTGACTGAAATTATGAGTACTATAAGAATCAATCAAGACTATTACCTTTTTATTTCCGATATATCCTTTGATCTTGAGAGTTTTAAGTGTGCTAATTCCAACCAAAGGATGATAAGATATGGTGGGAGTAATCACCTCTAGTTCACGTCCTTGTGGTGGTTCCCATTCTTTTTGTTCTTCCTCTTCACATTCTATGTAGAATAATTTATTTTCTCCACACTTATGTCCTTTACTGTACTTGTTTCCACAATTAAATCATAGATCCTTATCTATTCTTTCCTCTAGTTGTTGATGTGTCAACCTATGAGGTGGTTTAGAAGAAGGAACATCATTCTCTATAAGTGTTGGAGGTGGTATTTCTAGCTTCCACCACCATATTTTTACTTTCAACCTTCCTTTCCATCATGAAATTATTCTCCAAGGTTGGTGGTTTGAAGATACACACCTCACGATGAATGTTATCCTTCAAGGTTGCAATAAAGAGATCCAACAAATGATCTTCTAAAATATTCTTCACTTTGACACTTAGCTTCTAAAAATTCTTGATGTGCTACGTAATTGGACATTTTTGCTTTATTTTTACCAAATGGTTTAAGAAGGTGCTCCTATTTATATGTCCATAATGCGCAATAAATTCTTTTATGAATATTGACCAAGAGATAGCAAAGTCCTTTTTACAGTCACAAAGCCATTGATACCAGACAAATTGATCATGCTCTAAATATAAGGATGCAATGGTTACCCTTTGTAAAGTTGGCACCTAGTGTACATCAAAGAATTGCTCCATCTAGAATATTGATGTTGTTGGATCATTTCCATCAAACTTTGTCATGTTAGTATTGGGAAGTTGGGTACCCCTTGGTGACCATCCGTAATGACTTCCATTACTAGAATACTTTCCTCTTGGAATCTTTTTATTCATGGAACGTTTGACTTTGGTTTGCCACGGTTAACTATAGTTACCTTAGTTTGGCCATAATTGACTACTTGATGACCATGATGTTATATGGTTGATTATGCTTGACTTCAACTATCACAAACCTACAAATTACAATAAAAAAAAATATTATTGTAATTTTTAGGCTTGTGACAAAATGGCATCAGACAATGGTTTACAACACTTGGCTTGAACAAGCCCAACATTGAAACTTTATTTGAATATGGTTTGATTCTCTTATGAATGGGAAGAGAATAATAACTTTGTCTTTTCAAGAAATTATGGTAGATGTAGGAATGTATGTGGAAGAGGAATCTCATCCTAGGAATCCAGTGAACAATGAAAATGGTAATCTAAGGGAGGGTGAAATTTGAGTAAATATTAATGAAATTCAAAATGACAACCCATCTGAGTTACGACAATCTGTTAAAGAAATAATAACAGAATTAAAAAGAGTTAAAGAAGATAATGAACATATGATGAAAGCATGGGAGGAATTAAATAGCATCCTATTGTCTAAACTACATAGTAACGAAAGAGAGAAGAATAAAGAACCTGAACTTAACATGGAAAAAACTACACCTTACAAATGTAAGGGAAGGAAACTGGAATTTTCCAAACATGAGACTGAATATTCAAGTGAGGAATCAACCAAGCACAATACAGAAAAACATCAATATTCTAGTGAAAGTAGTGGCAATAATTAAAAGAAGAAGAAATATAAACCTTATGAAGAAATTTCTGGAGAATTCAAAAAGATCAAACATCCTATGTTTAATGGAGAGATCAAGAAAGGGGAAGAACCAAAAGATTTCTTATCTAGAATGAAGAAATATTTCCAGATTTATAACTATTCTGATGAATTAAAGGAAAAAATGGCTATCTATAACTTAACAGGAAAATAAGACATCTGGTGGCAGGACATACAAAAAGTGAAAGGTATAAAATAATGCTATGTAACATGAAGACTATTCAAGAAACATTTTAAACAAAAGTATCTTTCCTAACAATATTATGAAGAAAAAGCTAAGGAATTTTACGAATTAAGGTTAGGTGCCATGACCATGAAAGAACTTTGTAGTAAATTCCTAAGTTTACTTCGTTATGTGCCTTATATAATAGGTGGAAAACCAAAATACAACGATTTCTCAGCTGCTTGACTTTTATGTTTAAAGAGAGGATTGAGTAAGACAATCCAAAAACATTGGAAGAGGCAATGAGAAAAGAAAAATTATGCTATGATCAGAATAAGAATAAAAGAGAAATTATACCTAACTGGAAAACTAAAAGATGTGACAACTTTTATGAAAGAAAGAATAATACTAATTTTTACAAAAATATTGGGAATAAATACAGAGGGTAGCAAGGAAATAATTATAAAGGATTTAAACCACAAAACCCTACGACAAATGAAAGAGAACCACCCACAAAATTTAATAAGAACAATTCACAGAGGGAACCACTAAAATGCTGGGAATGTGGCAAGCCATATTACTTTAAGAACTTCCCCATAAGAAAGATTTTTTTGAATAATGTTCACTCATTCAAGAAGATGCTACAGTTGGGGATATGACTAGAAGAATGCCCATAAATAATGTTTCATTGGAGAAAAAACAAGCATACCATCAAACTTCAATGGTTGAAATCGAAGTTATGATAAAAGGTCAACCCACTTCTATACTAATTGATCCATGTGCAAGTTTAAGTTATGTATCACCTAGGATTATAGCATTGTGTAAATTATCACAAGATAAATTTCAAAAATCTTGGCTGGTACAACTAGCCACGGGTACCAAACATAAGGTCAATAATTATGTGGAAAACTATGGATTATGATGAATGAATTGAATACACATGATGTTCTAAATATGCTACCATTAGGTTCTTATGATTTACTGATAGGAGTGGATTGGTTAGAAAAACACAGGGTTATGTTAAATTGCTATGATAAAAATTTTACGTGCATGGATGATAATGGCAAAACAATTAATGTAAAAGGAATTCCCAGAAAGGTTATCATCAGAGAAACTTATTTTCCTTGCAGACGAAAAGATCTGTATGTAAGGGATGCAAGGTTTTTGCAATCTATGTAATGGATGATGAGGAAAAATGTAAGCAACTTAAAATAGAGGATATAGCGATCTTAAAAGATTTTAAGAACATATTTCTGGAAGAAGTTCTCGGACTACCTCCAATAAGGGACATAGACTTTACGATCAATATGGTACCATAAGAAAAAGATCCATATTAGATGGATATAATAGAACTTAATGAAATTAAATCACAATTGCAAGAACTAATTGATAAAAAGTACATTCGACCTAGTGTTTCCCCTTCGGGAGCACCAGTCTTATTTGTAAACAAAAACGATGGCACTTTAATACTATGCATAGATTATCGGAAATTAAACAAGATGATTATTAAAAATTGATATTCTTTACCCTGAATAGACGGTCTATTCGATCATTTCCGAGGGGTAAAAATATTCTCCAAAATATATTTAAGATCTAGATATCATCAGGTATATATCGAGGATGAAGACATCTTTGAAACTGCTTTTACAATCCGATATGGTCATTACTAGTTCGTTGTAATACCCTTTGGGTTAACAAATGCACCTGCAACTTTTATGTGCTTAATTGATAGTATCTTGAGGAACTACTTAGAAAAAATTTTAGTCATCTTCATCGACGACATATTGATTTACTCAAATAATAAACGGGAACACAAAGAACACCTAAGAATAATTTTACAAGTGTTAAGAGAAAAACAAATTTTGATAAGTTTAGCAAGTGTGACTTCTTTAAAGACATAATTCAATATCTAGGACACGTAGTTTATAAAGATGGAATATCAGTTGATCTAGATAAGATTAAGGCTGTCACTAAATGGCCAGTTCCTAAGAATGTAACTGACATAAGATCGTTAATGGGGATTACTAGCTATTATTGAACATTTATTGAATAATTTTCTAAGATATCCTACGCCATACCTTCACTGCGGAAGAAAGGTAAGAAATTTGATTGGAGCGAAAAGCGTACCTAAAGTTTTAATAAACTAAAACACATGTTAACCACAACTCGTATCTTAAAAATTAATGATAATTTTAAGGATTTCATCGTATGTACCGACACATGTAAGAAAGGATTAGGAGGGGTGCTAATTTAAGAAAACCACATCGTGGCCTTTGAATCTAAAACGTTTAAAAAACATGAGAAGAATTACACTACACGTGACTTAGAACTGGTTTCAATCATACATGCACTAAAAATGTGGTGACACTACCTCATCGGAAGAAACTTTTTGCTGATGTCAGATAACATAAGCTTAAAGTACTTGCTTGACCAACAAAACCTTAATGCTAGACAAGATAGGTGGTTTCCATTTTAAGTGAATATTACTTTGAAATAAGACATATAAAAGGAAAAGAGAATAAGGTTGTGTATTTTTTAAGTCGTCACACAAACTTACTATTTGTGATCAATAGTTGTGAATCATATTTAGAAATAAGATCTTAATTGCATAAAATTTTAATAAAGAATATCAAAACCTAAAAGAAAAGATTGCAAAAAATGAAAGGAACCAAATAAAAATAGATCTTAGTCTGAATGGAAGAGGGTTACTACTACATAAAAATAGACTATATATACCAAATTCAACAGATATTAAATTAACTGTTATGGGTGCGTTACATATATGACCGTATTTAGGACACCCTGGATACTAGAAAATGATCACTACGATAAGAAATGACTTCTTTTGGTCTCATATGAAAATGAGATAGTAGAATATTTAGCATGCTCCATTGAATGCCAATAGGTAAAAAAAAAACACCAACATCCAACGGGGTTATTGCATCCACTACCCATTCTAAAATGGAAATGGGAAGTAATCGACATGGATTTCATAATAGGTCTACCTAGAAATTTTAAACAACATGACTCAATCATGGTCGTAGTGGACAAATTAAGTAAAGCAACTAAATTTATTTCGATAAAATCTACTTATAAGGCTATTAACACTGCCGATATATTTGTGTGAGAAATTTTTAGATTAAACGATGTACTTAAGGTAATAATCTCGAATAGAGATGTAAAGTTTGCATGAAATTTTTGGAAAGCCTTGTTTAAAGGACTAGGCACACAATTAAATTTCAACACTGCATATCATCCTAAAATGAATGGACAAAATAAAAGAGTAAACTGTATGTAATGGATAAACATGACAAGCGGGAAGATTACTTGCACTTAGTAGAGTTTTCTTACAATAATCATTTCCAAGTATCAGTTGGAATGAGTCCCTTTGAAATTATGTATGGATGAAAATGTAACACTCCACTTTTTTGGAGCAGTCCAGTCGACAGGTTAATGTTAGGTCCCGAGTTGTTAAAAGTTATAGAACTAACAGTGAAATAGGTACAACAAAATTTGAAGGCTTCCCAAGATAGGAAAAAGAGTTATGCTGAATTGAAGAGAACTCCTCGAGAGTTCCAGTTAAGAGAGCATGTATACATAAAGGTAAAACCCAAGAAAATCTCCCTAAGACTAGGATGATATTCAAAATTGGAACCCAGGTATTGCAGGCCATTTGAAATTTTGGCAAAAGTAGTACCGATAGCATAGCAGTTATCCTTACCACCTACGATTGAAGTACATAATGTTTTTCATTTTTCCATTTTGAAGTACATTCATGATGCTACTCATGTGATTGACTGGAATGCTATACAGGTGGAACCCGAATGAGAGTTTCAAGTGGGCCTGAAGCGTATTCTCGATAGGAGAGATCTTTTACTATGAAACCATACCATCAGATTAGTCAAGGTGCAATGGAAGCACCTTATTTCGAAAGATTCCACTTGGGAATTGGAAAGTGATATGTAGGAGGCATATCTGGTCCTATTTCAATATGAAATAATGGAAGAATAAAGGCAGAAAAATAATAACACTGAGGATGATGTTATACTCTAAGGGGAGGTATATGTAACACATAGAAAATTATTTTCTTTTGAATATTTTATTTTTAAATATTTTGACAAGAAATTCAAAAATATATGTAATTGATTATTCTTATTTATTAATTAAAAATACTGAAAGGAATAAAAAATGAAATAGTTGTTGAAAGAGTGTTTGCTGACCCAGAAGGGGAAAAGACAAGTGGCAAAAGCTGCCGAGTGAGAACTCAAGTGATGCAGGAGACATCCTCCCCAATATCATGTCAAAACTCCTTGTGGAGTGCTAAATAGCAGGAGGCTCATAAATGACCAACTCCTAGGCAAAATACTATATAATAGTATGTCCATTTAGCTAGCAGGAGGCTAGCAGTGGATATGGAATTGATCTATGAATGCAAGAGATGGCACATTGCTAAGATTTTGTCCTTGTGGTTCAACAAACAAGCTTGGGGGTTCTGGAGCAAGTGAGACTTGAATGCTCTAGGAGTTGGGAGGAATGGTTGTTTTCATTCTATTTTCCTAACATTGGTGTCAGGTTCATTACTATACTTATTATATGTTCTAGACTTGTTTAAAGTAAAATTTTAATTTAATTATGAATCGTATTTACATTTTTACAGTAATGGTATAATGCATATGTTCCTATTATCTTCTCTATTTTATCTTATTATGTAATCTAAACTGATCTTAATTAGAAGTAGTAGATTTATGATCTTAATATATTACGACAAATATCTATTTTGGGATTCCATACCTGAATCAAATATTCGTATAATAATGGTTGTAATGTTAGTGTAATTAGGAAATCTAAATGAAGAACTACCATTGAGCTAGTTAAATGTTCTAATTTATGCTTGCTTATGTTCTATTACAGTATTTTAAATGGATTTATTTCAACTAACCATATTCTTAGAAGTCAATGGATTCCTACATAGCTAGACTTTGTCTTTTTATTTTTAAACCATATCAATTTAAAATGTTATTTCAAACTAGAATCACATTGTTAGAGATCCTATGGCTAGAGACGATTCCCTATATCTTTTATGTTGAATGGCTTATTCATAGAAAGACAATTCCAATATATAAACAATAAACAAAAGAGTGTCAATTGATGCTTTTAAAACAGAGTAAGATCCGAGAGGATTCTTCTTTTCAAAGAAACAAATCCATAAGTCGCAAAACTACTCTAAGTAGTGTAGAGAAAAAATCAAGTGAAAAACATCTCTTCTATCCCAAAACCATCCAAATGCAGATCGAGATGGTTTCTTCCATCCTTGGTGATGGGGGGGAGTAAGGTTTTAAGAAACCAATCTAGGAGGATCCTATCATCTAACTGGATTTTACACAAGCTATGAGGATGAAGCCACTCATGGATATGATATGTGATATGGGTAGTGGTGTTTTATTGATAGGATAATAGGATTTCCACGTCCTCATCGTAACAGACAGGTAGTTAGAAGTACTGGAGAAACATCGAGGCTAACGAGGAAAATTCAGGATGAGTAGCATGGGGCAGCTTGATATACCATTTAGATACAACACTACTAAGTGTGTGTTGGAATAGCTGCAATCAGATAGAATCATCCACTATGCTGTTAGAGGAACACCATAAGTGGAATGACATAATGCGGTTTTTGGGGTCTTCTCCCACCTTTCCATAAAACCCTACAGATGTATTATGGGAGTTTGGTAGGCACGGGAGGCCACAATGTGTCATGACAGATGTGGCCATTTGTCAACCATGCCAATTTAGGCAGGTTGAGACAAGCCATAAATGGTATACTGGGAACAGGACTAGATCAAGGAGGGCCAACAATGGTGCTGGGACCGACATGCATGTAGTTTCCGTGTGCAAATGGGGGGTGGTATGGTTGACTTCTGATAATAGTATTAGTCATAGGAATGGTGTGAATATATGGCATGGTGGTAGAAGGGACAATTCCACCATGCATAAATAAAGGTACAATATGAACCATGGTGGCTAGAGTGGGTAGCAAACCAGATGCAGTGTGTGCGTTCGCAAGGGGCCCATTAGAAACATGACTTGTAGGTCTGACAAAAGGGATACTTGATATCATGGGTGGAGTGATCATGATTCCATTATCGACCATCCCCACTGAAAGGGGTTTGGAGGTGCACCAACGATGGGGCTAGATGGGGTGATGAACAAGGTAGGTTCGGATGGATAGGAATCTGAATTAGAATTTGATGCAGTGTATGTCTCTAAAGGCAGTGAACGATGTCAAATATGGGTCTGACAGTGGCAATTCAAGGAACCAAACTGAGGGGTACGCCCCCTAAGTTTATGCAAGTAGTGTGATGGAGAAATGATGACATCATGGTGTGTTGTATGATGAATGGAGGATTAAGAGTGTGAAACGCAAGCTCAAAATTCCAACTGCAACCGAGTGTGACAAAGGAGAGATGAGAAATGGTGGATTACAGGCAAAAAGAAAGATCTAAAATCAAACTATAACAGCGTGTAACAATAGGTGAGTCTACTACAAAATGACCAAAAATCCAACAAGAAGCATTACCTAAAAATAAAATGATGCACTAACCTATGGGGTATAAGTGTAAGCAAAATCCTAGCTACAAGATGGAAACCTATAAAAAATTGTATCCTTTGTTGGGTGGTCAAATCCGCAATCAAACAATACAAAATGGAAGAACTAGAGGATAAGAGAATCCCACTACTGAGAGGGATATCGGGTAAAATATCCCTAAAAGACCGGAAACTAGGCTACCTCGTTCATGACACTAATGGTTTCCTAGAAGTTGAACCCTTTGGTCCTCAACAACTGATATGGTCCTCGACATGAATGAGGAGGACTATGAAGGATTAACCTTTGATGCAAAATAGAGTGCAGTATTCAACCCTAACTTTTGGATCCCCTTGATTGTGGCTTACTCCTTTAGAGTGGGGGTAATCCCCATAGACTGTTTGTGACCATGTCAACAAGTACTAGAGGATTTTGGCACCCTAGAGGACAAAATCTATGTCTCAAATGTAAGTGATGAAGGGGTGTTATTTGGATTCCTATACCTAGTGTCCTAACCTAACTACAAGAATTTTTTGGTCCTCAAATGAGGTTACACTGTTGGTTGAGTTAAGTTAAATTTTAGGCTCAGCTTGGGGCCATGGAATAAGAGTTTTACTTTAGGGTATGAGATGTGTGGACAAGTGATGTGTAACCCTAGCAATCTCATGACCGAGACACAAATGAAGAAAAATAAATAACAATAAATGACATTAAATATTTTTCAAAACAACTAATTCTTCCAGCAAACAAAATGTACACAAGTAAATGAGTGCATAAGGAACGTAACAAGATATAGGAAACACACTATGGGTCTCAACTACCAAGCTTGATTAAGGGGGATCACATACAAGGGATAAGACCGCAAAAAAAAACAGGGGGCTGCAACCAATTAGATGTGGAAGAAAAGAGTCGAGGAAGGGGTAGAACACAGACAGAGGGTCTGGAAAGGGTCTCAAATACCGAAAGGACTGAAAAAACTGCAGGTTGCACTTGTCGGTGGAATAGGTGCGTTCGAGGTCACATAGAACTATAAAACACTTGTGATCGGGGCCAAAAATTAGTAGAAATACTTAGGTCACACAAAACTAGGGTTTCTGCGTAATAGTTCACACAAAATAGGGACACAATAGCGACTGGGATCACTTCGAAATCCTATACAAGTGCGATCTGTAGTTTTGGTCTAGGTCGCACTTATTGGGGAAAAAGGAATGACGTAGGTCACGCTTATTGGGGAAAAAGGTTAGATCTAGGTCATAGTATTCTACTGGATAGGTGCGATCTGACTATAACTGAGGGTTTTTAAGAAAAAACTATCAGCTTGGGCCACAAGATCATACATTATGACAAGACTGGTTTGGATCTTCTGCAGGGGGGTCATATCTATGACGTCTGAGGGTATCCAAGTAGAGAAAACCAACAAAAACATATGCAAAAATATATCCAAGGGGATCTAGCGAGTGGATTCACCAAAACTATGGTGGGGATTTATCCCATACTACATGAAAAAACACCTACCATGGATCAACTGGATGAAAGGGTAGAGTTCATGGTGCAAGGGATTTCTCAATCTCAACTTATAACAAAACAACAACAATAATTGAATATTTTTAATCTAATTAATGCAATCAAATAACAAAAAATACCTTTAAAATGGGCCACTGCACCACAATGAGGAAATGGTTTGTAGTCTCCCACGATCCTGGCCTTCGTGTCTCTCCAACAAAGGGTTGTCACTAGAAAAAGGATTAAGGGTTGCACAGAGAGAACTCGATGTGCAACATGGGATACTTGGCTAAAGGATGTCATGGAAAAAAGGTTCTATAAAATGTAAGGGATGTCCATGGGAATCTGATGAAAAGTTGAAAAGTTAAGGAATGTTTGTGGGGAGACCTTCACAATGTATTTATAAGGTGATCCAAGGTTTTATGACCCATGGTATTTTATTGTGCATGGAATTTATCCATTACTTTTTACCCATTCTCATTTTAGGGATTTTTGGTCCTTTTTGGAGAGAGTGGGGTTATGTCATAATAAATGCTAAACTTCTTTGTATTTATGGGGGAAGGAATAATAATATTTTGGAACAATTTTGGGGAAATTCAGTTGTGAAGGTCAAAACAGAGGAAACCATGGTGGGACTATGATGTATAATTATGGCCTGGAACATAGAGAGCTATGTGGACAATTTTTGGTGTTAACACCACCTAGTGATGATACTATTTTTTGGCCACTAAGATACCCATGTGAAGTGTGGATAAGTGTTTCAGTATTAAACAATAAAATGGTGCCTCCACAAATAGCTGGGTGGTTCAATGTGGTGAGCAAAAAAAACTCTACCTTGGATTTTGCATCCTTCTGAACCACACCTTCTTATTTGGATTTGATCGCACTTGCTTGTAGTAGGATTTCACAAGTTCCCTAAAAATCAACAACAACTATTGCTTTAAAATGAAGAACATTAGTGGGAATTACTTGGATTCCTATCCCAATCAATCCTAATCTAGCTAAAAATTGTTTTGTGACCTCCTTGGTGGAGGATTTTAGTTGGTTGAGAATTATGTTGGGATTTGACTTTATGAGGGTCCAAATTTGATTATATGTGTGAAAGGGAGGTATTTTAAAGCTTCCAAGTTTTTTGATTCAACAAGTCCACTTGTGAGTGCAAGATGAAGAACATACTTAAATGGAGGAGTATTTAGGTCCCAACTTGGTGTGTGCTTCAAATGAGAGATACACACATGTGTTTGTGAAAGAAAAATGGAAATTTGAAGCTAACTTATAAATCAAAGAGATATGAACATTGGTTCATTACTCCTAATTAATCTCTCAGTGTGGATGATGTTTGCAAAAGACAACTATAACCAACTTAAAGTGTTATAAGGGATGTATTTCAAACCTTTCACTTCTTTCTTATTTGTCAAGGTCACTTATGAGTGTAAGACAAAGATAACACTTGAAGTAAGAGGAGTCTTTAGGTTCTTCGTTTGTGTATAGAAGTGAACTAATATCATTATGATTTAAACAAGAAATATGCATGAAGCTAAAAGTGTGAAACTAATGTAAGTTTACTCAATTTTCCTAGACTAATAATTTCTATGAAAAGAAATGTATAAAGATATAGATTACTAATAGTGATATCTAGGATGTTCATTGGGGACCTCAAATCCTTTTCCTAATAGTTGTAAAATATGATTGTTTACTTCCTACCTAAGTTATGTGCTTTGATTACTAAATAAGTGAAAACAACTTAGGAGTTCTTATTTAATTCTTTAGTATGTATGAGAAGCCATTGAGAATTCAATTTTTAGTGTAACTAAGATAGAAAAACATAAAAAAATTAACAACTGCAAGTGTTTCAGAGACACATCCTTTTAGGATTTATAATCCTCCCTTGTCCAAACTGTCTATTAGATTATATTAGCCTAACTTAGGAGTCATTTAGTTATTATTGGGTCCATTAGTACCATTGGGTCCACTTGGCCTGATGGGGCCACATGTACCAGTCACTAGAATGTGGGGAACACCGATAGAGGCTAGCACTTGCATGCATCAGTTTAGGTGCCTCCTAGTCCAATCCCTACATTTTAGGAGGCACTAGGAGTGCCAACACCAACCTCCTTCAATTGTTGGTAGTTAGTGACTATTCAAGCTTAGTTATGCTTCTGTTAGATTCAGTTAGATATCCTCTAATTTAGTTAGCACCATTTATGCATGGCTGCATGTGGGAAGGCTCCAGTTCTGACCTACTTCTCACCTACCACTGCAGTTTGACTGGTTCTATTGGTTGTAACTGATTGAGAGACTAGATTAGACATCTAGAGTTAGCCAGTTGAAATCCAATAGTGATTTAGACACTTCTAGCTAGCCATGCAGTGAAATTGAATTGATAGATTCGAATTCATCTCTCAAGATTCAAATTCTCCTTTATGTATTACCATTGTATACTACAAGGATATAATGAAGTTTATACTGTAATTATTTGAGCAATACTTGTATGTTTCCTACAAGATTTGTTTTGTTCAGTGTGTATTATTCATTCTTTTTCACTGCATAATAATTAAGAATCTGATTTCACTCATTTCCTGAAGATCTCATGGCACAATAATTCTAACATGGTATCAGATCCATCTCAAGAAAGATTCAAGTATGTCTACTCTCCATTGTACGCTAGAAGCAGCTAGGTTTCCACAGAAGTCCCAGAAAGATTTCCTTGCTTCCTCTGAATTTATTTAGAGTGCAGATGCAGGTGTGGTGGACCCTGAAAAAGTGTACATGTCGAGAGGGAAGGATTGATTCTAACATAGTGTGAATGGTTTTGGTTTTGCAGTGAAGTTATATAGGTGCTACGTATCTTGATTGAATATATTGTATGATCAATAGGAGAATTATTGATTCTCAACCTTCCACACCTCAGATCCTAACACCATTCAATTATGTTGATTGGAGGGAAGATATGCAAGTTTCCTTGTGCAACAAGGGATACTTCAGGATAATACTTGGAAGGGAGGTTGAGCCTCATCATCCAGCTAAGAAAAATAAGTTTCTGAACTGCTTCGATGAAGCTTTTGGTTATCTATGTACTCACATCTCTAGATACCTCCTCTTTCACCTTGAAGGTTTGATGACTCCCAAAGAATCTTGGGAGAAGCTTGAAGTCTTGTTTAGCAAGAAAGATGAGCTATGGGGACACATTTTGGAGAATGAGTTGATAGCCTTACATCCCAATGTTGATCCTAATTTTGTCATCATTTTCAATTGATTATTGCTCTATTGACATTATCTTTTGTCACTTTTTGGTTTATTTCTTGCTATTTAGACTATCAACTAAACACATGTATGAATGTAATTGCAACTTATACAAGTCTTGGTTAAATTTCCTTATTTCATGCTTTTAATAAAAATGATGTGACATTTGTAAAAATGCATGATATATAGATTTTTTTTGCAGGATGTGGTTCTAAACGAGCCTCCATTTAGACACGCATTGATGCCAAACACGCACAATTACATCCAGCTCATCATACCACCCTCCGGTCAACCCGCGGCTCTATTGGCTGGAATATTCTGGAGAGTTAAAAGAACATAACGGTATTATGGTTCTATTGGCCATGCATCCTCCTAGTGTGAGAGTCCTTTCTCTAGAAGACTCAGGATCCTTCCCTCTCATCCTGACACCACGCTCTCTACCCACATCAATGAATATCAATGCCATGCGCAAGGAGAATGGACACCAAGAAACGAGGAGAACGACCTGTGCGCTGTCATAAACAATTATCTAATCATTTGTTTAGCATTTAAGACTGCCTATTATTAGAGTGGTCGACCACTAAAAGGGTGAACCTACTTCTATCCATTGTAAAACTATAAAATTCGTCGCTGAACGGTAATCAAAAGTTAGCTAGTAGTAGTTGTCATTGAATAAAAACTCTACAAACTCTGTTTCAGTTGAATACAAATTCTATTTTCAGCTGTGAATATATGTCTATGCTTCATGAGTGATTGATTGATCTAAGCGCCACCCCTAATTGCTGAGAAGAGGCCCTCAACAACCAAAGGTCTCCATTTGTGTATTTTTCGTTATTCCCTTTTTGTAGATAAGTAGTTTTCATTTCTAGTTTCTTTATGTAATTTAATTTCTTGTAAATTGATGTCACTTTGTCACTTGTAACGTGTGTCTTTTGTTGTTAATTTAATTTATGTGAGTGCTGTTAACATAGTTTATATTTCCAGAATTGAAAGTGACCGGTTGAGTGTAGTCATTTATAGTCTTTCTTTCATTTTGTTCTCTAATTTCATATTTTCAATTAGCTAGAGTTTAATCAATTTAATGTTTTAGGATTACTTCATAGTTAGGTTCAATTCTGTTGATGCTTCTGTAGCTGTAGATTAATTGCATCTATCTCTTAATTTGTTTTATTATAAAATAGGAAATGATTTCTCTTCTTAGAAGTATATTAGTGTAAGTGGTTTTATGTCATTTCAATTGTTGAATATATTAGTTACTGTCTTTTCCTGCATTATAACCTCATATGCACAAACCAACTGGCATCATGATCATTTAGGTTGTTTATTTTGTAATTTACATTGTTTTTCGCCATCCGGAATGTCGCTCTACACTATCATTCAGACTGTCGTTTGGACTTTAATATTTTTCAGTTTTGTTTTATATTTGTTTAAAGTCCAGCTTCCCTAGTTTTCGAATTGTGTTATTTTCTGTAATCAACCAGTAGTCATATATATAATTAGAAACTTATTTCAAACCACATAAAGTATCCCTTAAGCTCCATAGTTATTCTTAGCTTTCATTTCTTTTCACTTTAGTTTGTGTTTGAGTTGTGTTTCTTTTGTCTGTGATCTCTTAATTGATTACTGCTTTAGAGCTTGTCAATTGCGTTTCCAGTTTGATTTACTTCATTTCGATTTAGATTGATTTTAGAATTGAACTTGTTAATTTTATTCTCTAAACAGTACATTACTTCTTTATAGTTTGATCATCATCTCTAGCATAAGATCTGTCCTTTCTATTATGTAGTTACTGAAGATGTTCATAAAATAGGATTTGATTCAGAAATAAAATATATTTATTAAGTTTTCTACTTTCTTCCAGATTATATTTATTTTCTTAAATTTATTCCATGCTTTACCTCTCTAGAATAATATACCTCCAACTTCAAAGTAATCAGTAGAATAGTCTTAATTAATAATATTAGTTGTTAATAATACATTTTTAACTAAATCCATTTGCTTATTTATCGAGAATAAATCACAATGATTACTATCACATGTAACTGGACACTCTTTAGTTTACACCTCTTTTTAGAAGTTAAATTAGACTTAATTCCGTCCAGTTTTTTTATTTCCTTTGAAATTCATTTTGATACACCTTCTCCAGTTCCTGTCACATTGAACGCATATCCTCATAATCCTCAAGGAGAATGGAACTAGATAATTTAGCTTAGTTATTGTTTATTGGTTAAATGAATGTATAGTTTAATTCTTGAATTGATTAGATATATTAAGTAGCTATAATCTTGCCTTACATAGTTAGAGTTTTGAAATTGTTTATAATCCTTTTCTAATTCATAGACTAGAAGCTGAATAAATAATAGATTTCCTATAAAGAGTAGTTTAATTTTTGATTCAGTCTTGTCTCTTAGAGTAATATTGTTTTTATATTTTTAGTTATTATTCAAAGAGTAGAGTAGTATAAATCGATACTACTCTAATCTATTTATTTTGTCCAAATTTAATTAGCTTAATAGTTGGATTTCTGAAGTTTGACTAGATTTTTCATTTTGAAAGATCTTTCGATATTTTCTTTATTAATACATTTCTATGACATGCTATATACCCTTCTAGCTTCACATATATTTTGTGTCAACTCTAAGTTTACAAACTCCAGTCGATAATTAAATATTTAGTGAATTCATTAAGACAATATAACACTCGACATTTTGGCTCTGTTGCTAGGGAAGTTGTTCTGTAGGGTAGAATAGGTAGAATTGCTTTATGAAGTTTAGTAATAGGCTAGTGGCGGGGGATTAGTAAGACGAGAGGTAAGAACTTATGCATCTGTTATTAAAGGTGCCCCCAAAATCAACAGTAATATTAGTATTGTAGGTTTTCACTTAGTTTAGCTTTTCATGAACAGACCTAAAGATTTGAAGGGTAGATACGTTAGAAATGGTTCTCAAAGATTTGTTAAAATTCCTACTAATGTTTATGGGGGGCGTAACACCCCGACCACTAACTCAACAAAAAGATATTGGAAGACACACGTAGGAAGTAGCTCTTCTTGGAAACCGAAAGGGGGATCCATAAAAGGTAGAGAAACACTAGTAGGAAGTTCTAAGGACCCCATTCTTGAGGAAGTTCAAGAGGGTCAGCCATTGGAAGCCCTCAACCCTACTCTAGTGCAAAAACCTAATGATACAACTTTCTCACTATTAGGGGATCCGAACTTCGTCAATTTCATTGATCCTGCTCAGGTAAACACTCTCTTTGGTATTTCAATAAATACAGTTGTTTCAAATATTGAGACATCCACAATAGGACCTACCTTCCTTGTAGAACATAATAAAGACACGACTGACAACTTATCTTATGGGAGGGAGATCTCCCCTGAAAAAGAACATTGGGACGCCCCATTATCACCTTGAAAGGAACCTCCTAGGTGCACTCTCTTTAAAAAACAAATCTACATGGAGATATGGGGAGAACATGAAGATCATGATGAGGTTAGAAATGACGAAGAAGAAGGAGAAAATTGAACTGAGGCTACCTTCAGGTTTCCTATCCTAGACACTGCACATGATGTAAATATGAAGAACATCCATCCTTCCTCATTAACTACTTTCTATGGAAAAAGTAATGAGGACCCAAACACATATTTTTTCGAGTTTGACATTCTTTGTAGAATCTATCACTATCTACAAGATGCTCATAACTTGAAACTTTTTCATGCTACACTAAAATATTCTTCTTTAAGATGGTTCATGGGATTAGGAGAATATAGTATCAGAACTTGGGAAGATATGAAAAGAACATTCTTGCGGAAATATCAAGAGTATTGCAAAACTAGAGACTCTCTAAACGATATTTTCAAGATACAACAACTCGAAGACGAGAGCTTAGAATATTATCTCGAAAGGTTTATTTATACATTACACAAGTCTAAATATAATTACCTTCGAGAAGATGCAATACAGACGCTCTTCCTTAAAGGAATATTAGAAGATATGGTAGAAAACCTTAATCTCATGGCATCTGGTGATATCTCCCATAAACCCTTTGCACAAATCGGGGATATGTGTAGAAATTAATCTAGAATTAGGGGAAAAGTCGGGAGCCCTACAATAGAAATATAAAAGGAAACACCTCTAGTTCTAGAGGATTCACAAGGATATAATTAGGAAACCTACTTGAAAAATTCAAAATTGATATTTTAGGAGCAATGCGTTTTCAACTAGATGCTTTACAATCCAAAAAGAGGCAAGAGGAAGAGCACATAACAATGATCATGTTTTGTACAAGATGCAGGAATAAGCATTGCCAATGGGAATTCCCATTAAACAATATCTCTGTATGTCACATCTGTATGGATGATCATACAACAGAAAACTTCCCATCGTTACTTGGGTTACAAGCCATATATAAGAGCAGGCACATTGGTGAAATATCTAGGAGGCCTCCTTGGAAACCTAGAGACCAACCAACATATCATAATTTGTCACCACAACCCCCACCCTATTATCATCCATACCAACAACCTCAACAATGGAACACTTCAAGTTGGAAGAAATGGCCATCCTAGTACCCTCCTCCTCCCCCTCAATTTACTTAGCATCAGTATTGGCCACATGGATGGAGGGGACAAGCATATCCCCAATAACCACATGTATTTGTACCTAATCATCCTTATCCTTAGCACCAACCCAATGTCTAGGAAGTTTTTCGTGGGTTTGTGCCTCTAGTTCCCCTTATTGCACAACAACCTCATCATTTCCAAAATACAAATCCTCCATGACCTACATTATTACCCGCACAACCGACACCTAACACAAAAAATAATCCAACTCAATCTCTCAACAACATTGAGTTGCAACTCTTCCATCCTATGTTATTTCGACTGTACCTATGCATAAGATCAAATTACGATCTGGAAGAGTTGTAAATGACAAACCCAAGTCATCAATCGTCATTCGTGAGGAGAATGAGGAAGAAGAAGACCCCAATGAAGTCATGAGTGATGCCATTTTATAGGATGAGGATATTTCAAAGATTCTAGTGCATACCCATCCTCAGCAAGAACCAACTCAGGAACAAAGAATCCCTCCATTTCCGGAATGACTAACAATAGAAAAACCTGTGATTCGTCCCGAGTACGACATTCTAAATGAACTAAAAAATATATGTGTTAAAATTCCTTTATTACAGGCTATTAAGGATATACCAATTTATAAAAAAGTAATAAAGGAACTATGTATCAAACTCCCAAGTAAGAAATAGAAAGACCCCCCTACAATTCATGTTATAGGAGAGATGTCTAAGTGTATGATAGACCAGTCTAGAATTTCAAAATATAGAAATCCGGGGTGCGCAGTAGTAACTGTAATTGTAAATAATATTTCCATAGAAAATACACTTATCGATCTAGGATATGCTATTAACATGACGACCACCGTAGCTTTAGAAGCTTTATAGTTGGGGCAGTTTTTATGAACTACCCTTTCAATCCTAGAACTAGTAGGCCGTACCACGGTAAAACCTGCTAGAGTTTTGGATGATATTATTGTATCAGTGGCTTCATGGGAATACCCTGTTGAATTTATGGTTGTATAATCAAAGGATCCTTCGAAAGGACATCGTATTATCCCAGGGATACCATCGCTAGCCATTGCTAATGCCTTTATAGGATGTAGGGATGGGAATATGACCATTTCTAACGAGTTGTCTACGCAAAGACTTGTTTTATACCCCCCAGAACAACTTGTAACCAAAAAATTGTGGTGGTTAGATTGTTATTTTGGGGATGAGAATTTTGAAGACCTTTCCCTTCCTAGTGACTACTCCTGGGCACTTCAGGAGCAGACTACTGAGAACGTGTTAAACCAATTTGTTTCTTTAACAACTTGTATAGATTTTCATCAGTATTTTGCTAAATTCGATCAAATTTTTGGAGATGGGTTTCAGGAAAATTTGGCCCTCTCAACATTTGTGGATACACAATGTTTTTTTTCAATTGAGGAGCATACAGGGTCTTATACCATACCTTGTGAGGCCAGTCCTAGAAAATTTCTACACATAAACACAAGGTTAAGTGAAAACCAACAAGAGAAGTTACTCAAGGTTCTTAGAATTGAAGCTGGTGCATTTGGATGGGAGTACACTGATATGAAGGGTATACAACCTAACACATGTATTCACCATATTTACATGGATGCGAGGATACCCCTTATAAGGTAGCCTTAGAGGAGGATGAATCCTACTTTCAAGGATATAGTTAAAGAGGAGTTACAAAAACTTCTCAATGCTGGTTTCATCTACCTAATCTTAGATAGTAAATAGGTTTCTCCTCTAGTGGTAGTCCCAAAGAAAGTTACAAGGAAATAGCATATTTGTGTTAACTTCCGAGAACTGAATAAGGCTACACTTAAGGACTATTTTCCCTTTCCCTTTATCGACCAAGTACTAGATACCCTTTCTGACAAACAATATTTTCTTTTCTCGATGGGTAAATCAGATACAATCAAATCTTGATAGAACCCGAGGATTAGGATAAGACTACTTTTACTTTCCCTTGGGGTACATATTCCTATAGAGTTTTTCCATTTGGCCTATGTAACGCACCTGCCACTTTCTAGTGTGTAGTCTTAGGAATTTTTTCTGATCTTATGCATGATTTCCTAGAAGTGTACATGGATGATTTTACAGCTTATGGTAATTCCTTTCAAGAGGTTCTTGATAATATTGAAAAGGTCTTGATCCGATGTCAAGAGACAACCTATCCCTTAGCCATGAAAAATGTAAAATGTCATTAATAGAAGGTATATTCTTGGGGCATCATGTCTCTTCAAAAGGGATCAAGGTAGACCCTACTTAAATAGAAGTAATTGTTAGTATTCCCTCTCCAAAAAATCAAAAGGAGGTAAGGAGTTTTCTTGGCCATGTAGGCTACTACCGACGTTTTATTGAAAATTTTACTAAAATAGCTGCACCAATGCTTAAGCTGCTTATGAAGGATGTAGAGTTCCAATGGACTGAATCCTATCAAAGTGCTTTTGAGGTCTTAAAGGATAAATTATCAATGGAACCAATGCTTAGGGGTCCTGATTGCATTAGAGAGAATTTGAGGTAAAAAATGGGCCTCCTAAGAGATGTACTACAAAAATATAAGATATATTAAAATATTATGAGTTAGGGGTTTTATGGGATAGGTATATATGACAACTCACCTCCTACACTACTTTTTATGGACAATATAAATAACCATGGTTGAGTTACTTTTCTAAATTGACTACAAATAAAATTAATAAAATAACTCTACAATGATGTGACTAAGATTCATTGTAATTTCCCAAAAAAATTATTGTCCTTTAACATTTATTTGTCTTGAACTTGTAAATGAAATTAAACAAAAAAATTATTTTTAGGAGTTATTTTTTTAATTTATGTTGATTTTTTATATTTAGTACATTCCTCATCAATTTAATTTTAATGTGATTTAATTGAAATTTATTTACATGTAAAATTTTAACAATATTATTATAATATTGTTATAGCTGATTTCACCACTCCAGGTGAATCACACTTTGTATGGCCTTCCCCTATCCCACTGCAGACTCCTTAGACCCCATGGACCAATTTTTGTCCTTTAATGTTTCCTTGACCATCCCTAAAAACATGTGAAAAATGATACACATGAATTTTTAACCTATAAGCGCGTATATACGCGGCTTTGACCACTAAAACCACGTACATCGGGATGTGTAAAAAATACAAATCCTTTTGGAGTTTTCCTTGACATGGATCTGACTCATTTGACTCCTGTCCTTCCATATGCCTTGAGATCGCTCGGATTCGACCTTTCATTGCCCCTTTGAAAAACTATATAAAGAACCCCTTGGTACATTGAAGGCATAAGAGAGAATTGAGAGCAAAGAAACTATAGTCCATTGTTGCCGGAACTTATGCTTGAGTCTGCATCCATTTGTCCCTTGGAGCACTTTTGTGTTCTTCCTAAGCTTGCCTTGTGCTTGTGAGCTTGCTATCTAGTGATGGAGGATTGAAGTGGTGGAGGCCCAAGTGGGGGATTCAATTTCTCTGGTTCGCAGACATGCCGTCAGATGTTGTATCTTGTAATCCTCTGATTTATATTAATAGAAATATATTTTCCTGTCCAATAATGTGTGTTTGAATGAATATTTTATCCATTGGATGATGTCAAATGCTTATACATGATTAATTATATAT
This sequence comes from Pseudotsuga menziesii, assembly GCA_001517045.1. Taxonomy (NCBI): domain Eukaryota; kingdom Viridiplantae; phylum Streptophyta; class Pinopsida; order Pinales; family Pinaceae; genus Pseudotsuga; species Pseudotsuga menziesii. The sequence goes on from LPNX010848025.1 coordinate 259,207, forward strand.
GCTAGAATATATCTAACACCATGATATATAGAATGCTTGTACTGTTTACTTGTTGTTGAGGAAGTAATCTATCAATTCAAGCTGAAGATTGGAAAGCTCGACGGGGATCTACTTCAACCGTCCGGAATAAGGTACGAGGTCTGATCCTTTAGTGTTAGACATTTAATTTCTATTGCATATTGGAAAGGATTGATTTATGGAGTCAAGCTCTCTATTGTGGTACCCCAAGCCAAAGGAATTTCTCTCCATAACAAATATTTATTGCATTATTAGAATAAATTAATATCAAAATCATAATTTTATTTGATATATTCATTTTATTGTAAATGAATGTTATAGTTAAATCTCTTATAGAAAATAATATAAGACTTAATTTATTCTTAAATAAATTATTAAAAAAATATTTCTACATTATGAAAATATCTCATATTACTATATAAGATTTTAATGTATATTGTTTTTAGCAATAAAAAATCATGTATATTTTTTTTTGCAATAAAAAAGTTACGAGCGAATAATATATCCTATTAACTGAATAAATCAACACTTGTGTATAAATTCTTTTAATTTATTAGTTGATTTTAATGTATATTAATTTTTAGCAATAAAAAAGTTGTGAATAAATAATATATTATATTAACTTAATAAGTGAATGGTGATGCCTAAATTCTTTTAATTTATTAGTTGAAGCATAAATTATTCTAATTTTTTTTATAGACGAAAATAAATTATTAAAAAAATATTTATACATTTTGAAAATATTTTTATAATATAAATACTTGTCTAAGACAATTATTATAATATAAATACCTCCTGTATCTTTATCTATAACCTCCCTTTTGTTAATATTTACAACCTTTTCCCTGTCTTGCTTTGTGAGAACCTGCTCATTACATTCTGCTTGTCTTTCTGGTGTTTTACCAACCTCAGCTTCAGGAAGTATTGATGGATTGTCATCTTATATATTACTGGAGTTATAAATGCAACTTTTAGGGGCTAAATCTGGAATTTGTGTTAAACTTTGACTGATGTTATCAAAGACTTGATGCAGGGCTAATTCTAACTCCTTAGATCTGTTACTTTCCTCATCATCACTAGAGATGTCTTGAACACTTATCACCTGCTTTTTATTAAACCTAGGGTTTAATTATGCCTTCATATTCATCCGGAGTCTGTTCACGGGTTTGGTTTTAGGTCTAAAAGGTTTAAATGCAAACTCTGTCTGCTTTGAAAACTTTTTAGTATGAAATATTCCTTGTTTGACTGTTTGCATTTCAGAACCTAAAACAGGACTGTAATTTCTTATACAATTAATTTCTTCTTCAGGAAACTGTGCCGAAGTTATATCCTCAACTATTTGTGTCTTATCAACAGAACCTAAATTCAAATTTTCATTGTTTTCCAATCCAGGATATTTTTTTGGTAACTGTGTTGAGGTTATCTCTTCAGGATCTATTTGTTCATAACAATCTTCAGACAAAGTTTTTGTTTTAGTATTGTCAGAAGTTTCTACAACCTTCTTCCTCTTTATTTTCTCTGCACCTTTAAGATTAACTTTGAAACCCCCCTAGAAGAGAAAATGGGACCATGACCTTTCTAGTTTCCCTAACTCCTGAGTAATCAAAAGCTTAATTAATCCATGGTGGAACATATTACTACCAGAGGAGCTAGGATGGTTTCGAACCCTAACAGACATCTTTTCCAGACTTTTCAATAAATAAAAAAGGGAGGTTGATTTTGTTTGCACCTGTTACATGCTGTACAAATATCATGTGATAACGATACATAATGCCAAAACGTCCCTCACAAGTGACATACCTTTGGATAATTTGCAATACATCCTACCATTCTTTGAAAAGAAAACTCCTTTGGATGCCCTAGCTCCAATCTGGATTTTTATGAGCAGGTAGCAATTATTGGCTATAGTCTTCATTGATGGTTTTCCTTTTATACCACCTTTCCCCTTCTAGAATAATATCAATAGCATGCGAGATGGACTCCTCTGTTACTGTGAAATTTAAACCCCCAACTTGAACCCTATATCCATTAAAACCTTGATAGAATGATTTAGTAACCCCGATATGATGTTATGCAATCCTTTCAAACAAATTATACCAACCAATATTCTTTAATCCTTGGTTTATTAAGCAACATTTTTTATCTTTTAGATTGTATATGGGTGACCGTTGGCCTTTTTCCTAGGGCTCATAGTTATCCATGTTATGATTCATGGGGGGTGTTAGGATTTATAATCTTCCCTTGTTCGAACTATCTATTAGATTATATTAGCCTAAATTAGGATTCATTTAGTTATTATTGGGTCCACTAGTAACATTAGGTCCACTTGGCCTAATGGGGCCACATGTACTAATCACTAGAGTATGGGGAAAACTGATAGAGGTTAACAGGAACTGACTTCACTAGCATGCATAAGTTTAGGTGCCTCCTAGGCCAATCCCTACATTTTAGGAGCCATTGGGAGTGTTGGCACCAACCTCCTTTAGTTTTTGGTAGTTAGTGACTAGTCAAGCATAGTTATGCTTCATTTTGATACCCTCTAGTTCATTTAGCTCCAGTTATCCATGGTTGCATGTGGGAAGGCGCCAATTCTTACCTACTTATCACCTACCACTGCAGTTAGACTAGTTTTATTGATTGTAACTAATTGAGAGACTGGATTAGACATATGGAGTTAGACAATTGAAATTTGATAGTGATTTAGACACTTCTAGTTAGCCATGCAGCCAGATTGAGTTGGTAGATTCGAATTCATCTCTCATGATTCGAATTCTCCTTTATGTATTTCCATTGTATACTGTTGGGATGTAATGAAGTTTATACTATAATTTTCTAAGCAATACTTGTCTATTTCCTCTGAGATTTGTTTTGTTTAGTGTGTATTATTCATTCCTTTTCACTGCATAATAATTAAGGATCTGATTGTGCTCATTTCCTAAAGATCTAATCACATAGTAATTCTACACGGCCAGGTGGGTAGAAAGTTACACAAGCTGCATTGATTTAGTACTGCATGTGTAAATGGATGGAAACTCATGTTGTTTGCATAGTTTTCGAAAAGAAATTCACACGGAATAGATGTTGATAAAAATTCATTTCAAAAATTTGATGGAAATAAGACTTGAATGAAAATATTACTGGTTAGGGGACTAGACATCAAGAGTATGATCCAGCAAAAACACCCCAAATCAGTTGCCAAGTAAATGGAAATAAATACATAAGAAAACTAATGAAAATGAAATAGCGGAGTCACCAAGAGAGGGTTTTTGAAACTCTCAACCATATCTGTGATATGATTATATCGAACCCTGAAGGATGATATTGCTCCTTTAGGGATGACATCACCCTATGTTTAACCCTCTAAAAGTTGAAAAACACGGTTTCTGGGAGCTTTTATGGATTTTTTTAAGTAAGATAAATATTGTAGAAATAAATAACTGTGGTAAAACTTGGATTTTTGCAAATAAATTCAATACTTAACAAGTAAAATGACAAAAATGAATATTTTTTGGATTTTTCAAAAATAATTAAATTTCTAGGGTTTTTTCTATTTTTATGTTTTTTTATATTTTCAATATAGCACAAGGAATTTTGTAAAATTAAATTGGTGAAGATGAGGGAAATATACCTAGGTCTTGTTCCACCAAGAGCCAAGAAATTATGTTTAAAATATCTCCTATGAATTGGCAATTGAATACTTGGCTGAACTAAGCCAAGGCTAAGAATCTTAGGTTGTGTTAAGCTTTGACCTAGTTATGGAAAACAAGATGCAAAGTCCCAAATAAGAGAGACCTGTAAAGAGGGATGTCTCACCAAACAAGAATAAACTATCATGCATAAAACCCTAAATTGTGCTTACATTAGATGCCCCTGACACTGAAAGATGAGAGTTTCAATATATTACCACAATCAAGAGAAAAAGAAGAAGATAAATATCCCCAATAATACTTTCACCTTAGAATGGCCTAAAAAGATTGTAAAGAAACATAAACAATAAAAAATTGTTCCTTGAAAACCATAGAAGAGCCCACTAATACATTTGGGCGGATTTTTCCACGAAATATTACCACGTTTTGAACATTCGTGGATTAATACTTCATTTTTTTTTATCTTGGCGGAAAAACCATGGCAATATCGACGTTTTTAATTTTCGACAAATTTTCGTCTCTATATCGACGATATATGATTATCTTTAATTTAACATTCTTATTTATTTAAATCTAATTATTTGAAAGGGGTACAGTTGGGACCTCATTGTGGGAAATAAAATGAACGTATTTTGACTTAAATATTGCCATTTGAGGTACTTTCTACAGATTCAATAGGATCACTTTGACTTGCCGAGCATACTACCTTTGGTGGAAGACTTCAAATGCAAGAAGCAAATATTCACATTACTGGATTTATGGCAGAGCAAAGTAGGCTATATGATGACAAGAGATCTAATTTTTTATGGACACAGATCGGAGCAGGCAATTAAGAAAAGGAGTCACTTGGACAAGATTTCCAGAAAATATTTAGCATAATATCATATATAATGAATGCACCTATGGCAAACTAATACAATTAATCCTTTAAAATACTAGTAGAAATCACACTCGCCAAACCAATGCCAGCTTTCAATGACTCTTGGTTGTTTATGTGTGGGTTTGTAAGCATGCATCCTTTTTTGGCCGTAAATAGTTTTTTATTTCCATGTCTTAGGAGGCCGACCTCATCACCAATTTATTTTTGTTATCATTAAACAAAATTTATTTAATTTTCCACATCATCATCATTTTAATTTTATTTTTTATGCCAAGACTTCGCCTTCTCTTATGCCTGCATACCCTTCTTCAACTTCCCGTATGGGCGTCTTTGATCTTCCAATAAGTATGCCCGCACTGTCCATCTTCAAGGTGCCAGTAGGTTATGTATTCAGATGCCTGCAAGGGCTATCTAGATGCCCACATATCACACCAAGATTCCCGCAGGTGGCCATAAGGGATTCCTGCAGGTGGTGCTGAGAAGGTGCCCACAATAGGAAATATCTTATGCTCGCAATAGTTTCTACCATGCTCACAATTTTCCTCATTTAGCATGCCTGCATGATATTCTGGAGATGCCCGCAATATTTTCCTTTTCCACGGTTTTATCATGCCCACATCCATCTCTGTCATCAAGTTTGCTTGTCTATTGTCATGTCACCATCTCCTCGTCATCTTTGCACCAACATCTTTCTCTTGCCCAAATCATCTTCAAATGACCACAGAATGGGTCATTTGACTCTCTAGATGTTCCATGCTTGTCATGCTTTCTTGTCAATGTCATTATGCATGTCCTTAGTCATCTCTGTCCTTCATTTCTTGTTCCAATTACACCTTGCCATGTCATCATGCTTAGACACCTCTTTGAATCTATGCTTGTTATTTATTGTTTTAATGAAATAATCAATTAAAACTTCTTCTAAACATTGCATCTATCTCTCCAATAGTAAGATGTGTCTCTTCAAAACTCCATCTTAATTCTTTTTAATAAATTTATGTTTATTTTTCTAAATACATTCCTGTAGCTTCTTATTTAATAAACTCTGTTAATTATTTTTCACTAACTTTGCAGGTCCATCTTTTGCATATATGACCATCCTAATGCAAACTGAAAGTATGGACAAATAGCCACCTCAACAAGGATCATATCCATGTCACCTTTTGAAATTTTTGATACACACACATTATATAGAGATCATTTGAAAATAGGCTTCCAAACTGTTTAATTTAACACAGACAAAATTGTTTTTAACTTGTAAAAACAATTTTTCTTCTACTTTGGAAGATTGATTTCTCCCTCATGTGATCACCATAAGAAAACCTACAAGCATGGCTAGATAGCCATTTCAACAATGAACAAGACCATATCACAAGATAAATCTATCGATACACACACAACCTATGGTAAGCATTTCAAAATAGCTTCTCAAGAATTTTGAACATCTAAACATATTTCTTCCCATTTTGGAAAACTCCTATTTCACACGTGTGAACACTCTATGGAGACTTGAAGTCACGAGCAAATGGAAACCTTACCAAAGAATGGATCCATGAAATTTGATAAATTTACTTGCGCAAAGATAGCCCTTGGTGGGCATTTCCAACTGACCTCTCAAACTCTTGTTTTTAACACTTTGTCAATTTTCTTTTGTTCTCACTATGAAAAATATTATTTTTCCTATTTTTGGCTAATTGATATTTTGCATATGAGACCATCATAAGATAACCTGAAGGTATGGATGGATAGTCAGTTCACCAAGGAACATGCCTATGCTACCCGATGAGTTTTATCATCAGAATAAACCCTCCTTGCAGGCAATTCAAAATGCCTTTTCAATTTCCTGAATCTAACACAACCAATTTTCTTGTCTTCTTAAAATGCAAAATAATATTTTTCTTACTTTTGGAAAATTTATATATTTGTCATAAAACAAGCCACATGATAACTGAGATGATGGTTAGATGCACCCATCAACAAGCTATAGCCTAACACTTTCATATTATTTTTCTCATCATCCTATAAGATAGGGCGGGCATTTCCCTGAGGCCACTGAGGCAGTTTTGCTAGTATTGGAATAGTGCAAAACAACCTAAAACTCTGTTTTGGCATACCATTATCTTTGTCATCAAACATCTTCTTTGAGAACTGAGACCATGGTGAGATATCCTCTTCAACAAGATGTAGGATGATAACTTCAGATAATTTTTATCATACACCTATAAGGTATGATGAGCATTTTTCCAAGGCCACATGAGCCAACTTTTCCAACACGGAGACAATTTTCTTAGTCTAGTCCAATCTGCCTAAAACACTATTTTGGTAGGTTCATAAATTCTTCCTCAACTACTTCCAAGACAATCTAAAGACATGGTTAGGTAGGAAAAATATCCATCTACAAGACCCCCATATGGTGTAAGCATTTTTCTTCAACACACAATTTGTGGCGGGCATTTTCTTAAGGCTACCTAAGCCAGTTTTCCAACACTTGGTCATTTTCAAGACTTTCTCCAAAATTTATTCTGAAACCTCATTTTGGAAGATTCATAACTTTGTCTTTAGACATGCTTAAGAAGAAATAATACCATGGTTAGGTAGAAAAACTAACACACTACAATACCCCCATGTGTTGCGGGAATTTACTCTAACCCATAATTTAGGGCAGGCATCTTTCTGAGGCTACTTAGCCATTTTTGCTTGCTCCGGCACAAACCCTTGTTTTGGCAGGTCCATAACTTCCCCCTCATGCACTTTTAGTACAAAATGAAGACATTTTAAGATAGGAAAAACAACAATCTACAAGACCCACATGTGGTGCGGGCATTATATTATCCTATGAATTATGGCGTGCATTTCTCTAAGGAAAGTTTTACTAATTTACCCATACTTAGTCATTTTACTGTTTTTCACCAAATTACCATTTTTTTCCAAAATGATTGTCATTAATGTTGTCGTCAATAACAATCCTATTCATCACAGTCTTCATGTTTTTCTTTATAGAAATTGGTATATAATATACTGCATTTAGAAATATACTTATATCTAATGTATTTGACAAGTTACTGCTTGGTATGGTGTAGGTAAGACAATTACTTGTCACTACAAGGATTTTTCACTATGAATGAAAATACAAGGAAGCTTGCTCAGTTTAGAGCGGCATTAGAGGAGAGGGGAGATGGAAAATGTCATTTCCCTTGATCTGATTGCAGGGGCTTGCAAAGAGGAAGAATTTTAATAACGACAACTGAAAGACATTTTAGGGAGAAGGGGCATGCTGAACGGGGTTATGAATATTGTCCCTTGGTAAGAGGTTATTCAATTTTTAATGTATTCTATGTAATAGTCATCATGTCATGAATTTCAGTAAAATTTCTTACCGTTTTATTATATGTTCTATACACACTAATTTTACTACGTTGTTTGTAAATATATAGACAATGCCCCCAAAATGTCGCCTTCCAGAGAGTTATTTGCCAAGTACTAGGAAAAATACTCATTTACAGGGTGACAAACATCTAGATCAAAATATTGAAGCTGGTCAAGTTCTTAATGATGATATGGATGGAGATAACATTAGCAATACAAATCAGGAAGATGAGATACATAGATTGATCCAAGACACATTTACTCCAATGGATGAGGACAACCAGGATGATAGTCATGATGTTGATCCTCTACTCGAGAAGTCACATCAACCTCTTTATGAAGGATCAAAAGCAAATCTTCTATCTACTATAATGTTGTTAGTGAACTTGAAGGTTTTGAATGGTTTATCAAACACCCGTCTCACACAGATACTAAGGTATGTAATTTGTTAATTATTTATGTCTACATGTTCACATGTACATAAAGGGTTGAATTTTTTCCTATATTTCTATTGTTATCTAATTTGTAAAGTATGGATGTGATATTAATGATTAGTATTGTTTACATTGACTTATTCTTTTGAATTTTGTAGATTGTTAGGTGAATTTCTATTACCAAAGTGATAGGATCATAGGATGATGAGAAAAAGTGATAGGCTCTACTATGTTGGATGGTGCATCCAACCATGGCTTCAGATTGCCCAAAGAGACTATGAGGAGGAAGATATCAATCTACCAAAAGTTCCTCTCACCTTCATTTGCACTATCCCAGTAAAATGCCCACCAAGGTTAGATGATGAGGTTGCAAGAGAGAAGATTGGCATGGTTGAGTCAATATGATATTCCTCACATTTTGGATGTCTCATTGTCCAAGTTTGATGAAAAAAATAAAATCACCTTGGTGAATTAGGGATTGAAGAGATTTGTCTTAGTTCCAATAAGTAATTTGAAAGACCACTTTCAAATTCCTGCCATATGTTGGGTGTATGTCAATAGGTTCGTCAATTGGCATGGATTTGTTCTTTCTTGAAATGGCTATCCAACCATACTTTCAGGATGACTTACAATGGTCACATATGCAAAATATCAATCTGCCAAGGGCTTTCCTTGTGGAAATAAATTTATCAAATGTCATAGATCAAAGGCCACCTGGACCAGTTTTCCAACACTTAGCCATGTCCAAGAATTTATCCAAGGTTTATCTTGAAACCCTATTTTGGCAGACTCATAACTTTCTCCTCAGAAAGGATTAAGGCAAACTGAGACCATGGCTAGATAGCCAGTTCAACAAGCTATAGCCTAATATGGTGGTGTGGGAATTCTATTCAAACCATTAATTATGGCCAGCATTCTCTTAGAGTAGTTTTGACTACTTTCTCATACTTAGTTAATTTCCAAAGTTTCACAAATTTGGCAGGTTGACATCTTCCTCCTTAGAGACTCGTTGTTGAGTCAAGTTACATGGTTGTATGATCCATACAACACTCTAGAGACTCACATTCTCAATACATTTTTCACATCATCCTATGAGGCATGGCGAGCATTTCCTTAAGGCCACTTGGGCAAATTTAACACCAATTCCATACTTACACAAATTTCTCTATTTGGACTAATTTTCCTAAAACGCCCTTTTGGTAGGTCCATAACTTTTTCTTCATCCACTTCCAAGACAATATGAAGACATGGTCAGGTAGGCCAAAGACCAATCTACAAGACCTCCATGTGCTTCGGGCATTTACTCTAACCCATAATTTAGGGCGTGCATCTTTCGGAGGCTACTTAGCCATTTTTGCATCCATCGGTGAAACACCCTGTTTTGGCAGGCCTGTATCTTTCTCCTCAAGAAATATTAAAGCAAACTAAAATCATGAATAGTTATCCAAACCAACTAGCCATAGAACGGTACCATGGTGTGGTAATTCTTCTCAAACCATGAATTGTGGCAAGAATTCTCTTAAGGATGGTGGGACCAATTTTGACTAAGGCTATTGGGACCAGAGTCTTCCTTAAATATATGTTGTAATTTGGTGACACAAGAGACATGGTTGTATGCTCCATACAACACTCTAGAGACTCACATTCTCAATGCATTTTTCACATCATCCTATGAGGCATGGCAGGAATTTCCTTGACGCCACTTGGGTAGATTTAACACCAATTCCATACTTAGACTTGTTTCTCAATTTGGTCTAATCTGCCTAAAAACCCCTTTTGGTAGGTCCATAAATTTTTCTTCATCCACTTCCAAGACAATATGAAGACATGTCCAGGTAGGCCTAAGACTAATATACAAGACCCCCATGTGCTGTGTGCATTTACTCTAACCCATAATTTAGGGCAGGCACTTTCTGAGGCTACTTATCCATTTTTGCATCCATTGGTGAAAAACTCTGTTTTGGCAGGCTTGTATCTTTCTCCTCAAGAACGATTAAAGAAAACTCAAATCATGAATAGGTAGCCAAACCAACTAGCTATAGGATGGTACCATGGTGTGGGAATTATTCTCAAGCCATGCATTGTGGTGGGCATTCTCTTAAGGCTACTGGGACCAATTTTGACCACTTTTCAGAAAATTTTCGTCATGTAAGGGTGGATTTTGTATAGTTGGGTAGTTTCATTGTAATTTCGACATGGAAAATCGAGGTAAACTCTATTGTTGTATTTTTTCTTCAAGAATTTTTTACCTTGGATATTTTAGGGTTTGGTCTAACTTGGGAATTTGCAGGTATGGTTGCTACTGGAGCGACGGTTCATTCTTGTTCATGGGGTGGTGTCTTAGCTATCTTGCTTCCACAACTATAGTTGGCTCAAAAGTAAGTGATTTTCTTTTCCTTCTGAGAATTGTAAATTGTAATGTGTAACCTTGAAATATTTTCTTTAGCTTTTGCAGGCTTTTATGAATTTATCTATGAAAATGAGGGTTGTTGTTATGCATCCCCAAGTTCTATTTTTCATCCTTACATCCATGTGATATACAATGAGTAATGCTAATTGAATATATACATATCAACAACAACCACAAGCCCCATTATCATGATAAAGATGAGGAAAAATCAATGTATGAAAATGGAAACCACTTGTAACTCAATAGGCAATAAGATAATTGGTGGCTAATTCAGAGAGGGATCTCTCACTATTTACAGAGTTTTTATACACAAGATATTCAATTGATCAAACAGAATTCAGAAGATCGGATTTCTAAATACAACAAGTTTGTTTTTATAAAATCTAGTGGGATGATCATGGAGGGGACCATTGGGCAATGGAGTCAACAATCCGGTCTGAAATATGTTGCAAGAGATAAGGAATCATGAAATTTTACGAACAGATTGAGGCAAGATAGTCATCCATCCTTCAATATGGAGATATTTATCAGGTGATTAGCAAACAAGAGAAAATAGTCCATCACGCAGAGCACCTAACCAAGGTGAATTCTGCATGACTTTAGAATAAAATGTTCGAAAATGCTTGAACAATGGGCCGAGGGCATACAAGATGAATTCTGGACCATATACACTAATTCTCAAACATGAAAAGAAAATAAAAATTGGAATGAAAAATAGGATAAACATTCATGTAAAGAAGTTACTTATTGAAGAAAAAGACGACACATGATTCTCTGCCATGAAAGGATTATCATTCCTCTGCAATTTTATTCATATCTAGAAATCTTGAAACACATCACAGTGGAGAGCCTCTGCTCTTGAAAATTCCCAACCCTTCTCCCCTCCATGGGGAGCAATTTATACTATCTCAGTCCCCGAGGCTAATCCTTGAAACATGACATGAAACTGTTTACAGTCATAATAAAATACTAACAACTTAGAGCTTGGTACTACTGCCACAGTTTACATACATTAAATTAAACATTATATATGGAGATAATGTGTGTGCTCAGTCTGGATGGCAGCACGTCGCTTCCATTTCTGAGCTTACAGGTCGTGAAAATGACATTAAGGATGCTTTTGATGAGTCACTGTTGACTGGGTTCGACCACTCGTCTGTCTGTCGAATCAACAACATGTCCTTCCCTCAGTGTGTGTAATTTTGTGCTCAAAGGAACCTTTCTTCATGGTTTCCAAAATGGAAAAGGAGTTTATATCCTTGCCATGCTTTTCCTTTTATACAACCCCCCTCTATCCCGGTAATACTGTTGTATGAGGGGACTTGGAGAAGGGCATATTTTTACTCCCCACCTCCCATGGCACGGGTTCTCCTATAGGTCATACAGTGGGGGGTGTCTTCCACCTCCTCACCACCTTAGAAAATGTCGGCAACTGGAGTTCACAAATGATGCGATGAAGTGTTTGGACACCCGCCACCCCAGCATGAGCATTCACTCCTACTGGTTTCCACTGAACATGATCACCATGTACCGATACTTTGGAAGCCGTGATTTCTTTGAGGGTTTTTGAGGAGACACTCCTGAAACAAGAAAAACCATGCATCGCGCAGCCAGAAGTATAGCTATCCAGAAATAGTCAAAGTGCTTCACATCCAGGCCCTGATGGTTGGCACTTTCTTGGTGTGAAAAACCAAGGCGATAGATGAGCATGGAATCAATCTCATCGACCATTAGACTGACAAGCTTCTCAAAGCATATTTCCATTTCAACTCTTTCAAAATTCTCAGAATCTCTTAGCAGGATAACACTTTGAGCATTGTATCTGATTACTAATTCATCTTATGCATCTTAATCGGCCTGGGAAGGTGGTGTTTATATAGGGTGATGAAGATGAATATGGATACAGAGATGACTGGTCATCATAATGTCAACACAAGTGGAAACATGGGTAGGGATCTATATTTTCTACTGAGAATCCAGTCATACCGCCTCCTTCAATGTTGTATTGCTGTCCATGTGGATCGTGGTGTTTAGATGTGACATTCTTTTCCTTTTCACTTATGCTGATAGTGGTGTTTGGAACGGTTTTGTCTAACTGCATCCCTTTTCTTCATGTAGAGGCCAGGTTCATCGCTTCAAAGATCTAAACTTCATGATCTCCCATTGTTTTCTATGCAAGCCATGTGCCGGATCTCTGGAGTCAGGAAGGCTGGTGAATCGGTGATGCTTTGGACATGATATTCACCTAAGGCGTGTCACAAATGATGTCGAGGGATATGATTACTAGTCAGCTCGTACGTGAGGACATCCTTTTTGTACTAGACCTGACCAAGACATGACCACCTTTACTAGGTTGAATGACTCCAGAGTCAGGGATCAAATTTTAAGGGCAGGTCTCATTTTACTTTGAAGGGCTACGATAAATTGAACCCTTCAATGTTGAAATTTAAAAATAAATCATTCTTTTGATTTGAAATTTTAAGTGTTAAAAAAAATTCATTATTTATCAAAAACATTGTATAGAAAAAAAATGGCAATAAGAAGAAATCCCAAGTGGTTTAACATTTACATGGAATTTGTGAGGTAAACCATGTACATATGATTTATCACTTCGATATTCTTTTTATGGGGATTACTCAAGAGTTAGTATAGAAGAGGAGAGACTAAAATAAAGGTTGATAATGAAGAACATGTAATGGTGATTGAAGATGAGATTGGGAAAAATCCCATTTAGAAAGAGATTGATGCACTTGTTTTGTTAATGTGAACATAGCCATAGCCATTAGGAGTATTGGTTTTTTGTATTGCATGTTCTTTGGCCTATTTATTTTTTGAAGGGAGATGTTTGTTCCCTATCATGATAAAGTGATTATAGTAGTTTATAACTACTCGCAACCTTATCTGAATGCATAATATGAAATTAGGGGTGAAAGTAGGCTCATGGGGTACTAAAATTTTTTTTTGCCTAGAATTGTTTTGAGAAGATCTCCACTATTAGAACTGCTATGTTACAAGGACAAAAGACACTAGGCATCAAACCCCTAACATTAATAACAAAAACTAAAAAGATGATCTTGGACGATGATCTTTGTCCAATGCCAACGTATCCACCTTAAACTAGTGTACTTCTAACATTGTACATCCCTGGGAGATTTAAAATTGTTGACCCTTGTTGTGACCACTTGACCATTGCCATAACCAATAGTTTAAATAAATAACATAAAAGTAAAAAAATTAGAAGAATAACGTTTCCATGACATTTTACCTTACCTGTTTTGAAATGAACTTTTTTACATGCTATTAAAAGCATTGTATTATTATCTTTCGAGCTAAATAAGTTTTTTAGGATCCACATTTCCATTAATGGCAAAAAAAAGTTACAAATAACATCAGAAAGCTAATTGATATGTTTTTCCATATGGACACAGTTCATGAGTAACTAGCCATTCAATTTAAAACTCCACCTAATCCCTAATATCGTCTTCACCATAATAAACCTAAGTATTAGAAGACTTGAAAATTTATGTTTCAAACTTTAGTCTTGAGTCTACTAACATCTAGATGTCAAATGAGAGGCATTTATAGGGATTCTCATTTCTCTTTTCAAAACTCGGTGCATATAATTATTATTCAAACACGTTGAAAAAAGTATCCTTTAGTGCGCCTACCTAAAAGAAAAACCCCAGAATGTAGACCTAATGTTTTCACATAACAACTTTTTTTATCAACCCTAAATTCAACAACTATTTTTAGAATTGAATCATGTCCTCCCCAAATTTTCAATTCAAAGTGATCAAACAAAATCCCCAATTTTAGGTGGATTATGGATAGTCTCTTATGTGTCCAGAGACTTTCATAGATCACTCTTTGTTTCGAGGGCGCTCAGGGTGCAGATCAGAGAGCCCACAGAAGGAAGAGGAGGAAGAAGAAGAGGACTCAAGTCAAAAGGTGAGGAGAGTGAGGAGGGGAGACATAATAGGGGAGATGAACACTATCAACCCACACAACTTGATTTGGAGAGATCAATATCAACCGTTGATCTCTAAACTACCTTCATCGGGACCGCTCAACCTCGAGAACTTTAACATTTTGCTAACCCTTTTTCATCTAAACGAGTGAGCAAATTCTGATTGCAGAATGCTTCTCACTCATTGATCTACCCAACATCTTGTTCTAGCCGTAGATCTTCACAGCCCCTACCACTTTCCACGAATCAACCGTAGATGTTGATTAGGAAGAGGGAGATGACGATGACGATGATGAGGATGATGATGATGATGATGATGATGATGATGAATATGTGATGACAAGATCTTTACTTTGGTTTTCACTATATTTTTTTGAGCTTCTCCAACATTATAATAGAATGGTTATGAGTGATTATTCACTCCTATAAAGAATGCACTTTATGGAACTACCAAAATACTCAGTTTGGATCTTCCTCTTTTAAGACACCGAACTAGGTCCATAAGTCTTGATTCTTCATGTGGACAAATCTAAGAACAGGGGGCTTCACAGGGCCCAAAAATTTGTATTTTTTTTACTACTTCCTTGGATCATATTGAATTGTCAAATTAGTCCTTGGAATGGGTGTTAGGAACAATCCTTAATTTTTCACTCAATTGGCTGCTCCCCCTATCATGTAAACGTATCCATTCACTGAGCCCCCCCTAAAATTGTGATGATGAAGATGATGATGATGAATATGATGATGACGATGAAGATGATGACGATGATAATGAAAATGATGATCATGATCATGATAATGGAGATGCTGATGAATTGGATGATGCTGATGAATATGAATATGCTGCTAATGATGATCAAGATGATGATGGTGATAATCAAGACGTTGATGATGAAGATGATGATTATGATGATTATGATAAGGAAGATGACGATGATGACGAAGATCATGATGACGACGACGATGAAGACGATGATGATTATGAATATGATGATGATGATTATATTGATGAAGACGAAAAAGGCAATGGTGATGATGATGACAAGGATGATGAAGATCATCGTCATTCTTGTCATCATCACCATCATCTTCACCGTCTTCATCGTCATCATGATCATCGTCTTCATCATCGTGTTCGTCCTTGAAGGGACTTATGTATAGGATCTTACTATAAGCAATGCAACCAATACAAATTTTGACAAAATCCTAGTTAAATTAAATTAAATTAAATTAAACTACACTAAATTAAAAACATAGAGTTGTTTAACTATAATTAATTTAAAATGCAACAAAATATAAATATGCAAATAAAAAAAACCAAAATTAAACAAAACAAAAGATAAATAAAAAAATAACAAAACAAAACACCAAATATAAAATATGCAAATAATGAAACAAAAAATGTAGAAATAAAAAAAACCCGCGCACTAGCTCATTAGCATTCAAAAACACCCGTGCAGGATCTGCTCCGACTCCCATTTGGGGGTTTTTGATTTCAAACTTTCACTGAAGTTTCTGGAACAGGCTATGATGTTTATTTTATAGGAAGGGCGGGCAAAGGAATTTTCCTATTAGTGCATCATCCACTCCCTTCTCATGTGATCCCATGCTTCTAGATCCACCTGCCCCACTTCCAGAATGGCAACAATCTTTAGACCTTCAGGTTTGTTTCCTTCTATGTTATTCTTGATTACCCATTGTGTTTTTATTTTATTAATGGTTTTTTTAGTTGTTGTGGATGTGGTGGATATCAAATGGCTCAAATATCCTTGCAAGCATGAAGCACGAGCTATCCAGGTGAACTTGGGAAATTCAATGTGAGAACTAAAACCAACAGTTATCGAGGAAAAGGAGGAAGGGAATGAGATATTTTAATGCTACCATGCCTGTTTTTGCTTGTTGTGAGATATTTTGACAATATGCCTAAATGGAATGTGGTGGTTTTGTGGAGCTATATGATTGCAGGGTATATTCTTAATGGGAAATATGAAGAGGCTCTTAAGATGCGTTGGCAAGCGTTGATGATGGGGATGAGGCCGAATGATTTTACTTTCTCGACAGTGCTTTTGATTTGTGCAAACATCACGACTTATGATTAGGGTAATAAATTTCATATCCTCAACATAAAATATGGATTTGATTCATATGATTTTGTGGGTATTTATCTAGTTGGCATGTCTGCAAAATGTGGGTTTGTTTCTAGTTTTGTTCATTCCTTTTGGGAATCATGTCAAAATTCCCATGAATTGACAGTTCAAAGCTAGACTGTGAATGTTTTTAATAGTACGGTTGTTAGTTTTTCTTTGATAATGGAAACTTTTTGGAGTTTGAAGCCCGAATGTTCTATAGAAAATTGTTTTTGTTTGCTTAGAGTGGTTTTGAGGCTACTGACCAGATCTTTGTAGCAATTATGGAACACCAAATCTTGTATTGAGTTGTACATGCATAATTGATTTGAGTAATTAGTGAGACATTAACCCTAGCCATGGAATTCTCTGTATAAAGTAAACAAATCCCGTTGCATGCATCAATTCTTGCAAATTCTAAGTGTAGGCAAGCATTGCGATAGAAGAACACAATATTCTCTTTGTGATTTGTTGTTTCTTGTGGCCAAGATGGAAAAATATTCTACCAGGAGGAAAAGAAGCAGCAATGAGGGCTACCTTGGAGTGCTTCCTAAGAAGAAACCCAAGCATGAACTTGAGGAGAACAAATTCATGTTCAGGTTTTTCCTTCATAATGGTTTGAATTTAACTCTACAGTTGGAGGATGCCGTTGAAAAGATGTCGGTTGTTGAGTTTGTCAGGACTGTTAGGAGAAAAGCTAAAAAATAAATAATAGAAAAAGGGGTCAAGAAAGATCCACTGAATGTTGCAACAACATTGCATGTCCTTACAATAGTTATCTGGATGTTGAACAAAGCTGAATAGTATTTTCAAATGACATGATTTATCTTTCATAACTTATAGAATACTAAAATTTGGTGATTGAGATTGCTATGCAACTTTGATGATTTCAACTTCACATAACGATTAGAAACCCCTTAGGTCTATGGTTGGACTCTGAAGTATGAAAACCAAATCATGGAAAACCACTGAGAAATTTGAAATTAATCACTAGACACCAAACTTTAAAATGAACTATTTTAAAGAATGCATAATAAATTATGAGCAAAAAATTGTATTATTAAATTTGCAAAGTTTCTTTTATACAATATATTTCCTCTCAGTTCATGTGTATTTAAATTTTTTTGGATTAAATTAACTTTTTTGTATTTCCTTGCAAATAATTGAAATTTTTGTTTACTAAAACTCTGTTTATATTTTGATAATGCTTGCAGGGTGGCTCTTTGCATTCTAATTGTTGGAGAGAAGAGGTGGATTTGGTTCTGAATACTGTGGCAATGAATGCTTCAATTAATTTGCCAATCCTGCAGTTTTGTGATGAGGAAAACATCTCTTGTTTCGAAGACGCACCATATTTCACCCCCTTACCTATCTCAAGGGCTTGCACTATTTCGTAAAGGTCTCTCTCTTTCTCTCTCTTTATATGACATATACACACATGGTTGTAGAATGCATGTTGATGGGGCGAGTCATAGAGTCATCAAGAAATTGAAGTATTCTCTTATAAGTAAAAAAAATGTATTAACATGTGCGCTACAAAAGCATTCCATGAGCTCCTCAAAGTGCATTCTATTAGAACAAATATTTCCATATCTAAATATTATTATTGGAAAGTTTTTTTCATTTTTTTAGTAACTAGGGGAATTGACAACTGGAGCTGGGTTGGTACTCACATGACATGGGGTCCATGGATCCATTCCCACTACCACTATACCCCTAGGTGCCCCACACCCTTCGAAAGACATGAGACACAGGTAAAATCAGGTGGGATTTGATCTCATGACCTCCAATTTACAACAAGTGACTTCATAACAACTGAACCACCAATGAGCCACACCCGTGCAGGCTATTATTTACTGGAAATTTAACATTTCATAGATAACAAAGATTTATCCGGAGTATTTAGTGGTGTTTTATTCATATAGTAAGACAACATGACTCTTTCCTCTATTTTTTGTTTTACATTGTTTGACAGGATAGTGGTATTTACAGTGTCCACACATTTCAAGTAAAAACCTATTTATATGTGTATTTAATATATTTATGTCTTAAACTTTAAAATTTGTGTGTTGTTTTCATTTTAATACAATGGTTAAAGAAATCTTGTCGAATACAAACACAAGTTTCCACATCAGTGACGCAACGGTATTGTTATATAGCATTTAAATGCGAGTTGATATTATGGTGGAAAATGCGTGTTGGATAGATTGATTGTTGATTTCCTTCATAGGACATGTGGAATGTGACTCCAGAACCACATCTCTTGGTGGAATTACCCCAAGAACACACTTTCCAGACAACATTAGCTGATTTAATTGTATGCCCATTTTTTATTTTATAGAGTATTTTGATATTTTCCATGCCTAGCAAAATGACCAGTTGTGTATAGGTCTAGGAATGGATTATTTATTTAATTTATAAATTTAATTTCCATCCAACACAGTGGTTTTTCGTTTATTAGGATAACTCTTTGCAAGTGGTTTGGGCCAATGGACCTGGCGAAAGGCAATTGATAAGGCAAGTGTTCTTGCATTGCCTACATTCTCATTAGGCATCAATATTTTATATGACTTGATTGTAACTATTGTATAATATAACTTTTCTAATTTCATTTCTAGCCTCTTCATCATGCTTCATATCCAATGTTTGTATAGAAAAACAAAAATATCAAACTTAACTGTCTTTGTTGTGTTCTTATTGTACCATTTCCTGCTTTTCCCTGGGTTTTACAGTTCCCACCTCATTTTTCCATTGCATTCTTAGGAGCAGTGTAGTAAGTAGTACTGGTGTTATGTTCACCTATTCTGCAGTGCACCGTCCTCACATTTTGGACAGGTTTTCTCTATGTTTAACTACTAAAGTTGATTGTTTGTAGCTTTCCCTTTGTTACCCGCTATCATGAGGTTCTTTTACACTAAGCAGTTCTAATGATGGTGGTGCATGGTTTGTCCTCTTTTTGCAGAGAAATTGATGAATAAATAGCATCCTTGGAGATTTCAGCAGAAGTGCACATAACCTGATTGTATCGGTCTCTCAAAATACCCTCTCTAAGGAAAATTCGCTCAACTTCAATTGTAATTGCCTTTGTGGGTGCACTACATATCCTGGTGTTCATTCACATACAAGCTTGATAGAACCTCTCGAACTTGAATTATTGGAGTTTGAATCCTGAATGTTCTATAACAAACTGCTTTTGGGTTTTGAGGCTACTAAGCAGAGCTTTGTAGCAATTGTGGAATGCCAAGGCTTGTCTTGAGTTGTACATGCATAATTGCTTTGAGTAATTAGTGAGACATCGACCCCAACCATAGCAGTCTCTGTATAAACTAATGAAATCCCATTGCATGCATCAATTCTTGCAAATTCTAAGTGTAGGAAAGTGTTGCAATAGAAGATCACAATATTCCCTCTACAGTTTGCCATTTATTGTGTCCAAGATGGAAGATCTTCTACCAGGAGGAAAATAAGTAGCAATGAGGGCTACCTTGGAGTGCTTCCTAAGAAGAAACCCAAGCCCGAACCTGAGGAGAACAAATTCATGTTTAGGGTTTTGCTTCTTAATGGTCTGAATTTAATTCTACAGTTGGAGGATGCCATGGAAAATATGTCGATCGTCGAGTTTGTAAGGACTGTTAGGAGAAAAGCTGAGAAATAAATAATAGAAAAGGGCACAAGAAAAATCCACTGGGGTCCCCAAGTCTATGTGGAAGGTGCAATGGGAGAACGAATAAATATGGAAACATCATATGCAATGATTCTCACAACAAGCCCATGCTCGTAGCTCTACAGGTTCATCCCTGAACTTCCTCCCCTGAACTGTTTCTTTAGATTTTTTTATAAGTCAACAAAAATGTATTTATATGTGCGCTACAAAAGCATTCCATGAGCTCCTCAAAGTGCATTCTGTTAGAACAAATATTTCCATATTTAAATATTATTTGTTGAAAAGTTAACATTCATAGATAACAAAGATTTATCCGGAGTATTTAGTGACATTTTATTCATATAGTAAGATAGCATGACTCTTTCCTCTGTTTTTTGTTTTATATTGTTTGACAGGAAGGTGGTATTAATAGTTTCCACACATTTCTAGTAAAAACCTATTTATATGTGTATTTAATATATTTTTGTCTTAAACTTTAAAATTTGTGTTTTGTTTTTGTTTTAATACAATGGTTAAAGAAATCTTGTTGAATACAAACACAAGCTTCCACATCAGTGAGGAAATGGTATTGTAATATAGCATCTAAATACAAGTTGATATTTTGGTGGAAAATGTGTGCTGGATGGATTGATTGTTGATTTCCTTCATAGGACATGTGGAATGTGACTCCAGAATGGCATCTCTTGGTGGAGTTACCCCAAGAACACACTTTCCAGACAGCATTAGCTGTTTTTTTTTGTTGGTTAAGTGTGTCGTGACTTGTTGGGCAAACCTTGGTTATATTACAAGTGTATTATGACAGATTTATTGGTTTGGAATGGGAAGATTTGTTGGGGTTGAAACAGAGGTATATTTCCATTCTATAGCATTTGTATTGTAGTATAATTTTTAGGAATAGTGATGACATTGCCACCTCATGGCTCTTGTTTGACAAATATCTAATGTCTAGCTTAGGATTTTCCTATTGAATATTTCTAAAGTGGATCTAGTTATTAAGGAGTAGATTGGGTTTGAACCATTCAACCCTATCTACTCTTTAATCACTAAAGCCTCCATGAGATCCTCAATTGACCCTATCTGCCTATCTTGGATTTATTAGGCACTAATCACGGCTTTTATGCCCTTTTAAATATTAATTCATCTTTCATTTTTTGTTTTATAAGATATGAAAATTTCTATCATTTACATATATTAAACTCATCCCTAAAACATCAAATCGCATGGTAGGTTTTCTCTAGTTTGTGGTTGGGAATTATCTTCTACAAATCTGCTCTGTAGGGCTGATTAAATCTGGTCTAAAACAAAAACTAAAGGTTGATTTGCAAGGTTGAAAAGTTCATATTAATAAGTGAAATTCCTAGATCTTCCCTAGTTTTATCCTCATGTGTACCTTATTTCAAATCTAAGTAAAGATTAAAACATTTTGCTGTCACAAATCTTGGTTGCTGGTTGCAAAAGACATATCATTTGCAAGTTTGTAGCAGCATTTAATTTATTAATTCATATCTCAAATTTGAGGATATATTCACATATACACTAATAAATTATCAAACCCAGATTCTTCACTACTAAAATCCCTTGTAGCATCAACTAGTCCATTGATCATATCAATCCATTTAACATTTTCTTCTGGAACTAAATCTTGTCATTGCAAATAATGCATCTCAATAGAAGCTAGAGCCTAGAACCTACTGCCTTTATAGGACAGATATGGTGTTAACACTTTCCATTGCAAATAACATTGTAATACCTGCAACATCTATGATATATCCCACTTGAATGGTGATAGAGCGA
The DNA here is from genome assembly GCA_001517045.1 of Pseudotsuga menziesii. NCBI lineage: Eukaryota > Viridiplantae > Streptophyta > Pinopsida > Pinales > Pinaceae > Pseudotsuga > Pseudotsuga menziesii. Next base: position 281,510 of record LPNX010848025.1, read on the forward strand.
ATTATTGTAATTTTCAGTTTCTGTTATTTTATGCTTGTTTTGACAAGCGAATCCACAGATGCACTTCAAGAATCAGGAGTTGATAAATCAATACCTTGGATAACTTATCCCATTCAATTATTTCTAGTGGCATGATTATATTCCTAGATTAAATTTTGTAAGCACTTATTCAAAACATAACATCTATTGTATACTAGTCTGATGTACACATTTCCATGTCAGTTTCTAATTACTTGCAATATTTCCATACTTATTCATCACAGCCAAACAGGGTCCTTACAGAATGGTCTTATTCAAACCCTCTGTGAATATGAAAATTGTATGGTTTCATTTGGGTCCAATGTGCATCCTATGAAATTCCAATTTTTTTATCAAGAAGACAAAAAGGTGATATCAACGAACTTTCGTCACGGGTATTGCAAAACCATCGAAACCCCGGGTGGTTATCCACGAATACCATTGCTATAGAAACATAGTTTCGTGGAACAATTACCGTTCAACTTGCGGATTTCGTTGATAGAGATTGGTTTTCCATGGGTTTGCGTGGAAGAAATTTTTGTTCAAATTCCAGAATTCGTCGATAGAGAGACAATAGTTCGTCGAAACTATTCCACTATTTTGTGTGGAAACAAAATTTTGCCTAGAAGTTTTTGGCCATATTTCATTGTTATAGGGATGAATGTTTTGTCGATAGAGCGACGAAACGTAGAAAATGAATTAAAAAAATCAATTTCAAGGCCACTGTACAGAAGACACGTGGCAGCCATATTTCGTCGCTATATAGACGGATTATAAAGTTTGTCATTAGATCGATGAAATAAGTGCCATGAAACATCAATACCATTATCGTCACAATTGAGACAAAAAAACGTGGAAATAGCAACGAAAAACCGTCGCAAATTTGCTCATATGTGTTAGTGGCCAAGAAAGGAGTTGTACACCCTTTAATCTCTAATATACATAAGTAAATATAATAATTTATGCATATTTGATCACATGATATTGGGTACAATAAGGGGGGTATACCTTATTTATAAGAAAAAATCCTCACTTTATCCCTCCTCTAGGCCAACCTACCTAATTTGTATTTAAAATGACTTTTAAGGGTTTTCCATCCACAATATAGGTATTAAACCCCATCAAACATAAAATAATTATAAAAATCAATAGCATGCTTCAACATGATGAATATTCGAAATTGGAAGGAGGATCTCATGCCCCATCTAACCTCAACATGTGTATTTTTCCCTTAATTCCCTCCTTAGGATGGTACGACCTCCAAAAGCTTGCTTTCAAGGTGGATGATTTTCTATTTTTGACCAACATGGAGGAGAGATACAATAAAATTAGGTCCAAGAGGGTATGAATGAGGTGTGCTACAACATGTGTGACAACCCTTACAAGTGCATTAACCTCTACAAATCATAAAAATAAGCATGGTTAGGGGCTCTTAGTCCATGTGTCCTAATGGATTCATTACATTATGCACCAAATACTTTCCATAGCAATAAATGACCAACATGATGAGGAGATCCACTCATCTGGGGGTAGTTAGTTGATCCATGAGACCAATAATTCTTGAAATGAGGACCAAGGGGACCTTCCATGATCTTGAACATGGGTCTTGAGTCCCACTTGAACAACACTTTTTGCATAACAAATCCCTACCTTGGCCTTTTACAATGATAAAAGACCCGCCTCTTTGGTAAATTGAGTAGGGTGCACTATAGAGAATATGGGTTGTCACATGCTCTATAAATAATATTCAAATCAATTATGCCATGTATATGTCTTGTGATCTTATTAAACATGGCTTTGAGGGAACCCATGGTTTATAACCCCAACCCAATTCTTTAACCATAAGAATCATCCTTATTACTTCCAATCCATAAAGTTTGGTTTGTATTCATGTAGTATGACAAATATTTAATCATTATGGATCTTACAATATCTAAAATAAAAATATATGACATATAAGCCAAAAAAACATGGATTGAAAGAGAAAAATATTAGTTTCAAACCTCACCCTTAATCGAGAAATCAAGCTCTATTCCTTTAGAATGAAAATTATTTAATCTCTAGTGCTTATACTATTATTCAAGGGCATATACATGACATGCAATCCTAAAAATCATGGATCAGTGTGGAATTTTTTCATTTAGGGCCCAAGCATTACTTGGGGCATGATAATCATCCTCACCACTCCCATCCCATGAAATTGGGACTCTGATACTCTTAAAAGATAAAGTTTCTACATTTAAGGATGTAACATAGTTAATGGCCTTGTATGTGGCATTCTAACTTATAAAACATGGATTTGGGAAACATATTTTATTTAGGGTGAAAAACCATGACATCAACAATAAAACTGTCCTATTAGGTGTAAAATGGACACCAACTTGAAAACACACAAAACAACAGTTACCAACATTTTGTTCTAATCAATCAGGTTGGTTAAGCACTTGAAAGTCTATATTGATTACAATAACAAACCATCAAAAGATGTTCCTAGCTCGTATATCAATTATCCTTTTCATCTCTTATTATCTAAAAATTGCGATAATAACAATGCACTATAACAGAATAACTAAACTAATAATAAACATGATAAAAACAATAATAATAAATATCTCAAACTAACAATGATAAAATTAAATAGATTGTAATAACTTAAACACTTGCTTTAAACAATAAAACAATATTCAACATATTCTAACTCAAAAGAAAAATACATAATATCCATAACAAAAAAACCATACCACACAATGAAACATGACTCATATAAGAGGGAGAACCCCAAGTAGTTGGAGGAAAACCACTAAAAAAAGAGTCAGAGTACAAGTCAAGAGCATATAACCAATTCCCATCTCTTAACCATCAACCAATAGTATATGGGTTCACAAATCTTAATATTGGTGTGCAAAAGAGTGTAACATACTCTCCTAGAGGATACACTTATTTATAAGGTGTGAGTCCCCCTTTTATTGACTTATTTAATCAACTTAGTTATTATTGCATTTTATAATGAAAATGATTGTTTGTAATAACATAAATGTATATTATCATTATGTATTAAAGTTCCATAGTAGAATAATGGATTCATGATTCGTTAGTAATTAATAATTGTATAAGGGGTGACATGTATTGGGGGTTATGTTATCACCATCAAAACTAGAGGAGAAATGTATATTTCTTTCATTCGAGGGATTGTTCACACTACAAATAAGAAAATTTAGTTGTTGGTAATTCTACATGGGATTTCTATTGTTGTTTCTCATTCCATTCAAGAATATACAATGATCAATTACTCACATTAATGAGTCATGCATTAAAGAATGAAGGAAATTCTACTTCCACATCAATCCTAAGGATTCTAAGGGGCTTGCCTCTTAATGTTGCACTAAAAGTAGATATACTTGTTGTAGATATTGAGATGGTTTAATCAATAGGTTGATGCCATGGTGAACATTAGTACTTCACTTGTAGCTACAAAACTATTCCTTAATAAGAAGTATGTGCTCATATTCTTTATTATGCATCCACCATGAACTTCAACCTAATTTTGTCTCTCCAAAAATCATTAATAAATGTTGAGACAAGTATAAAATAGTATAATTGGGAAACAAAGATTTCAAAATAAATATGTTGTTGTATGTTGGCACTTTCACATGGACAACATGAGATTCACTCCAAAATTTAAGATAAACCATCCACAAATGTATATAAATCATAAGGATGCTTCGACAACTAACTGAAGCATTCCACAACAACAAACAAGCACATAACAACAAAATAACACACATAATAGACAAAAAAAATTCTCAGATATTCTTTATTAATAAAAAAGAAATCTAGATACATAATCCTCCCTTGCTCATGGTAGGAAAGGGAGCTACGGAATTTAAAACCTTGACTTTTCTTATGCACATGCATCTCTTAGGAACTTCGAGAAGGGTTTCCAAGATAAAATGAAGACAATACTTACTCAATGATCTCCCAAAACCCTTTCTTATCCAATGCTCAATGGAGGTGCAAAATGAATGCTCCACTAAATCCACTTACACACAAAATCCCATTTTACACTTTTACCCCAATATTTTTCATTATTACACTAACCCAAGTAATTCATTAATGAACATAACTAATAATCATAATAACCATGTTTCTTTCATATGCAACCAGGATCCAACAACCCCCACCACTATTTGCTGACTTACCCTTTATCCAACCAAGGAATATAGGTACAATATGGAATCACATTTTCATGTAGCTATCCAATGGCCTCATGTTTCCACTACTCGTCACTTTGGCATAGCCTATCACTGGTGCAACCTCCTCAAACCTTTCTACTACCTTCTCACTCTATCATAATTGTAACCTCCTCAAACTGGTGAAACCTCCTTTAACCTATCACAAACTTATCTTCAAAACTCGTTGCAACATCCCCATGTTGGAAACCTGTACCATGGATATCCCTATGGCCATCAACCCATATTAATAGAATTCCTTGAATACTACCCCAAGAAAGTTTATAGTCTAATAAGAATCAAGGATATATATGTGTTTGACCCTGATCAACTGTCTACCAAAACTTAAACACCATATATGTCATCATCCTCCATTACCTCGAGTGATCTCCTATGGTAGTGAGCCTCATGATCCATCTTCCCACCCATAACATCAACAAAATACCCATTACCCTTCATATGTTTTCCTATCATTTCCACAAACACAACTCCTTGAATTCCCACCTATCACATCCATAAAATCTTACCCTATCTCATCCTAAGTACAAACCTTTTATAGTGCACTCAAAACTTTTGGTATTGATCACATCCCTAACTCAAAGATGCATTACTAGAACTTTCCATATTTGCTCAGAACTGGTAACTTGTGTACTCAAAACTATTGCTCATAAACTATCTGCAACCACCAAAACAAGCTATCTGCTAATGAGATAGTACAATACTAAGGATATTAGGCATGACATCCCAAAGTGAAATAATATATCAGGAGATAAAACTGGAAGCAAGATTCACTTGGTATACCACACCAAGTTTGAGTCTACCACAACCCTCCCAACTACTTACATGAGAATGCTAAATCCATGTCACCACAAAGCCTTGGTAATTTAAAAGTATAATTGCGTGCTACACCAAGACTTATCCAATTTTATAATGGAACTTAATGGAAAAATATCATTGCGATCTCGCTACGCAAGGATGATCTGCAAATCCTCGAAGGAATTACATCTACTTTAACATTATCATCCACTTCTTATTACATCAAAATGTTTTGAAGAATAACTTCGGTGTACGAGTCATTCCTCCAATTATCAAGATCAAATAAAGAACAACTTTCCCAATACCACTTATTATGCAATGGGCCAAATGAAATGTTTTTGCAACTCACAATGACAATAGGAGCAACATGTTCACACAAAAAGAGAGAGTTCTCACCAAAGTGAAAGATATTTCCGCAACTATTCTCATACTATGGAGTGATTTTGCAACTACTTGGTCTCCTTTTCAAAACTTACCAAATGTATTCTACAACATCTCTTGAAGAATACAGGCTCTTCTGCAACTCATCATAGCCATGTGCATACCACAACACCTCCATAACTACTCTTGGAGAGAGAGAGAGAGAGAGAGAGAGAGAGTGAAGTCTTAAGGAAAATATAAAAGATGACCAATATCTACTAAGAAGTTTTGGATGCCTCAAAGACACACACACACACACACACAAAGTAGAAAATTTGAAAGAGTGTGGAGCCTTGAAGGAAAAGATGAAAAAGTTGACAAATGTCTACTATGAAGTTGTGGATGCCCCAAAGGAAGCCTAGAGAGAGAGAGAGAGACTATATGGGGTAGCGGCAGGGGTATTAATGTGGTTGTTGTGGTAGGGGAGGTGTTTAGTTGGAGGGACATGGACAAGCCATAATACCACCACATTTGACTTTATATACATGATTTATATTATATATAGGCATTTTATTAAATTATATTTCATACTTATTACTCTCAAGCTAACAAAATATGAATGATTTTAAGGCATCAATAACACATATGCATTCTCTATGCTTATAAATCAGGTATGTGATATAATCCATATGCGTTGTAGTGAATATGTGTTTTGTATGTTTACAAAACACATATATGATATAATCTTATATGTGTTATAAAACGTATATGTAAATTATATTGCATGTGCATTTTGTAATGCATTTACATTATTTAAATTTTAAATTTTGGCGGGAGCGACCGGTTCATATTTAGGTACGGACTAATGAACCTATAGGTTGGGATAGAAAAAACATACCTTTTAGCTTTTGTCCAAAACTCTCTCTAGAAGCTTAATTTCATGGATGTTTTTTACAATGCAAAACACACTGATTTTTTATAAAATTACACAAATTTGTCGAGGAGATTCTATAGATTCTAAATATAAATTTTTTTACATAAATGTTATTTTAAATTAAATTTTGAAGTGACAGATGCCATGATTCCAAATACAATGCTCTATTGCTTATCCTCTAACTTTTGACTACATTCACCATTTCTCAAACAAATTGTATGGTGCACCAGAACAAACAGAGCTCTATACACTCATATAAAAAAAAACCTAATTTCATTAAACTTGGACACATTCCTAGTCTACATTGGATTTTTAATAAGGTTAAGAAACATTTCCATAAGTTTTGGTGGTATAAGATGGAAGTTAACTCAAATGGGTATTATTTTACAGTACCGAGCATCATAGAAATATGGCTTAAACATATTTAAAATTCAAACTAGACTAACAATAAGTCCAAATTTAATGAAATTGGGGTTAAAAATTCAAAAATTCAATAAGTTATGCCCCTAAAGTGTTGCACGCGTGCATATTGTCCTTTTTTCAAGGTTTTTTTATTGTAATAAATCATAAAAAAATGAAAACATCATGAATCATTTTGGAAAAATAGTGTTGCTCTAAAACAAGATGTCATCTATATATGTACAAAATTCTATGTAAAAATACTATCATTTAGTTCATATATTGTTGCATGCACACAAACATATATGTTATATTGTGCAGAAAATTTTTAAAAACTATTTTTAGAAAAATGGATTTTAGAAACAACTACACAAAATTTCAAAAAATAAAATTTATATATTCTGAAATCTTATTTGATTTCCTATATCTTATCTTTTTACATCATCTTAAAATTAGTTATGCAAGTGCCTCTAATTGCCTCTTGAAGTTAGAGGTTTCCTATTTTTTTAGATTTGTGGGACCATTAAATTGTCCTTAAAGGAGCTCATGATTGTGCATCAACCCTAGAACAATGCCTAAGGATTTTTCTAAAGCATCTCTTGAATGTGAAAGGGAATATCCCAATTAGGGCCTTTTAACATAGGGATTGGCATTAGTTTTTCTTTTAAGGTTTCAGAGTCTTTTGTCCTTTTATATTCCATAGTAGGTCAACATCCTTAGTAAGAACGCAAAACTTAGGTGATATTATTTTTGCTAAAATTAAGGATGAATCTCCTATAATAAACAACATGCCCAAGAAAGTTGCGGGCATCTTCCTACTTCTGATTGGCAGATTAATTTTGTATAATAAGAATTTTCAACCAATTGACACTCTTAATTATCTCCTATTTCAAATAAAGGATTTCAATTTGAATATGTATCTTGTCTTGTATTTTATATATTGTAAAAGGAGGTTTCCCCTTCTCCTTATCAATTGAGAAAAAAATTCTTAGTGGGGGGGGGGGGGGCATATGCTCAAGGTTGTTATGGTTGAGCCTGCTTGATTATTCTCAAAGTATCTTCTTATTCATTGACTTAGTATCATTCTGAAGGTGTGGACTCAATTAGTATTTCTATTCTTATGCTATTTGAGGTATTTGATACATAACATTACCCAAAACAATTGAAATAAAACACCACAATCAAGCTATCATAATAAACAAAAGCACTTAGGTAAGATCCTTGCAAGCAAGATGATTTTAAAATAATCACATCATTAAGGCATATAGCAGTCAAAGGAGACTCAAATATCATCAAACCAAGGCTATTCATCCAATTAAACTCAACACAAAGATCAAAATCCATACATTTATAAACATTCAAGCACAGTTAAGGTGATAGAGTCAATCAAGAAAACTAATCAAAGAAAATGAATCATCTACTTTGGTGATTGCATCAAATGCTCAAGTCATGAAGAAAAGTATGATAGAAATGGTGAAACTTAAACAAATTTGTAGGGCCCACGACCCCTAAGGTTTAGAGTCTATTGAAGGCATCAATAAATAGTTACACTGGATGAAACTAAAAATCTCTAATAAAATCCATTGGGTGACAAAATAGAAGTGAAGTCAAATCCATCGAAGAGAATCAATTATCATATTAACTAGATTGACAAACATAACACCTTATGTCAAAGAATAAAGTTAATGAGATTTATTAACTCTAGCATGAATCAATGGCCCAAGTTATAATCACGATCCTAGAGCCTATTTAGACTTGAAGTGGAAAAAATTTCAACATGCATGGAATACAGTATCCCTCATGTGTTGGTCCCTTATCTATGAGCATCTATAGAAGCCCTAACGAAGTCACCATGACATCACAGACCTTGCTTCACTATTAGCTTCACATCCATAGTTCTGATGAAGATTGTGTACGTCACCTCACCTCGTAATAGCTTAACATCCTTTCCCTACACTTTATTATATGTTTCATAGAAATTCATAAGTGGGGAGAATAAGTGGCCCTTTATAGGTGGGAAGGGTTGAAATTTGAAGGGCATTTTTCCCATGAATTACAACCAATTTTTTGTGGAGCCGTTAGGTTAAACGAGCAAGCAATTAACAGAAACGTTTTTTTAAGGGTTAATATCTTTTACAAAATTTTATTAGTATGAACTTTAGGTGGTCCAGCTAGAAGCTAGGACGATAAATTTGTTGCTTGGAGTACCTATGAATGTTCGCCATTAAATATGGTGATTGATTTAATAATGATGGAATATTAAGATTTGCAGGCTTGAGTATATCCCATGAATATGTGGATGGCAAGCTATGGCAAGCTTGGTTTGAGTGTTTGTAAATACATTGAAGTAATTGTGTGAGATTTTTTATATTCATTAAATTCAATACTAGTACAGCGACAAGTAAAGTGGTTGGTGAACGCTAATAGGCACAACCAACCACTTAATTTTGTGGAGATGACATACTGTAAAGCAAAGTAAAATATATAAATTATATTAAAATAATATTATTTTATTATTTATCCATTATTCATGGTAAATCGAATCTGAGATAATATCTAGATGTCTATCTGCCTAAAATACAATACAATATACTTGTGATTCTACTAACTACATCGATTGAAACACTAGTGGATGTATGGTTCCTTGATGATAATTGAGAATTTGATATATCCCGTCAATGGGTGGCTTGTTGGAGATGGATCCTGATGCGCATTAAAGAAATATGTCCATAGCAAATGTTATTTCAATACAACTTACATCAGGGACATGGACAATTAATGAGATATTGTCCTTGGATATGTTATTTAAGTAGATTTTCATTACGAAGTGCCTTTTTAATTTTCCATGAAGTTTTACATGAAGTTAATCCAAAACAATTGATTTGAGAAGTCTATTATGAATGTATATAGGATTGGGTGAAGAAAGTATATCTTATGTAGTTATGGAGGTATAGGATTGAATATTATTATAGAAATTCTTCATTTTTATAGAAAGTTAATTATTTCCTTCATTTTATTTGGTCCCTTTTTCCATTCTTAGAATTATTCTCTTATGTGTAAGCTAACATTGCTCATGTGTAAGCATTGCTTAAGGGATGGACACTCAATTTTTGTTGTTTTTATTAAAAATTAAAATTAGATAATTCAAGAAATTAGCATTGTGAGGCCTAAGATGAGAGTTGGATGTTTTTAAAAGAGCATAGAGGTTAGGCTATTTAAGCAAGCATGTCCCTTCCTTAAAGTGGTTGCTTATTGGTTACTTGAAAATGAGGCTTAAGATGAAGGTGGATGTTTGTAAAAGATCATAGAGGTTGGCCTATTTGATCGAGCCTATCCCTTCCTTGAAGTTGATGCTGATTGGTTACTCTAGAGCCTAGGATTTACTATCACAAGTTCTCTCCAAAAAATCAATTAGTAAAATGGATTCTCTCCAACTACACTAAACAACATTAGGAGAGAAGAAGATTCTTATGCGTTTATTGAGCAAAGATAAGAAAAGTATGCCTTGTGTTGTTTAAGCCGATGGAAGAGAGTTCCATGGTTGTTTAATAGTTAGATGAGCCAGTTAGAGTGTTTATCAATGAGAAATTTGGTTAAGCCATAAGAGTTGTTGGGTTGGGTTGAAAAAATTGTATGTATAGCTCGTAGCTTGACTTGAATACCCATGTGAGATACCTTCAAAGTGGGTAAAAACATCCATACAAGTATGGTCAATTATACAACCTTACACATGTAAGAAGGGGATTTAGATAAGAAATTATTTTAACCATGTGTCATTGATAAATATGGCTGATTAATGATATTATATTTGACCATGAATAAATTGAGAATGGTGCCTAAGTGGGGTAAGGAATGGGACCTTGCACATGTGACATTGTTGGAATCATTTTTGAGGTATTCATGTCATAGGATGATTTTCCTTAATGGATTATAAGATTATAATGCGAAATTTTTCCAAAGGTTCATAGTAGTTTATAGTTTTATACATTGTAAGACATAAAGTTGTTGATTAAATTAATATTTTGAAAAGTGGTTGCTTATTAAAACTTCATTATTAAACATTGAAAAAAAAAATTAAAATTGTATGAGTAAAGATGAACACAAATTCCAACCTTGTATATGGAGTTTCTATTTGGATTTATTAAATATTAGGCACACCCTAGCATTCAAAATACTCTTTAATTTAATTTACATTCACCAATCACATGATCAGCTCATTTAGAATGTGTGAATGATTCTTGGCAAGTAGACTTGTTGTTAATCAAGCAGAGGCGTTAATTGTCAATGGGTTCGTTACTGGGATATGTTCAAGTAGGTCCACTAACTATAACTTCCCAACAACATCAATGATATTCAACCATCTAAGATCATATTGCCTCAAGCCCATAATCAATACTGGTAAATGAAGAGTTCAAATTAAAGTTTTGGGAGTTTAAGAAAGATGCTAATTTATGTGGTGTCCTCAAATTTTCCTAATAATTCACATAAAACATTTTTCTTTTTGGGGATAAATCTGTAATCTAACAATGTTGCAAAACACTTTTTACATTTGGTAATGAAAGATGCTAATTTATGTCGTGTCTTTAAATTTTCTTTTAATAATTAACATAAAATAGTTTTCAATGTTTGGGATAAATTTGTATTCTAACAATGTTGTAAAACACTTTTTTATATTTGGTAATGTTTTTTCATAAGAATCATCCTACATTATAAAGTCATTTATGTAGATTTCCACACAATCGAGTCATGTAATAGGTTTCAAAAGAAGTCGTCAAGTTGTCATGATAGTTCTTTGGATTGTATTATGGGAATTGCATAAACTAAAATTCATAATCCTTTAGGGAAAGGTATATTATGGATAGGTGAATATTATTGTTGTTTAATCCTGGTCCTTAAGAAACATGTGTATCTGGTTATGATAATTGAAGTCATCTAGGAAGGAAAAAAAATTCCCTAAACAAAGATCTAGTACTTGGTTAATTAAAGACAAAGGAAACAAAGATCTAGTACTTAGTTAATTAAAGACAAAGGAAACTTATCCTTCTTGGTGGCCTTCTTGAGCTCTCAATAGTCCACACATACTCACAATTTCAACCCATTTTGGGGAAAATGATTAGTGGTGAAATCCATTGACTATTTGAAATTATATGAATAAAACCAACATCTAATAGTTTTTGCATCTCTATTTTTACTTTGAGTCCTTAGCTCTAACTATTGAAGAGAGCTTGGTTGTTTATGTATAATATTTTTTAGGAAATGTTTCTATTAAAATAGTAAGAGGGTTGCATGCTTCAATAGTGAAAATATTTTCCAAATATGTGATATTGGCCAAGATACTCCTATTTGAAAATTCATTAGTTGATTTATTCTTATCATATTTGCTAGTGTCATCACTAATTTGGATTTATGGGTAATAAAGGTTTTTCACAAGACTTGATATCAAAGTATCTACATCCAAATCATTTAAGTTGAAGGATATTTCAATTGTAACATGGGTTGGGAAATAGTTCCAAAAAGTGTATTCCCTTCATTCAAATCAATATACATGGCTCTCTAGATTTTAGGAATGGTTTAAATGGAGGATATAGGGTTAGCTTCTTAATAATGTAGCCATGACAGATAGCCATATATCATGAACTATAAATAATGTAAGAATGATATGTTTCCATCCATTTTCCTAAAAAGTGTTAAGATTTCATATTCTTAGCTAGATATCATTAGTGTTTGATCCAATTTCACATCAATAACATATGTAGAATCACTGAAAGAAACACAATCACAATATAGACACAAATTTATCCTCAGAAATCCTCAAGGGGAAGAAAACCCAGCAAAACCTCCTTGTATAAGATAAAATCCCAAAACATGTTCTCCTTCTCCTTGTTGATCTCTTTCCCTCTCTCTCTCTCTCCTATGCGCTATACACAAGTGAGTGTGTGTGTTCAAATGAGGAACACAACTCCTCTATTTATACTCTTTCTATCACTTGACTTTTACCCTAACAAGATGGCCCCAACAAACTTAGGGCCGACTTCACCTAGGAGGACATAAAACAATATTATATTATATTCAAGAGGGTACTATTGACCCGACTTACAATGGAGGTTATACCTCATGACTCTTTGATGACCAAATACAATAGTAACATCCCGATGAAGGAATAAGACATCTGCCTTGGGTTACAATAGTAAAATACATTTAGAATATAGGCTTCGAAGTTATAAAATTTCAACACTCCCCCTTAATGAGAAGGGTATTCTATTAACAACAACATCATCAACTATAGGAGCAAGGAGAGAGAGAATATTAAGTAGTATCAAGGAAATACATCTATACGTCATAGGAAGTTTTCAACAATCATCAATAGCTGGAACATCTTCAATATATTCAGTACTGGAACATCATCTTCTACAGGATCGAGTCTTCATCTTCTGCACCACTCGATCACTTGATCCTTTGCAAAAACAATTTGATCCTCATATTCTTGTAGTACTTGATCACTCGATCCTTTGCACCAACACTTTGATCTTCATCTTATTGCATCACTCAATCACTTGATTCCTTGTAGCATTCGATCACTCGATCACTCAATCCTTTGATTAATAATTTCATCATATGCATCTATGCTTGATCTATTGATAAATAAAATTGCTAGAAGCATCATAACCTACCACAAACATGATCTCTTTGCAGGATGATCAATCCCTATCACGTTTGGACATAAGTCCCAAGATGATGCAATCCTCATCGGCCAATTCTCCCTTAACGAGGAGGGTCCATATCATCAACTAGCTGTATCATTCACAAATGAATGTAGGACAATATTGTCTACAAATGAATGCGAATCTCATCTGCAAATGAATGCAGCACCACATCGTCCACAAATGAATGTAGATCTCATCCGCAAATGAATCCATGACCACATCCTCTGGAACTGAATGTAGATATCACCTGCAAATGAATGTAGGACCACATCATCTACAAATGAATGTCGATCTCATCCGCAAGTGAATGTAGAACCACATCATCTGCAACTAAATGCAGGTCTCGTTCGCAAATGAGTGCTGGACCACATCGTCTGCAACTGAATGCAGATCTTGTCTGTAAATGAATGCAAGACCACATCTTCTACAAATGAATATAGATCCTATTTGCAAATGAATACAAGTCGCATCGTATACCATCCTTAGCCTGTTAGCACTAGGACCCATCTCAAGAGAGTGTTCTTGTCTACAAAACCATCCTACAAGTGAATGTAGGATCACTCTCCAGAGGAGAGTATCGTCTGCAGGACCATCCTCAGCTAGTAAGGGTCGGGACCACTCTCAAGAGTAGAGTGTTCTTGTCTGCAAGACCATCCTCAAGAGAGGATACTTTTGTCCACAAGTAAATGTCAGACCTCATCGGCATCTCTTGGCCATTCTTGTACTGGATCATCATCACTATTCCTCCTTGTGAGGAAAGATCTATATCATCATCATCATTGTTCGTCCTTATAAGGAAATATCTATATCATCATCATCATTATTCCTCCCTACAAGGAAAGTCTTTTTCAGACTACACCTAGCTTGTCACGAAAGTATTGAAACATTACTTGAGATGGATCTTTGGTCAATACATCAACAACTTGCTCATTGGCACTTACATACTAGATTTTTATAACTCCCTTATGTAAAAATATTGTATTTCTACGTGCTTTGATTTATCATGCAACACAGGATTCTTTGTCATCTTTATACAACTTTGGTTGTCACATAGAATCATTATGGTTTCCAACTCCAAGTCAAATAGACTTGACATCAATTTCTAAATCCATATCCCTTCACAACTAGCAGAACATACTACTATGTACTCTACTTCAGTCGTGCTGAGAGCAACATTGGACTGTTTCTTGCTAAACCATAAGATCATGGAGGATCCCAGATAATACCATCCACCTAAGGTGCTCTTTCTGTCTGTGGCACTTCCAAACCAATCTGAATCTATATATCCATACAATCTGTAGTCATGATCTCTATTATAGTATAGTCCAAATTATATCGTACCTTTCAGATACCTCACCACATGACTTGCAGTTATCAAGTGAAAACCTCTAGGTTTAACTATATACTGACTCAAGCTATTCACATCAAAGCATATATATATATATATATATATATATATATAGCCTAGTATTCATCAGATACATCAACGAACCAATAATTTGTTCGTACTGAGTCACATCTACTAATTACTCTGATGATTCATCAGACAAGAGCTTCATGTTGGTATCCATGGGTGTGGCCATGGCTTTCCATTGCATACTTTCCCTAGTTTATAAATACTCCTTCTGGGATTTTCCACACTTCCAGGCCAAGAAAAAACACTCACTTTATCCCTCCTTTAGGTCGACCTATCTATTTTTTCTTTAAAATGATTTTTAAAAGTTTGTCATCCACAATCAAGGAATTAAACCTCATCAAACATAAAATAATTATAAAAATCAATGATATGTTTCGACATGATGAATATTTGATATTGGAAGGAGGATGTCATGCCCAATCTAACCTCAACATGTGTATTTTTCCATTAATTCCCTTAGGATGGTAGGACCTCCAAAAGCTTTCTTTCAAGGTGGATGATTTTTTCTTTTTGACCAAAAGGGAGGAGAAATACAATAAAATTAGGTCCAGGAGGGTATGAATTAGTTGTGTTACAACATGTTTAATAACCCTTACAAGAGCAATCACCTCTACAAATCATAAAAATAAGCATGGATAGGGGTTCTTAGGCCATGTGTCCTAATGGATTCAACTCATTATGCACCAAATACCTGCCCTGAGCATAAATTACCTACATGATGAGGAGATCCACTTATCTGGTGGTAGTTAGTTGAGCCATGAGACCAACACTTCTTGAAATGGGGATCAAGGGGACATTCCATGATCTTGAGAATGGGTCTTGAGTCCCACAAGAACAACACTTATTGTATAAGAAATCCCTATATTGGCCTTTTATAAAGATAAAAAAAAACCGTCTTTGGTAGATTGAATAGGGTGCACTGCAGAGAATATGGGATGCCACATGCTCGATAAATAAAATTCAAATAAAGTATGCCATGTATATGGATTGTGATCTTATTAAACATGGTTTTTGGGAAACCCATGGTTTATAATCCCAACCCAATTCTTTAACCATAAGAAGCATCCTTATTACTTCCAATCCATAAAGTTTGGTTAATATTCCTCTAGTAGGACAAATATTTAATCATTATGGATATTAGAATATTTAAAATACCTACATATGACATATAAGCTTTAAAAACATGGATTGAAAGAGAAAAATATTAGTTTCAAATCTCAAAACATGAATTAGGAAATGGTAACTATCCTTAACACCCTTAATATAGAAATCAAGCTCTATTCCTTTAGAATAAAAATTATTTAATATCTAGTTCCTAACCATTCTTTAAGGGATATACATGACATGTAATCTAAAAAACATGGATTAGTGGGGTATTTTCTCATTTAGGGCCCAAGCATTACTTGGGCCATGAGAACCATCCTCACCACTCCCAACCCATGAAATTGGGACTCTGATACACTTAAAAGATAAAGTTTCTACATTTAAGGATGTAACATAGTCAATGGCCTTGTATGTGGCATTATAAACTATAAAACATGGATTGGGAAAAAATATTTTATTTAGGGTGACAAACCACAACATCGGAAATAAAACTATCCTATTAGGTGTATAATGGACACCAACTTGAAAACACACAAAACAATAGTTACCAACACTTTTTTCTAATCAAATAGGTTGGTTAAGCACTTGAAAGTATATATTGATAACAATAACAAACCATCAAAAGATGTGCCTAAATCATATATCAATTATCCTTTTCATCTCTTCTTATCTAAAAATTGTGATAATAACAATGCACTATAAGGAAATAACTAAACTAATAATAACCATGATAAAAACAATAATTAGAAATATCTCAAACTAACAATGATAAATTAAATAGTTCGTAATAGCTTAACCACCTGCTTTAAACATTCAAACATGATTTAGCATAATCTAACTCAAAGAACAATACATAATATCCATAACAAAAAACCATACAACACAAGGAAACATGATATATAAGAGGGATAACTCCAAGTAGTTGGAGGAAAACTGCTGCAAAAAATAGTCAGAGTACAAGTCAAGAGAATATGATCAATTCCCTTCTCTAAACCATCAACCAATAGAAGTTGGGTTCACAAATCTTAATAATGGTGTGAAAAAGAGTGTAACCTACTCTCCTAGAGGATACATTTATTTATAAGCCATGAGTCACTTGACATGATAAACTTGTATTGCCATGTTAAGTACCCCTTTTATTGACTATTTTATTCAACTTAGTTACTATTGAATTTTATAATGAAAATGATTGTTTGTAATATACCTAAATGTATATTATTATGTAATAAAGTTCCATAATATAATATTGAATTCATATTCATTAGTAATTAATAATTGTATAAGGGGTGACATGTATTGGGGGGTTATGTTATCACCATCGAAACTAGAGGAAAAATTTAAATTTCTTTCATTCGAGGGATTGGTCATACTACAAAACAAGAAAATTTAGTTGTTGGTAACTATACAAGGAATTTATATTGGTGTTTCTCATTCAATTCAAGAAGATACAATGACCAATGACTCCACATTAATGAGTCATGCACTAAAAAATCAAGGAAATTCTATTTCCACATCAATCCTAAAGAGTCTAATGGGATTTCCTCTTAATGTTGCACAAAAAATATATGTCCTTGTTGTAGAGATTTATATGGAATAATCAAGATTTTGATTCCATGGTGAACATTTGTACTTCGCTTGTAGCTACAAAGTTGTCCCTTAAGAAGAAGCATGTGATAATATTCTTTATTATGCATCCACCATGAACTTGAACCTATATTTATCTCTCCAAAAAGCATTAATAAATGTTGAAACAAGTAGAAAACAATAGAATTGGGAAACAAAGAATCCAAAATAAATATGGTGTCATATGATGGCACTTTCACATGGAAAACATGGGATTCACTCCAAACTTTAAGATAAACCATCCACAAATGTATATAAATCATAAGGATTCTTCTAAAACTAACTGAAGCATTCCACAACAACAAACTAGCACATAACAACAAAATAACACACATAATAGACAAAAAAATTCTAAGATCTTTTTATTAATAAAAAAGCAATCTAGATACATAATCATCCCTTTCCCATGGCAGGAAAGGGAGTTGTGGAATTTAAAACCTTGACTTTTCTTATGCACCCACATCTCTTAGTAACTCAAATAAGGGTTTCCAAGATAAAATCAGGACAATACTTACTCAATGATCTCCCAAAATCCTTTCTTATCCAATGGTCGATGGAGGTGGGAAATGAGTGATCCAGTAACTCCACTTACATACAAAATCCCATTTTACTCTTTCACCCCAATATTTTTCATTATTACACTAAACCAAGTAATTCATTAATGAACATAACTAATAATCACAATAACCATGTTGCATTCATATGCAACCAAGATCCAACAACCCCCACCACTATTTGTTGACTTACCCTCGATCCAACCAAGGAAGATAGGTACAATATGGAATCACATTTTCATGTAGATATCCAATGGCCTCATATTTCCACTACTGATCACTTTGGCATAACTTAACACTGATGCAATCTTCTCAAACATTTCTACTACCTTCTCACTCTAGCATAACCATAACCTCCTCAAACTGGTGCAACCTACTTTAACTTGTCACAAATGCATCTTCAAAACTCGGTGCAACATCCCCATGTTGGAAACCTATACCATGGATCTTCCTATGGCCATCAACTTATCTTACTAGAATGCCTTGAATAATATCTCAAGAAACCATATAGTCTAATAATAATCAAGGCTATATATGTGATTGAACCTGATCAACTGTCTACCAAAAATTGAACACCACATATCTCATCATCCTCCATTTCCTCGAGTGATATCCTATTGCAGTGAGACTCATAATCCATCTTCCCACCCATAACATCAACAAACTCATCATTACCCTTTAGATGCTTTCCTATCATTTCTACAAACACAACTCTTTGAATGCCCACCTATCACATCCACAAACTCTTACACTATCTCATTCTAAGTACAACCCTCTGCTAGTGCACTCAAAACTTTTGGTATTGATCACATCCCTAACGCAAAGATGTATGACTAACACTTTCCATATGTGCTCAGAGTTGCTAACTTGTGTACTCAAAACTACTGCTCATAAACTATTTGCAACCACCAAAACAAGCCATCTACGAATGAGATAGTACAATACTAGGGAGATTAGGCCTAGCATCCCAAAATGAAATAATATATTAGGAGCTAAATATGGAAGCAAGATTCATTTGGTATACGACACCAAGTTTGAGTCTACCACACCCCTCGCAACTAATTACATGAGCATGATAAATCCATCTCACCACAAAGCCTTGGTAATTTAAAAGTATAATTGCATGCTACACCAAGACTTATTTAATTTTATAAGGGAAATTAAAATGGAAAAATATCGTTAGGATCCCACTACGCAAGGATGATCTGCAAATCCTCCAAGGAATTACATCTACTTTAACATTATTGTCCACTTCTTATTACATCAAAATGTTTTGAAGAATAACTTCAGTGCATAAGTCATTCCTCCAATTATCAAGATCAAATAAAGAACAACTTTTCCAATACCACTTCTTATGCAATGGGCCAAATGAAAAGTTTTTGCAACTCATAATGACAATAGGAGCAATATGTTCACACAAAAAGGGATAGTTGTCACCAAAGTATAAGATATTTCTACAATTATCCTCATACTATGGAGTGATTTTGCAACTACTTGGTCTCCTTTTCGCAACTTACCAAAGGTATTCTACAACACCTGTTGAAGAATACATGCTCTTTTGAAACTCATCATAGCCATATATATTCATACCACAACACCTCCATAACTACTCCTCGAGGAAAGGTGTGTGTGTAAGAGAGAGAGAGAGAGAGAGAGAGAGAGAGAGAGAGAGAGTAGAAAATGTGAAAGAGTGTGAAGTACTGAAGGAAAATATGCAAAATATGACCAATATCTACTATGAAGTTTTGGATTCCTCGAAGACACACACATAGTTGAAAATGTGAATGAGTGTGGAGTCTTGATGGAAAATATGTAGAATATGACCAATATCTATATTAATTTTTGGACTCCCAAAGAGAGAGGAAGAGAGAGAGAGAGGTCTAGATGGATACTAGATGGGGTAGCGGTAGGGGTATTAATGTGGTTATTGTGGAAGGGAAGGTGTTTAGTTGGAGGGCCATGGACAAGCCGTCATACCACCACATTTGACTCTATAAACATGATTTAGATTATACATAGGAATTTTATTAAATTATAATTCATACTTATTAGTCTCAACCTATCAAAATATGCATGATTTTAAGGTATCAATAACACATATGCGTTCTCTATACTTATCAATCGAGTATGTGATATAACACATATGAGTTGTAGCAAATATGTGTTTTGTATGCTTACAAAACACTTATATGATATAATGTATTTGCATTATAAAACATCTATGTACATTATATCGCATGTGCATTTTGTAATGCATTTACATTATTTAAATTTTAAATTTTGGCAGGAGCAACCAGTTCGGAATTAGGTACAGACTAACAAACCTATAGGTTGGGATAGAAAAAACATACCTTTTATCTTTCGTCCAAAAATCTTTTTAGAAGCTTAATTTCATGGACACTTTTTACTATGCAAAACACAATATTTTTTTATAAAATTACACAAATTTGTAGAGTAGGTTCTACAGATTCTAAATATATAATTTTTCACACACACACACACACATATATTAATTAAATTTTGAAGTGACAAATGTCATGATTCCGAAATACAATGCTCTATTGTTTCTCCTCTAACTTTTGACTACATTCACCATTTCTCAAACAAACCATACGATGCACTAGAATATAGAGGGATCTATACACTTATATATATATATATATATATATATATATATAATTCAAAATTTCATTAAGTTATGCCCCTAAAGTGATGCACACATGCACACACACACATAATCCCTTTTTTTAAGGTTTCTTGACTTTAATAAATCATAAAAAATGAAAACGTCAGGAACAATTTTCAAAAATAGTGTTGCTCTAAAACACAATGTCCTCTATATATGTACAAAATTCTATGTAAAAATACTATCATTTATCTCATATAGTGTTGCATACTCATAAACATATATGTTATATTGTGCTTAAAAAATTTAAAAACTAGTTTTAGAAAAAAATGGATTTTAGAAACAACTACAAAAACTTTCAAAAAGAAAAATTTATACATTTTGAAATCTTATTTCATTTCCTATATATTATCTTTTAACATATTCTGAAAATTAGTTATGCAAGTGCCTCTAATTACCTCTTGAAGTTAGAGGTTTCCTATTTTTTTCATATTTATGGGGCAACTAAACTATCCTTAAAGGAGCTAATGAGTGTGCATCATCCCTAGAACAATACCTAAGGTTTTTTATAAAGCATCTCTTGAAGGTGAAAGGGAATATTCCAATTAGGGACTTTAAAATCAGGGTTGGGATTAGTTTTTATTTTAAGGTTTCAAAGTCTTTTGGCATTCTATAGTGCATAGAAGGTCAACATCCTTTGTAAGAAGGAAAAAATTAGGTGATATTATTTGTGCTAAAATTAAGGATGAAGCTCCTATAATAAACAATGTGCCCAATAAAGTTGTGGGAATCATCCTACTTCTAATTCACAAATTAATTTGGTATAATAGAAATTTTCAACCAACTAACACTGTTTATCTCCTATTTCAAATAAAGGATTTCAATTTGAATAGGTATCTTGTCTTGTATTTTATATATTGTAAAAGGCCCAGTTTCCCCTTCTCCTTATGAGTCGAGCAAGAAATTCTTAGTGGGGGGGGGGGTGGGTTCATATGCTCAAGGCTGTTATGGTTGAGCCTCATTACATATTCTCAAAGTGTCTTATGATTCATTGAATTGGTATCATTCTAAAGGAATGGATTCAATTATTATTTATATTCTTATGGTATTTGAGGTATTTGATACATAACATTACCCAAAAAAATCGAAATAAAACACCACAATCAAGCTATCATAGTAAACAGAGACACTTAGGTAAGATCCTTGCAAGCAAAAGAATTTTAAAATAATCACATCATTAAGTCTTAAAGAAGACAAAGGATACTCAAAGATCATCAAACCAAGGTTGTTCATCCAATTAAAATCAAAACAAAGATCAAAATCCATCCATTTATAAGCATTCAAGCGCAAATAAGGTAATAGAGTCAATTAGCAAAACTAATCAAATAAAATGAATCATCTAGTTTAGTGGCCGCGCCAAAATCTCAAGTCACAAAGAATAGTACAATAGGAATGGTGAAACTTAAACAAATTTGTAGGGCCCTCGGCCCCTAGGGTTTAGAGTATATTGAAGGAATCAATAAATGGTTACATAATGGATGAAACTGATAGTCTCTAATAGAAGCCATTGGGTGACGAAATAGAAGTGAAGTCAAATTCATCTACATTTCATAGAAATATTAAGGATTGAAACATAAGCAAATTCATCGAAGAGAATCAATTATCATTTTCATTAACTATCCTGAAAAACATAGCACCTATATTAAAGAATAAATTTAATGAGATTTATTAACTCTAGCATGAATCAATGGCCCAAGTTATAATCACAATCCTAGAGCCTATTTATATTTGAAGTGGAAAAAAATTCAACATGCATGGAATATAGTATCCCTCAGGTCTCGGTCCACTATCTATGAGCATACATAGAAACCCTAACAAAATCACCATGGCATCATAGACCTTGCTTCACTATTAGATTGGCATCCATAGTTTTGGTGAAAATTGTCTACATCACCTCACCTCACAATAGGTTAACGTCCTCTCCCTTCCTTCACTTTATTATATGTTTCTTATCAATTCATAAGTGGGGAGAAATAAGTGGCCCTTTATAGGTGGGAAGGGTTTTCCCCTTCAAATACAACCAAATGTTTTGTGGATCCATCAGGTTAACGAGCAAGCAATTAATGGAAATGTTTTTTGACGGTTAATATTTTGTACAAAACATTATTAGCATCAACTTTAGGTGGTCCAACTAGAATCTAGGACGACAAATTTGTTGCTTAGAGTACCTATGAATGTTCCCCATTAAATATGGTGATTGAATCAATAATTATTGAATATCAAGATTTGCATGTTTGAGTATATCCCATGAATATGTGGATGGAAAGCGATGGCAAGCTTGGTTTGAGTGTTTATAAATACATTGACGTAATTGCGTGAGATTATCTATATCCACTAAATTCAATACTAGCACAACCACAAGTAAGTAGTCGGTTAACGCTGATAGGCGAAACCAACCACTTAGTTTTGTGGAGATGACAGACTGTTAAACAAAGACTAAAATATATAATTTTATATTAAAATAATATTAGTTTATTCTTTATACATTATTCAGACTTGCTCATTATAGTTATCCATTTATTGTATAACATAAACATTAAACTAATTAATATAAACATACAACAAATACTATTTAATAAACAAAAAACAAAAATTGATATAAAAAAAACAAAATATGTCATGAAACTAACCACTACTTAACTGAAGCTTATTTAAATATCAATAAAGGTTAATTTGAGCATAACAAGATAAGGCACCCATGAAATGAATCATGGTTGCACACTTGTTACACTCGGGTTAATCTTGTTGATTCACACAAAAAAAATCGAAATATGAGATAATATCTAGACGCCTATCGACGTAATAATACAATACAATATACTTGGGATTCTATTAACTGAATAGATTGAAAAAATAGTTGAGGCATGGTTCCTTGATGATAATTGAGAATTTGATATATCCCGACTGATGCTGGGAGAATAGGAATATCGTATTCAAAACTTCAAATTCGAACCAGTAAACCAATTCACATCGGCCCTCCCAGGAATAGTTAGGTTCTAGTTTAGAAGACGCTCTAAACTTAGATGTCCGATAAATTCTTCCCTATATCCTGTTTTCGCAATGTTGATTCTGCAAAAAAAATTCCACAATTTCCTTCCCTGCAACAAATTTCTTGCAACTCTATTTCCACCACTTTCGAGATGCAGGATATGGGATGCGGAATTTAAATTTCCAATTAAAAACAATCCTCGTGAAATTCTAATCCCACAATAGCCTATCCCGCATGTGGGATGCACATTCACATTTTTCGTATTTAGCCTCTCGCAAATCTTTTCCCGCAACCTTCTGTCCGCACCGTCGATCTTCTACGGGGCAAATCTGGACCGTTGATATTTATTTTGATGCGGATCTAGATTCTAACCGTCAGATCGTTTCGGATCCAATATCCATCATCGATCTAGGTTTTCTTCTGATCATTAAAGCTGTAAACTTCAAACTTCGATTTTTTTTCCAATCCTTATAGTGATCAATCTATTTGTTTCTGAATCCCACAAAGATATTTCTCTATGCATACATTTCATTTACGAAATCCTTCAATTTGATTGATTATCTAATTCTCCCATGTGATTGATCAGATAATAAATCAATCGATCTTTGTTCTTTCCCGCTTTCAAGAACTCTGAATTCGAACACAAATTTGTATGTCTTTTACAAAAATTGGACAAGCATCTAGTTCATGATTTCACACATTCAAACAAAGATGAAATTTACAAACATAGAATTATGCCGAAAGAGGTTTTTTCATTCATCAAATGAAACTGTACAGAAAATTCGTTTCAAAACCTGTGTTATGATTTCTATCAGGACAGATATATTTTTAGTTGGCCTTTCCTCTATTTCCTATAGGCCTTATAGACCTCTCTCTCAGTCTATTTTCTTCTGTCTATATTCTACTTCCTTACTACCTACTCTACCTCTATGCCTCGCAAGGTTACAGATATATATATATACAAACAAAGATATGAAACCAATTCTGGTTCAGATCCAATAAACACTCAACAATTTGCTTAATTAACTCAACTATCAATCCTATCCTATGACTCACTGCCCTTATTGAGGGATTTTATACATGACTCATCAATTACTCATCACTCACCTAGTGACTCACCTAATTGACTCACCATCTATATAAAATCAAATAAAACATAGGTTTATTTACAAAGTAATGGTGCAAGACCATAAGTTCAGAACTTAATACCCCTCCAAGGCCTGATCCAACATTTAACTTGGAATTTTAATGGAGAGAAGGATTCTCTTGCATCAGACTCCCCAGGAAGAAAGAAATATGACCTCTAGGTCATAGCCTTCTATCTTAAATATACCTGGATTCTAAACTTTATGCTATAGCTGATCCTCCATCTCATCATTTTGCTCTGTCTTTGACATCTTCAGTTCTCCTGGTTTCCAAATTTTATGTTGCATTGCTCTACTATCTTTTCTTTTACATTATTCCTTTGTCATCTGTTTTTTGTCACCATTCTTTCTATTTGCTCTGCTGATGCAAATCTTCATTCTTTGCTCATGCCTTCTTTGAGACACCTTCAGCATCAACACCCTTATTCCTTTAATCTTCCTATCCAGTCTATCCTTTGGCTGGTACATCTGCATCTTCTTTTCTTTCTGAAAATGTGGCTGTCCTCTTGAATTTCTGCTACTATCCACTAAACTATAAAATTATTATGTGTTTTGTCCTTCTATCTGCTCCTTTTCAATGCTACAATCAAACATTAAACAATTATCTTTATCAATCCTTAGATTATTCAACCAATATTCTAACATTTTTAATTCCTCGTCATATTTTTTGAAGTTGGAAAATTCTTCTTTGTCTTTAGTATCCGACCTTGCAACAACAAATTAATTCAAGTACTAATAATTCCTTAGAGATAATACAATCTCTTCCTGTGTCATAACAAATTTCTGCTTCTTTCTGTCAGCAACATCACTATCCAAATATGCAAGTGCTCTCTTTGGTTTATCTCTACGAGACCATGACATCTCATTCTTCAATTCCCAAAAAAAAAATCTGGATTTGATCCATGTCAAGAATACATGGATACTTCTCTTCTTCCTTTACCCCTGGGACAAACTCACAAGGTTTATCAAATGGTATCCCTGGAGATATTCATAATTCATTAATTCCAAAAATATTGAAATTTTCATCACTCGTCAGCACATTCTTTTTTCTGATATGAACTCTCCAAAAGTTTACGATACTTCCAGCTAGTTCCTCTTCTACATCATCTTCATTATCTTGGAATTCATTTTCAATCAAGAACTCTTTTATCTCAGTCATCTCTTTTAGCAGCTTCATTTCTTCACTAAACTCTATCTCTCCTATAGTCTGAGCTACAGGCTGTATACAACTTTTATCCTCCTTCACAACAGTATTATGTTCTATTGTCATGCTTTTAAAAATCATTTCTTCTCTTCCTTCATTATCTCTGATAGCTCAAGATTATTGTTTAGTTTCTCCCTGCATAATCACATCACTCAATATTTATCCAATACTTGCAAACATACACCAATAATTAGTTTAAAAAACACGAGATTCTGAAGTCCCTGTTGATATCTCCTTTGGCATCAACTCCATACCATCTATAACAAAATTATACTCTGTTATCATGATTTTAAAAAGTACACTTTCTTCTTCTTCAGACTTCATGACAGTCCAAGGTGACTGTTCAACTTCCTCCTTCATCAGAATGAAATTCTGATCCTGCCTTGTAGAAATGTCTTTGCACATTTATTTTTATACCTTTATCTTTAGATCACCTTCAATTGAATGTGTTCCTCTATCCAGTAACTAATCAATGAGTTCTTTTTTCTACAATATTTCAAACCTTTCCTCATTTGAGAGACTTTCTTCATCAAAATTTAAGACAGTTTCAAAAACCTACTTATCCTCTTCAACAAAACCTGCAATCACAAATAAATCATTAGTCTAAAAAACATAAGACATTTTGGTATCATATGGTATCATAGTCATCTCCTCCATAAGTTTATCTGTACTCTTTACAGAATTCATGAGACTCTCAATTGGTCTCTCCTTTTCTGCTTCATCATCCTCTCCAAGCAAAGGACCCTGTTCAGGTTCACAATATGAAATCTCCATCTCAGATTAAACTTCTCTGAGTTCTTTCTTCAAATCAGAAAACATCTTTTGCTGTAGCTTCACCTATAGTGAATGCCATATTACATTCCTTTTCATGATCCAACCATACCTCTGGTTCTCTTCTTTAGCAGCTTGCATCTGCTTCTCAAAACACAAAATGTCTTTTGCTAATTCTAGCAACTCTCTATCATCTTCTTGTTTTATTTTCTCCTTTCTTATGCTGTGGCTTTTCTATGAACCCTCGCAATGACATTCAATAGTCATTGTCCCTATTTCCTTCTTTTCTTTTGTGAACTCCATCCTGTTCACTTGTGGACTGCTTTCCTAAGTCCCCCTCAACAAGTATCCACACTTGTCTTCTATACCTCAACAAGTTATCTCTCCTTGAGCTTGTCCTTTTCGTATCTCTGGTTCTTCTCCTATAGAACCTTTTGAGCATCTCCTTTTCTCTTTTGGCTTCTGCAAGTCCACTTCTCTTTTGAGAACATGCACTAGTCCTCTCTTTTCTAACCTATTTTGTATTTCTCAGGTTCTGCCACTACTTCCTCAAGAACTTCTCTGTTCCTTGCTGCTGTAAATTCACATAACCAGAATTAAATACATAAATCAATCAATTCATACCTTTAAGACTATCAGGAGTATTTTTCCACTCATATAGTTGGCAGAAAATACCTCCACCATTATATTCAAAAGATACTCCTCTTCAACAAGAACAAAATTATCCTTGCGCACATATATCCCAGTTGTTTGGGTACACAAGGTACTCCCAAAAGACCGAACACCTTCAACAACCGCTTCACACAAATAGATCATAGATCAACACACCAATGTTCGTCATGTGGTCAAAACCCTCGAGAGGGAAACAGTCCATGGCCCCAGCCAAATAGCTACTATCACATACCCAAATTTTGTAAAATTATGTAATTTGTTTTATTTTATTTTTGAGACATTATGTTAAATTTAATCGTAAGTAGGGATTGATGACTCAGCAGAGTCAACAGTTATGGAGTGTAATTGAGAATATTTTATTAATAATAAATAAATTATGGATACAACAGCATGGGAGAGTTGTTAAAAGAGGTTACTGGTCAAATTGGTGGATGGAACTAGGTGGAAGGGCAAAAGACAAGTGGCAGCATCCTCAAACACTTCCTAAGTTGCAGGTGGCAACTTCCCTATATTTGGGGTCATGATTCCCCAAGAAAGTGGAATGTGAGCAGGTGGCTCATTAAATGACAGTTAACCCAACTAAGACCTAGGAAATCTTTAAAAGTACTCAATAAGGAGAGCTCAGGCTGCTCAGTTTTTATTCCAGAAAGAATTCATTCAGCTGAATGTTATTCAGGAATTTCATTTGAGGAAAGAGGGAAAGACAGTAAGGAAGTGTTTGAGTGAATGTTTGTAGTAACTTGATTCTGATTACAGCTATTTGAGCTGAGAGAACTGTCTAACAGTTCTGAGTTGATACTGAGTTGAATACTGTATCTGTTTTGCTGCACCTAGTTCCAGCCAGGGAGACCGGAGCAAGCTCGGGGGTCCTGAGAAGTCGCTGTCTGAGCGCTCTCCAGGAATTGGTAGGGAGGAACGGCCTCCCATTGCTGTTGTTGTCCACAGCATTAAACAGGTTCTTCATTTATTTCTTTATGTATTTCTGAGTATACATGGATAAATGTTATAAATATTTACATGTCTGAGTAATTGTTTAGTATCTGTAAAATTAGTATCTTGGTATGTTAGTAGCAAAACCTGTTAGTATCACTGTGTTTTTCCACATCTGGTATCACCAGATAGTACTCTAGCACAGTATCTCAGTGTTTAGAAGAAGTATTCTTCTGAACTGAGTCTCCTAATTTACTTACAGTTATTACAAATGCTTTTACAAATTCATGAACTGTTTTCTTACTGTATCGCAAGCTAGTTTTAGTATCGTATCTTATTTTCTGGAATATTAATTGTAAAATGAAAAGATAGAATAAGTATGCTAGCAGTATAAGTTATAATTGTTTCTTCTATTTAAACAATTACATTACTGATAGAAGATTATAAGTAATTATCAGTTAAGATGATACAATTACAGTATTTTTAGTAGTAGTCTGTATATAGCAGAGAATGCATTTACCCAGAATTTCTGTACACTCCTTTTGTTTTCAGCTCGGTTAAAGCATATTTTCGTAACTGTTATTTTTATTATTTCTAAAAACCTGATAAATAGATGCTATTTTATGTTCAAGTGTTTATATTGTTATTATATAAAGTTTACTTAATTATTATATAAGTACTATAAAGAAATATTCAAATTTCAGAACCAAATAATAAGTATATAACATTAAAACAATACTCATAGTAACATCAACGAGTAGTATTGTATTTTAGTAATTATAATGTAGCATGGTGTTATATAAGTAATATAATAACATACAAATAGAAATCTAGTTTATTAATATATAGGATGTAAATAATAAATATTTATGTACTAGTCTTTTAATATGTTTCTATAAAGTAAATAAACGTTATTTAAGGACTTTAGTTTTGATTAAAAGATCATAATAGATTGTATTATAATAATGATTATTAAAATATAAAAAACAATAATTTTACAAACTGCAGAACAGGATTATAACCCTAAACTTATAATCCTTGCGACTAAGTAATAAGTAAATCAAAATTTAGACAATTAATTTCTACAGCCGCATCATTTAAACAGTATTAAAATCCTGCAAGTTACCTAGATATTGTAGGTTCTAAACAAATAATAATGCTTAAATTAATTCAAAGGTATATATCTGAACCAGAAGCAAATATACAAGCACAAAACGTTCGATTATGGAGCTTAAAGCATTCTAAAACTAAGCAATAACATAACGAAACAAATGTCCCTATATTCTAAATTTGATTAAACAAAAATAACTAAAAACATTTACAGCTGGGCTAATAAAACGAAATGCAGTAAGCATTCTTTTGTTTTTATCTTTTCTTTACAGCAGTAAGTAATTGCAAGAAGAGAAACCAGTTTTCAAAATATAGTAGAACGGAGGGTAAAACCCTACTCATGACAAAGTAATCACATAAGAACTGAAGACTTTGTTCATTTATTAGCCCATAGCTGTAAATGCGAGGCTTGGCCTGTAAAAATAAAAAGAAACGTAATACAGTAAAAAGTAAGGCTCGCGGCCTGTAAAAACATTTTTTTTTTTACACAGTAGTAACGCAAAGGCCTTAGCCTGTAAAAATTGTTTACAAAAACTCTACAGTATTTAAAATCAAGTTTACATTCATGGCCGTAGCTGGAAGGCTCTTTACAAAGCAAGGGTTATACCCTTAACTTAAACATTAAAAACTAACAGCTCAAAAACCACAAGAACTGAGCGGTCGAAGTAGCAACCATCGCTATTCTTAAATAAAGGCAAGTATGTAAATACAGCCTCGGCCAAGATCATTACATCTATTCATCGCAGGGATTTACCCTGGTAAAACTATATTATTAACCTACAGCTAAGTACGCTAGCGGAGAACCAAAGTAACCACTGAAGTGCACCCATTCATCACAACCAGCAAGGAGGTATGCCACGGTTGGAACCAGGCTTACTGGTGGAGCTAGAAGCCGAAGTGTTGGGCGTTCCATTCTGCATCGAAGAGGTCAAACCTGCCAATAAATAAACAGTTAAGGGTTATAAACCCTAGCATTGGTATAGGTAATTTTTGTATAATCTGATTTTTCAAAGTCGTGAGTTCAGAACTGAACTTACCAGCAATGATTGAAAACGAACAGCCACTGGAAAACAACCGAGTAACCAAGAGCCGGGTACCAAACCCTTTCCTTTTCTCCAAGAACGAGCTGGCAGTGAACCGAGGATCTTCCCCCAATGGAGACACAGCTGGTGAGAAATCAAAAGTCTCACATGCAAGCCGTGACCGAATAGTCACCGGAGCTCATCGAAGTAACCCTAAGACCATCAACGACTACAATGCTGCCATCGACCGAGCCACAAACTCCTGCAGAGAGCTGTAAGGAATGCAAAGTTATGAGAGCTACAATCAAACAGCATTGGGGCAAGAAACCGACCGTAACGAACCACCAGGGTTTGCAGAGCTCAAGCCCGAAGGCGAGGGAGAGACTGAGGCAGGAAAAAGGGCGAGTCAACCTTATAAACATCCAGTGCATGGCGAGGAGACAGCCACGACAGCGTTAAAATAATTGCTAATGAGTGGGTCGATTTGTTAATGTTTCAAATCATTTGGATGGCCAAACAAAATCATAGTGGAGACTTCCATAAGGTCGTAACCTTTGACCTTACCTGCATTACAATATACACATTGTAATGTTAGACTATAACATATAAAACAGTGCATTGCAAACTATAAACTATAATATGCCTATGATATGGATAACCCTAGCTTGATATTTATAATGCAGACCATACATTTAGACCTCGCTTGAGGGTAAACCCTTACATAATAACCTAACAAAATAAACTTTGTGTTATAAAGGTTATAAGAATTTGGGTGTCGAATTAAGTTAACATGGTTCATAAGATATATATTGTCTTATGATCAATTACTCTGGTCTACCATCGAAACAATAAGTCTAATATTTTCTTCTTAATGATAAGTACTGTTCATTATTATAGAACTTAGAGAGAGATTTTGATCAAAAGGAGGGTTGTTATAACCATGTATACTCCTTCTATTTTTTATTTAGAATGGCTTGTTCTTTATCAACCCTAAATTGTATTGGCTTATGGTCGTTGAGTCTTGACAAATACAAATCAAGAGCCTTGATAGAAGTTATAAGAGCTCTATATTTTGGTTTTAAGTTTGTATGATGAATAGTATAATTATAACTACTTTCGTGTGCAAAGAATTACAGGAACTAATATGTGATAACGGGACAAGTATTTATGTAAACTGCTTTTACTTTTTTCCTTGATGTTCATTAAACCCGGGAGTTCATAGTAAACGAGATTACGATACTGTATGATAAATCCCAAGGTGCACATAAAAATTTTAATCAGTTATTGATCATAGAAATAAGATAATTTCCATCGCTCCACACTCTTGAAATCTTACTAGGTAAAGACTTATAACTAGCAGGAAATCTTGTAGCTGCTAGAGGTATGAGCAATTATGGACTTTACTTAATTCAATCTTTACAATTTAGTTGCAATCAAACACATCCCGAATTTATATACTTGGCTTAACAAGTCAACAGCAAATAGGTAAAGTAAAATAGGATTGAACATGATAAACCAGACTTAAGCTATGAATTAGAAAATAAATAGTATGAGTGAATGTTGCTAGTATAAATGAAAATGGCTATCTATTTCTCTAGTATCTCTAAACTATCTATCTTTGAATTTTCTTCTTTATCAAAAGGAGTACAGGGAAAGCTTTACTGTAGGAAGCTGAATAGTCTGGCTAACATGCATTAAATCTATGTTTCTTTATGGAATGTATTTGGTACAGCATATGATTTCTATTACTTTAAAAGATCTGTTAAGCAGCAATCCCAAAACTTTACCTGGGTATCTGTAAGAAAAAGAGAACTGTGTGCGTTAGCTTAGTAGCTAAGTAAGCCCAGTCTAACATAGCATATCCCCTTGCTGTTGCAATCAGAAAATAATCAGAAAACTGACAAGAAACTCAGCTTTATTTCTAAACACAAATAAAGATTATTTAGATACAAAACTAATAGCATTAACTAATCAATATTTAATTATTGCATTAGTATGAGATTACGCTATTTATAAAAGTTTAAATGTTTTTGAAAATTTGGGGTTTTGACATGTGGTATCAGAGCATGGTTCAAACACTAGGCCTTAACGTGGCTCAATTACTTTCTGCATAACAGTAAAATAATATACTAATTTGTATTTTTGTTTTGTGTAAAAAAAAAAGCAGAAAACTATTTTTTTTTCTGAAATCTGACAGGAAGGTATGGAGAACTTAGGAGTATATGTAACGGAGGAGTCTCCTAATACTGAAACCAGACAAATGCCCAGAGAACCTGAGATAGAGGAGGTAACTGTTCACTCCTCAGAACTGATGCAGACCATAAAAGGTCTAAAGACTGAATTAGAATCAGTCAAAAAGGATAATGAACGAATTTTGAAGACTCAAGAGAAGTTAAATCAAATTCTGATAGAGAAATTTCAGACTGAAGGGAAAAATAGAAGGTCTGAAATGGAAGAAGCTAGTCATCAAAAAAGTTCCAAAAAGATGAAATTAGCTAAATCTGATAGCAGTTCCTCATCTGAGGGCCTTAAGGAACAACAGAGCTATTATTCTACCAGTGATAGTAGCGAAGCAGAGGTGTACAAGAAAAAGAAAAAGTATAGACCTTACGAAGATATCTCTGGGGAATTCAAGAAAATAAAACCCCCAACTTTCAATGGAGAAATGGAAAAAGGAGAAGAGGCAGAATCCTGGTTATCTGGGATGAGAAAATACTTTCAGATTTATAATTATTCAAACTAGCTAAAGGCGAGAATGGCCATATATAACCTTTCAGGGAAGGCAGATATATGGTGGCAAGATTTGAAGAGGGTTAAAGGGATTAAAGAAAAAGATGTCAATTGGAGTACTTTCAAAAGGTACTTTAAAAAGAAGTTCCTATCTGAACAGTACTATGAAGAAAGGGCCAAGGAGTTTTATGAGTTAAAGCTTGGGTCCATGACTATGAAAGACTTAAACAGCAAGTTTTTAAGTCTGTTGAGGTATGTGCCGTATTTAGTTGATGAGAAACCGAAGGTACAGCGGTTTCTCAGCTGCTTGCCATACCATATAAAAGACAGAATAGAATATGACAACCCCAAAACTCTGAAAGAAGCTATGCGAAAAGCAAATTTCTGTTTCGAACAGAATAAAAAGAAGGAAGGAATAGCCAATTGGAAGGCTAAAAAGAATGGTAATCAGGATGAATACAAGAAAAAGGAGTTTATACCTCAGAAAAATTTTAAGAACAGCAAGAACAGAAACCATTCTAATGGAAAGAACTTTCAAGGAAGCAAAAATGGTGCTTCGAATAACTCCAACAACTTCAAGGGCAGCAAGGAGATTTCTAACAATCACGGAAATTTTACTAAAAATTTCGAAAGGAAGGAACCTATTAAATGTTGGGAGTATAATGGCCCACATTATGTGTCAGTTTGCCCAAACCGTAAGAAGCCAAATAATAATATTCACACAATTCAAGATGAAATGAAAGTTGGAGACTTTGCAAGGACCATGCCCCGGATCAACGCCGCATTGAAAAATCGACAAGCTGAGTACCAAACTTCCATGGTGGAAGTAGAAGGTATGGTTAACAAAACTTCTGTAACTATTTTGATAGATCCAGGTGCTAGCTTAAGTTATATTTCACCTCAGATAGTAGAAAAGTGTCATCTGAATGTTGAAAAGTTTGATAACTCTTGCCTGGTTCAACTAGCCACAGGGGCAAAAAGGAAGGTAAATTGTTATGTTAATGATTGTATTTTAGATATGAATGGTTTTAAAACTGCTGTTAAATTAAATGTGCTACCACTTGGTTCTTATGACATACTTATAGGTATGGACTGGTTAGAACAACATAGGGTAGTGTTAAATTGTTTTGATAAAACGTTTACATGTGTAAATAATCATGAACAGTCTGTAATAGTTAAAGGAATCCCTAGGAAGACTGTGGTTAGGCAGATTTCTGCCTTGCAGCTCAAAAGAGCAGTCAGGAAAGGATGCAAGGCCTATGCTGTAATTATTACAGATGAGGCAAATAATGTTGAAAAAGATAAAATAAAAATAGAGAATATTCCTGTGTTAAATGAATTTATTGATGTTTTTCCGGAGGAAATCCCAGGATTACCTCCTCGAAGGGAACTGGATTTCACAATAGAGATGGTACCAGGTGCTGTACCTAGATCGAAGGCTCCGTACCGTATGAATATTATGGAACTTAACGAATTAAAAACACAGTTAAAGGAATTAATCGATAAGAAATATATTAGACCTAGTGTTTCCCCTTGGGGAGCACCAGTAATATTTGTTAAAAAGAAGGACGGGACTATGCGACTCTGCATAGATTACCGTCAGCTTAATAAAATGACAATTAAAAACCGGTATCCGTTACCCCACATAGATGATCTGTTTGATCAGCTGCGCGGAGCTACGGTGTTCTCTAAGATAGACCTGAGATCAGGCTATCATCAGGTGAGAATAAAGGAAGAAAACATATTTAAGACAACTTTTAGGACGAGATATGGACATTACGAATTTGTCGTAATGCCATTCGGGCTTACTAATGCCCCAACCGTCTTTATGTGTCTAATGAACAACATAATGCATAAATACTTAGACAAGTTTGTTGTTGTATTCATCGATGACATCTTGATCTACTCTAAAAATGAAGAGGAACATAAGGAGCATTTATGGATAGTCTTACAAGAACTACGAGAGAAACAGCTCTATGCGAAGTTCAGTAAGTGTGATTTCTTCAAGGATGAAATTCAATACTTAGGTCACGTGGTGACTAAGGAAGGGATTTCAGTTGATCCTAAAAAGATCAGGGCAATTGAAGATTGGCCAGTACCTAAAGATGTAACAGATGTTAGGTCTTTCATGGGGATCACCGGTTATTACTGGAGATTCATAGAAGGTTTTTCTAAGATAGCCAACCCAATCACTTCTTTGCAAAAGAAAGGCAAGAAGTTCGATTGGAACGTAAAATGCGAAGAAAGCTTTAAGAAACTAAAAACTTTATTAACAACTGTGCCAATTTTAAGAATAGCAGATCCCAATAAGGATTTAGTGGTTTGCACAGATGCTTGTAATGACGGTCTAGGCGGAGTACTGACTCAGGATGGGCATGTCATTGCCTATGAGTCCAGGAAGCTAAAGATCCATGAAAAGAATTACGCTACTTATGATTAGAGCTGGCTGCTGTTATTCATGCCTTGAAAATGTGGCGACACCACTTAATAGGCAGAAAGTTTACTTTAATGACTGATAAAAAGGGTTTAAAATACCTTTTAGATCAGCCTAACTTAAATGCAAGGCAAGCTAGATGGCTAGCCTTCCTAAGCGAATACGATTTTGAAATTCAACATATAAAAGGCAAAGAAAATAAAGTAGCTGATGCTTTGAGCAGGAATGCAAAATTAAATTTTATAACAGCAATCAGCACTTATAATTCTGATTTGAATGAACAGCTAACTGAAAGTATAAAATTGGATGAAATTTATCAAAAGTTACAAGCTATAACTAAGGAAGAACCCATAGAAAGTTTAACTAAGGGTTATAGTTTAAATAAAGATGGGTTTTTACTGTTTAAGGACAGACTGTATGTGCCAAATGTATCTAAAATTAAATTGCTGATTCTGGATGAAGTGCATAAAACCCCTTATTCAGGACATCCAGGCTATCAGAAAACTGTCACTATGTTGAGAAAAGATTATTTCTGGCCTAACACGAAAACTGAAACAACTGAGTATATAGCTAGATGTTTGGACTATCAACAAGTAAAGACAGAACATCAACATCCAGCTGGGTTATTGCAGCCCTTGCCTATTCCTAGTTGGAAGTGGGAAATAATCAGCTTAGATTTCATTACTGGATTACCCAGAAATCAAAATCAGAATGATTCAATTATGGTGGTAGTGGATAAATTAAGTAAAGCATCACATTTTATTCCTGTTAAAACCACTTATAAGGCTGCAAATATAGCAGACATTTTCTTAAAATAGATTCTTCGGCTACATGGTGTGCTGAAGGTGATTATTTCAGACAGGGATCCTAAATTTACAGGGAATTTTTGGAAATCTTTGTTCAAAGGATTAAACACCACTCTGAATTTCAGCACCTCTTTCCATCCTCAGACGGACGGACAGACTGAAAGATTTAATCAAGTATTGGAAGATCTGTTGAGAATGTATGTTAAGGATCAGCCTAGTAAGTGGGAGGATTATTTGCATTTAGCAGAATTTGCGTACAATAATAGTTATCAATCTTCAGCTAAGTTCAGCCCTTTTGAAATTCTGTATGGGCAAAAATGTAACACCCCAATCTCCTGGAATAATCCAGTGGATAGATTAGTGTTGGGGCCTGAATTATTAAAAGAAATGGAACAGATTGTAAAACAGGTGCAGGAGAACTTGAAGGTTGCCCAGGATCGGCAAAAGAGTCAAGCAGATCTGAAAAGAACTCCTAAAGAGTTCCAGGTGGGTGAGCATGTGTTCATAAAGGTAAGACCAAATAAGAGCTCCCTAAGATTGAGGAGTTGTGCAAAACTAGCACCAAGTTATTGTGGTCCATTTGAAATATTATCTAGAGTTGGTCAAGTTGCTTATCAGTTAGCGTTACCACCTAATTTAAAAGTGCACAATGTTTTTCATATTTCTGTTCTAAAAAAATATGTACATGATGCTACTCATGTGATTGACTGGAATGTTGTACAGGTAGAACTAGAAGGGGAAGTTCTGGTGGAATCGGATTGTATCCTCGAGAGGAGGGAGATTACTCTGCGGAACCACACAATTGGATAGTTGAAGGTGCAATGGAAGCACCTTAGTCCTGAAGAAGCTACGTGGGAACTGGAAAGTAAGATGCGGGAAGCATACCCACATCTGTTCCAAGAGGTTCCTGAGGAAGAAGAATAAGTAACATCGAGGACGATGTTACATTTTAAGGGGGTGTGTATGTCACATACCCCAATTTTGTAAAATTATGTAATTTGTTTTATTTTATTTTTGAGACATTATGTTAAATTTAATCCTAAGTAGGGATTGATGACTCAGCAGAGTCAACAATTATGGAGTGTAATTGAGAATATTTTATTAATAATAAATATATTATGGAGACAACAGCATGGGAGAGTTGTTAAAAGAGGTTACTGGTCAAACTGGTGGATGGAACTAGGTGGAAGGGCAAAAGACAAGTGGCAGCATCCTCAAACACTTCCTAAGTTGCAGGTGGCAACTTCCCTATATTTGGGGTCATGATTCCCCAAGAAAGTGGAATGTGAGCAGGTGGCTCATTAAATGACAGTTAACCCAACTAAGACCTGGGCAATCTTTAAAAGTACTCAATAAGGAGAGCTCAGGCTGCTCAGTTTTTATTCCAGAAGGAATTCATTCAGCTGAATGTTATTCAGGAATTTCATTTGAGGAAAGAGGGAAAGACAGTAAGGAAGTGTTTGAGTGAATGTTTGCAGTAACTTGATTCTAATTACAGCTATTTGAGCTGAGAGAACTGTCTAACAGTTCTGAGTTGATACTGAGTTGAATACTGTATCTATTTTGCTGCACCTAGTTCCAGCCAGGGAGACTGGAGCAAGCTTGGGGGTCCTGAGAAGTCGTTGTCTGAGCGCTCTCCAGGAATTGGTAGGGAGGAACAACTTCCCATTGCTGTTGTTGTCCACAGCATTAAACAGGTTCTTCATTTATTTCTTTATGTCTTTCTGAGTATACATGGATAAATGTTATAAATATTTACATGTCTGAGTAATTGTTTAGTATCTGTAAAATTAGTATCTTGGTATGTTAGTAGCAAAACCTGTTAGTATCACTGTGTTTTTCCACATCTGGTATCACCAGATAGTACTCTAGCACAGTATCTCAGTGTTTAGAAGAAGTATTCTTCTGAACTGAGTCTCCTAATTTACTTACAGTTATTACAAATGCTTTTACAAATTCATGAACTATTTTCTTACTGTATCGCAAGCTAGTTTTAGTATCGTATCTTATTTTCTGGAATATTAATTGTAAAATGAAAAGATAGAATAAGTATGCTGGTAGTATAAGTTATAATTGTTTCTTCTATTTAAACAATTACATTACTGATAGAAGATTATAAGTAATTATCAGTTAAGATGATACAATTACAGTATTTTTAGTAGTAGTCTGTATATAGCAGAGAATGCATTTACCCAGAATTTCTGTACACTCCTTTTGTTTTCAGCTCGGTTAAAGCATATTTTCGTAACTGTTATTTTTATTATTTCTAAAAACCTGATAAATAGATGCTATTTTATGTTCAAGTGTTTATATTGTTATTATATAAAGTTTACTTAATTATTATATAAGTACTATAAAGAAATATTCAAATTTCAGAACCAAATAATAAGTATATAACATTAAAACAATACTCATAGTAACATCAAAGAGTAGTATTGTATTTTAGTAATTATAATGTAGCATGGTGTTATATAAGTAATATAATAACATACAAATAGAAATCTAGTTTATTAATATATAGGATGTAAATAATAAATATTTATGTACTAGTCCTTTAATATGTTTTTATAAAGTAAATAAACGTTATTTAAGGACTTTAGTTTTGATTAAAAGATCATAATAGATTGTATTATAATAATGATTATTAAAATATAAAAAACAATAAT
>LPNX010848025.1:325472-343481 GCA_001517045.1 Pseudotsuga menziesii
TGCTAACCTGAGAAGAAGACATTGTGTAGCTACAGGAACTAGGGATTCCTATTTTTTGGATCTTCCTCCACATATTTTCAGCAAAAGTATGCTAGGATGACTCTCCTTTGAAGGGTGCGTCTTTCTGTCGATGCAGAATTCAATTTCAATCATTTTCAGTTTTGATGTGGAAATTAGGGCTTTCTACAGAAGAGGAATTTTTGGGTGAGACCAGCATAGGATTTTTCTCCTCATCAAAACCGAAATTTAGAGACCTGGATCAAGAAATTTGTTTGGGTAAAACTCCAGGAAAGTCAAACCCTAGTTTGACCCCAAGCTAGAGAAACCCTAAATGCTAAAACTGCTAAGTTTTGGTATAGTCGCTATATTCCGAAATTGGCGAAGTCTCAGACGCTGAAAATTGCAGGGGACAAAGATACAATCGTGATGCACACTGTGTCCAAAGGGAAGCCTCTGATTCGCTATATTCTGGGAGATATGATCTCTCCAAGTTAGGGTTCCAGCCTCTTTCAGAAATCATCCATAAAAAGGACACCTGGGGAGATCTGCAATATATTGGGCACAGAGGTCCAAATGAAATTCCTGAAGATGTTCTAGAAAGGGCACGGACTGTACTTTATATGGTCTGAATTTCAGACTCGGAAGATTAACCAGTGACACGTGGCATTCCGTACAACTTCGCTATTCTGAACAGTCCAGTAACAGGTCACCTTGGGAAAATGATCATAAATCCCAAATGATGAAACCAATTCTGATGAAACCTACGGTGTTGGATCAGGGACATGCGAGTTTACCTCAGTGAGAAATTTCAGACACAGGGGATCAGTAATTTCGGAGATATCATGGAAACAGTAACATGAATTTCTGCAGAAGAAATCAGAGAATTAGGGCTTCCTGTTCCGGGAGTTTCCCTTCACTGTTTTCAGAAAATGAGTACATTGGACAGCTCCATTTGAAGAGATCTATCTGTTCATCCAATCAGATCTAAAAGATTCCAAGTTTTGAAAATTAGGGTTTCTACGACAAACCCTAGATCAACAAACTCCGGAACAAGGGCGGACACCTCAAATCGGTAAGATCTAATCCTTTGCTATTTCCATTTGAGGTTCTCATTTCAATATGATATATCACATCAGATTAGTTAAAATCTTGCAAAATTTAACAACTTCCAAACCTGGAAGTATATGATCTCTCTGAAGAAAATGGATTGGACACCTACATGAGTATGGAGGTTCCAGTTTTAGAGGGAGACGAGGCCAAAGAAGACATCATGCTCATGCTGCAGAGGATGATGAACCATCCAGAAAGAGATCCAGATATGAAAGAGAAGATTCTTCAAGCGAGGATGAATATGTTCTAATATCAGCTCTCATAGGTAACATTACTCATGGAAGTGATGATTGGCTTATAGACAGTGGGGCTTCCAAACATATGATGGGATTCAAGGAATTTTTGGTGAGACTATCAGAACATGAATGACTAGGATATGACTACCAATGTCCAATAAAAGGTAGTGGGGAATCTTCATACAAGCTATACTCTGGTAAGTCTCTAACAATGAAAGAAGTATTGTTTGTGCTAGGATTGAAGAAGAACCTTCTCTCTATTTCAGCATTGATGCAAAAGGAATGCGGGTTGCATTCATAGATGGTCAAGTCATATGTGACCAAAAGGAAAGACTATCGATGATGCAGTAGTGATTGAAGAACAAGAAGGAGGCTTGTACAAATTGAAGGGCCATCCAGAACAAGCCTTGATCCATGATACGGTAGAAACAAATGAGCTTTGGCATAGAAAACTTGCACATGTGCACTACAAAGCAAAGTTGTTGAAGGT
Organism: Pseudotsuga menziesii; assembly: GCA_001517045.1. NCBI lineage: Eukaryota > Viridiplantae > Streptophyta > Pinopsida > Pinales > Pinaceae > Pseudotsuga > Pseudotsuga menziesii. The sequence continues at coordinate 327,309 of LPNX010848025.1, forward strand.
CTTCCAGAATTTCAAGCTATTTGAAGAGAAGAACAACTTGAAGCGGTAAAAGAAAAAGTGAAGAATGCAAAAGTGGTGATGGCCACCTTGAATGGCCTCCCAGGATCGTGGATTTCATTCATATGAGGAATATGAAGAACTCAACTCTTGAAGAACGTCTTATCCTCCTTATCATTTGGATAAGAAACGATGCTATCATGAATGAAGAAGACGATGAAGCTGAACACTCAAGAAGGAGTATGCCCACGAAACAAATAAAGATAAGTATTCAATTGTCATTTCATATTATTGTTTTGTTATGCATTTGTTTATATTTAGTTGATGTATTATGCATGATAGGATGTTTGCATTAATGACAGTATACTACTAATATGTATGTGATGGGTAAGTAGCTCATGGGGCTATACAAATTCTCCATTGCTACTTATCTAGAATGAAACCTCTTTGCTGACATATTGGATTAGTGCACAATCTCAATGTTGTCCTGGTAGAGATGGAAGGCATCTAGAAAGTTTCAGTGAGATATGGATGAATGTTGTATTGGCTAAAGTAGTTGCATGATCATATATTTATGCATAAGTGTTTGCCAGTATAAATATTCCTTATGAAATGTTTCTAACCATACAAATGCATTTGACTTGTAGGAAAGATCACATACATAATCGCTTACAAGAAAAGAAGAATGGAGACTTGTTCCGAAGAACAAGTCACGACAGTTCAAAGACAAAGAATAATATGACAAGCTCACAGATGGGTGCAAGATGAACTTTTGAAGAAGTTCAAGATAGAGGATCTTAGTATCCAGTGATCCTAGATGGATACTACTTGTCACTCCAGTACAGAATGTTTCAGTGCATAGAGTACGGAAGATAGAGGGAGTATGATGCTCCGCTTCAGAGGGAGTGATTATAGAAGATCCTGAGCTTCGACATGGTACGACAGGATGGGCAGATTACTGATGATTCTAGGCTTTACTGAGAGTAAAGTGGATTCCAACCTTTGATCCAAGGTTGAAGGTGGAAGACCAGTGATGCTCCTGTTATGTGTCGATGCACTATTGTTCTAGGTATGGTGGTGTGGAAGAATACAGATGGAATATTCCTTGGACAAGGGAAGTATGCAGTAGGGATCCTGAAGAGGTTCAGGATGATGGACTGCATGGCCTCACCTATGGCATCAAACCTGAAGCTATTGAGTGATGCTTCTTCAGAGATGGTTGATGCTACGATGTATCGTCAGATGATTGGGTCCTTGATGTACCTGAGACCAGATATTTGCTTTGTTGTGAACACATTGATACATGTTCACTTGATGGTTACAAAGCATGCAAGGGTACAATTGATTATGGGCTCAAGTATGATGCGAATCAGAAGATTAACCTGGAGGGTTATGTTGATTCAGTTTGGGAAGGCAGTGCCATCAACAAGAAGAGTACTTTGGGATGTTGCTTCAGTTTGGGATCAGGTGTGATCTCTTGGTTTAGCAGGAAGCAATCCTGTCTGGCACTGAGTACAGCTGAAGCAGAGTATGTCGCAGCTTGTTCAGCTAGTTGTGAGGCAGTATGGCTGCGGAAGCTACTGTCTGATATATTTGATCTCCAGCTGGATGCTACCTGTATACATTGTGACAACCAGAGTTGCGTGAAGTTGTCAGAGAATCCAGTGTTCCATGACAGGTCGAAGCATATTGAGATCAAATATCACTATATCAGGGATATGGTGCAAGAGGAGCAGTGAAGCTTTTGTATGTTGCGACGGAGGAACAAATAGCTGATGTATTGATGAAGCCATTGGCTAGGCTGAAGTTTGAGTACTTCAGAGAGAGACTTGGTGTTCTCCAGATCGAGGCTTCCTCCCAAAGACAGTGATGTGTCCCAAATCCATTCTGACGAGGAGGTCAGATGTAAGGGCTGAGCCATTCTGTCATGGTGAGAGTATTCAGTTCCTTCCATGTCAGATATGAGTGCTAGAGATCCAAAGCCATTATGACGAGCAGGTCAGATGTAAGGGCTGATCCATTCCGTCATGGTGAGAGGATTGGTTCCTTCCATGACTGATATGAGTGCTGAGATTGAGAGCCATTCTGACGAGTAGGTCAGATGTAAGGGCTGTGCCATTATGTTCATGGCTAAAGGATTTAGTTCCTTCCATGTCAGATGTAAGTGTAGAAATCTCTCTTCATTGTGGTTAAGAGTCTTCCATCATTAGGTGGGATTTTTCCATTCTGACGAGCAGGTCAGATGTAAGGGTAGAGCCATTTTGTTCATGGCTAAAGGATTTAGTTCCTTCCATGTCAGATGTAAGTGCAGAAATCTCTCTTCATTGTGGTTGAGAGTCTTCCATCATTAGGTGGGATTGTGCCATTCTGACGAGCAGGTCAAATGTAAGGGCAGAGCCATTCTGTTCATGGCTAAAGGATTTAGTTCCTTCCATGTCAGATGTAAGTGCAGAAATCTCTCCTCATTGTGGGTGAGAGTCTTCCATCATTGGGTGGGATTGTGTCATTCTGACGAGCAGGTCAGATGTAAGGGCAGAGCCATTCTGTTCATGGCTAAAGGATTTAGTTCCTTCCATGTCAGATATAAGTGTATAAATCTCTTATCACGGTGATAGGATGTGTTCCTGTCTGGATAGGAATCTTCCATCAGTGTGGGGATGTGTTCCCCTGGATGGGATTGTGCCTTTCTGACGAGGAGGTCAGATGTAAATGCAGAAATCTCTTATCATGGTGATAGGATGTGTTCCTGTCTGGATAGGAGTCTTCCATCAGTGTGGGGATGTGTTCCCCTGGATGGGATTGTGCCTTTCTGATGAGTAGGTCAGATATAAGTGCAGAGCCATTTCACAGATGATAGTAGATGTGTCCTATCATACTAGTGAATGTGAGTGCTGGGCCTTTCTGATGTGATTGTAGTTTACTACATGATCAGATGTGAGTGCTAGGCGTGCCTTTCTGACGAGCAGGTCAGATGTAAGTGCTGGGCGAAGACCTACATGAGAGTAGGCCTACAACCAGCATGAAATAGGGCTGGCTCTGTAGAACTTCCTATGACGAGATCGTACACACTTGATGATGACCAGTGGAGATCTAGATCGAGCTATGATCCAGATCCAGTTATGATGACTCCGAGAGATCCAGATCGAGTGATGATCTAGATCCAGCAGTGATGATCTAGATCGAGTGATGATCCAGATCCAGTCTAGTGATGATGATCCAAATTGAGTGATGATCTAGATTCAGTGATGATGATCCAGATCGAGTGATGATCTAGATCCCGTGATGATGTCCTATGATGATCCAGATCGAGAGATGATCCAGATCCAGATGACTTGAAGATGAAGATGACTTGAAGACGAAGAAGACTTGATGACAAAGATGACTTGAAGACGAACATGATCTAGTGATACAGAGAAGAAGACCAGTGCTGAAAATTGTGTCGAAAGAATACCTTCCTAGTTAAGAGGGAGTGTTGATGTATATGTAACTTTGGAATGTATTCTTATATGTATTTTATGTATTGTAACCCGATGTTTATTCCGGGATGTTTCTATTATGTATTTGAGTCATGTGGTCATGTCCCGATGTTCCGATCGGGAGGATTAATAATGTAAACAAGTCATATCAATTCATTAGGTAAGTCCCCACAGTTTAGGGGCACTTGGGTTATTATACACTAATTAAGGTGTAGGCTCAAGTAATTAATTATAAGTTAAGCCTACATGGTTGAGTGCACTTCAAGTCAACGGAAGAATATAAATAGAGAGTGAGAGTCTCTCTATTTATCACTTGTGAATTACATCACTTACTCTCTCAAGTGTGGCGCACTTTTGGAGAAGGAAATTCTTTGGCTTGACAGAAGACAGAAGGCTGATATTGTGTTGGGAGGTCATCTTACTGTTTTGGGATCACATCTTGTGGTGATACTATCTTAGAGGAAGTTGAGGGGTTTTCTCCATTTATGGTTTCCCCTCCTAAAATCTTTGTGTCTCTTGTCTCTTATGATGTGCTTATGTGATTGCTGTGCTTGTTATTCTCTCAGTGAAAAGATCTTATCATAATGCTAGCTTAAATGTTGAAAAACTAACAGCAAAGGTAAGCTTGGAAAGAACACAACAGTGCTCCAAAGGGACAAAGGGATGCAGACTCAAGTATAGTTCTGGAAACAATGGACTATAGTTTCGTTGCTTCAATCTCTCTATATCTCTATATCTCTATATGCCTTCAATGTACCAAGGGGTTCCTTATATAGCTTCACAAGGGATAATGAAGGGTCGAATCCGAGCGATCACAAGGCATATGGAAGGCTAGGAGTCAAATGAGTCGGATCCATGTCAAGGAAAACTCCAAAAGGATTTGGATTATGCACACATCCCGATGTACGATGCAATAGAAATAAAATGTCTAACACTAAAGGATCAGACCTCGTACCTTATTCCGGACGGTTGAAGTAGATCCCCGTTGAGCTTTCCAATATTCAGCTTGAATTGCTATAATACTTCCTCAACAACAAGTAAACAATACAAGCATACTATATATCATGGTGTTAGATCTATTCTAGCATATATAATCAATAATGTAAAAGCATTTGACATATTCCAATGGATACAACATTAAATCAAATACACATCATTGGATAGGAAAAGATAGTTCTTATTAATATAAATCAGAGATTACAAGATAGATAATACAACCTCTGAAAGCACATCTGCGAACCGGAGAAACTGAATCCCCCACTTGGGCCTCCACCACCTCAATCCTCCATCTCTCGATAGCAAGCTCACTAGCAAAGGTAAGCTTGGGAAGAACACAACAGTGCTCCAAAGGGACAAAGGGATGCAGACTCAAGTATAGTTCTGGCAACAATGGACTATAGTTTCGTTGCTTCAATCTCTCTATATCTCTATATCTCTATATGCCTTCAATGTACCAAGGGGTTCCTTATATAGCTTCACAAGGGATAATGAAAGGTCGAATCTGAGCGATCTCAAGGCATATGGAAGGCCAGGAGTCAAATGAGTTGGATCCATGTCAAGGAAAACTCCAAAAGGATTTGGATTATGCACACATCCCGATGTACGTGGTTATCGGGGACAGATCCGCGTATGTACGCGGTTATCGGGTTAAAATCCGCGTATATCATTTTTTATATAGTTTTGGGGATGATCAATGATACATCAAAGGATAAAAGGTGGTCCATGGGGTCTAAAGAGTCTGCAGCGGGACAGGGGAAGGAAATACAAAGTGTGATTCACCTAGGGTGATGAAAATCTCTATAACAGTTTGCTGCATTGATGTAGAACTGAATCTTTGGCAAGATTGATGGCACTTTGATTGTCGCACCAAAGTGGAGTAGGTTGTTGCTGCTCGAATCCAAACTCTGAAAGGATCTGTCGAAGCCATAAATATTCCTAACTGGCATTAACTGTGGCTCGATATTTTGCTTCTACAGAAGAAAGAGAAAGAGTTTGTTGTTTCTTACAAGCCCAAGTGACAGGTCCATATCCCAGACTGAAAACATAACCTACAGTAGACTTTCGATCATCAGGATCACCTACCCAATCTGAATCAGTGAAACCAACCAACAAAGGTTTCCCCCTGTACTGTAATGAATCCCAAACTGAATTGTACCTCGAATATATCGAAGTATTATTTTTGCTGCTTTCTAGTGACTTTAATGATGTGTTTGCATATAACGGGAAACACGACTGTAACACCCCTGTTTTGACCCCATTTGCATGATGTATATAATGTAATTAATCGTGGTGAGGAGCTAAAGGCAAAATCCCCACCATCGATTTGGTTGTGTATGTTTCAGCAATAGGGGTAGTTGCTGATGGTATATCGTGCTATTTGGCACATTATAATTCGGCATCATGTAAACACGCACATCAAATAAAACTAAAACCACAACCAGCTACGGAAGTGCAATGTTGAATGAAAAGGGCATGATTCCAAAGGATAAGGGGTGGGGGATGTCAAACCTTGGTCTATGGGGGAAAACCCATGTGTTGCCACCTTGTTTTGTTTTGCCATTTTCCCTTGTCTCATCCAACCTCTTTAATGTTTTTGTTGAGTTAGTTGAGGGCAGTTACTGCTGGAGGAAACGTGGGCATGGGGGGGGGGGGGTCAGTTTGGCAGGTTGCTGTCAGTTCGAACGGTACACCTACCCAGCGGCTGAATCCATTGTTTCCCTCACGCCTTCATTCATTCTCCCCACTGCGCGCTATCTCCATGATTTTTTTTGTTCCTCCCAACTGTTTATTCACCCGCGCGCATAAGCGATTGCCTATTCACTCTCACGCACCAGTCGAGGGTGGTGATCTTCCTCCTGATCACGCATAGAGTCAGGCGTTTTTGCCTCCACCATTGCTGGACTGTGAAGGATCGCGGGCGTTTTCTTTTGTTGTCCATGGGCTGTTGTTTCCCATATTTTGTTGGCCGCGTCCTTTATTCTCATGCACAGGAAGTTTGCGTTGGTTTTTCCTCACACAGGGAGTAGGATAAATCATGGCTGTCACTCAGGATTTTCAGGAACAAGAGCCATTCGCGCTCGGGGCTGTGTGCGTGTGTGCTCCATACCAGTTTCGGTGGTATGTGTATGTCTCCTTGTCGATTGTGGCCGTGTATGCTGTCTACTGTGGTCTATGTTTGTGTTTCCCTTTGTCCACGCTGGGAGTTTGTCTTCTTCCCTGTTTTGAGACTGTGAAAGGTTGCCATAGTTCTCATTGGGAGTTGTGGCTATTGATGTACCCTGGTCTTGGGTCGTTGTTGAGTTGTTTGGGACTGTGTGATGTTTCCATAATTTTCATTGTGAAGTTGGGTTGCTGAAGTACCCTGGTTTTGGATTGCTGTTGAGTTGTTTTGGCCATGCTAGGTCCAATATCAACTCTGAGTTGTCTTCTGGCTTGAGCTGTGTTTCACGTGTTAGTTGGGATTGCCACTGGTTTTCTTCATCTTCTTCACAGAGCTGTGAATGGTTGTTTGTTGTGGTGTGCAATGGTTGGTCTTTGGACTGTTAAGAGTAGGATTAGAGGCTGGGTATGCTTGGGAAGGATGGTGTTGAGGCCACCAGCTTAGCATTATCCTATCCTAGCTCCTTGACGACTTGGTAAACCCTACTATGTGGTTTGGTTGATTGGCAAACCTTGGCTATGTGTAAGCCTGCATTGACCCTTATTCCTGGAGGAATCATGTCCAGCTCGGGGGTGGCAGTGTTGCTAAGAGATTGATGAGCACGCTGGCCTATGGTTGGGTGGAACGTTGCAGCGATGTAGCTGGTTGCGGGGTGAAATCTTCATCAAAAGATAAGTTCTGCTGCTATTTCATCTCTGCAATTATATCTATTGTTTTATGAACTATGATGAACATGTGAATGCTGGAATGTATATGTTGCTTCCGCTGTATATTGATGTCAAATGAATTATGAATCCTTGTATGATGGATTATGCATCTTAGCATTCCTATTATGTATCATGTTAAGCTTTTAATTTCAGCATTTATCCCTGTTTATGTTCATGGGGTTGTTTTCTTGATTGTATGTGGTGTTCGTCGCGTCCTCTTCGCCGGTGTAAGGGTCAGGGACATGACAATTAGTGGTGTCAGAGCTCATGTTGCAGCATGGGACTGAATGGACCACCAGGATGCAGTGACAGAAACATAATTGCCTTCTGCCAAATAGAGATCAGAATTGAATGACTAGAAAAATTCAAGTTCAAAATGTTTTCTAAGTGTTGGGCAGTCGGGACAGTAGCAGGAAAGACTTCCGCTGTGATGGAAGAGCTAGCGGGAAAGACTTCCACTGTAGCGGAAGTGCTAGGCAGAAGCATACCCGACGGAGGACCGTTGAGAAGAAAATCGCAAAAATTTCTAAGTGTTGAACAGTCTATTCAGTCAGAACCCTTAGTGGAACAGGCTTCCGATGTAGGGGAAGATTTAGCGGAATTGACTTCCTACGTAGAGGAAGAGATTAGGCGAAGGCGTGCCAATAGGAACAGTTGGAAGGAAAATCACCTAAGTGTTCAAAGTTCGTCGGAAGAATTTAGCTGTTCGGGTGCCCACCGTTGCGGGTGGAGAAACGACTAGGCGTCCGACGAGAAAGGCCTCCGACCGCCGATGCTGTGAAGAAAAGTTTGAAAATTTTTCTAAGTATAGAAGATCGTTGTCCATTAGAAGAAGAAAGTTCTTCGTGCATCCACCGTTGCGGAAGACAAAGGCACTAATCTTTCGATGTGAAAATACCGCCGACGCCGTCAAAGAATTTTTAAAATTATTCTAAGTAAAGAATTCGTCGGCTATCGGAAGAAAATAGCGGTCCGAACGCCCGCCGTTGTGGAAGTCTAGATCACTAGACTTCCGATGTGGAAAGCCCATCGATGCCGATCAGGTCATGACATAGCAGATTGGGCCGCCGATCGGAAGAAAATAAGGGATCGTTGCGGCTGTGGAAGGGACTATGTGACCGACGAAAAGAAGAAGGTTGAGCCGATCAAGCGGCGAAGAGGAAAACTTCATCGAAAGGCGTTAGTTGTTTGAGCAGCCGATATGTCGGCTCAGTTAGCCAAACGAACTTCCGATACGTCAGCGGAAGAAGATGTTGAAGGCACCGATATGCTGGCTCAGTTGGCCGGAAGAACTTTCGACAACGTCGAAGGAGAAAACGCAAAGGGTACCGATGCCGTTAGTGGAAGAAAGAAGAAGGATGAAGTTTTGAAAATTCGTCTAAGTATGGAACCGTCGTAAAAAGTTAGCCATTTGGGTAGCTGATGCGGTAGCAAGCATCAGAAGAAAATAGAAGATGAAGTTGTCGATGCAGCGGAAGAAAAGAAGAGAAGTTTCGGAGGAAATTAGTGGAAGTCGGAGCCGTCGTTTCAGCAGAGATCTTCCAAAGATCGCTGAAACGTCAGAAGAGGATAGTTGTTTGAGCATCCGATGTGGCGACAAGAAGAAGATCAGAAAACTTTAGAAGATCGAACAGCCGACACGTAAGAAAACTTTAGAGGATCCGATTGCCGATACGATAGAGCTTAGTTGTTCTGATTTCCAATGAACAACGGAGAAGCTAGTGGTTCGGACTTCCAAAACATCGGACTGATAGTCGAAGTGAGAGTCGGTTCTGCAAGGGGGAAATTTTGAGATTGTCAAGTGGGATTTCCAGCAGATTTCGACGGGTTTTTTCAGCAGTTTTTCAGTAGGGTTTACAGGTGGCTAAAGTTGGCTGAAGTTGGCACCCAGTCCAAAATGTAGTGGTGTGTAAAAATGTCGAGATTTGGTGAAAGTCTTCATTTTTAGAAGTAGTGGGGTTTTCACACCCGAGGTCGGAATGAAGCATGTGGATAGGCATTGGAAAGCTTATCCAGTAGGGAACAAGGGTAAGTCACCAGAATCTGAGCATGGAGCAGCAAAGTTCTAATGATGGCCGCTGCTATCAAATGGACAAATCTGGAAAAATTGCATGCCAGAGGTGGCAAGGACTATGAAGGTTAACCCGCTATTGTGTGGAAGAGGAGTTCCATGCAAGGATGAAAGACTTGAAAAGGGAAGTTTCCTTAAAACTCTGTCTTACTGATTATAACTACATTTCCTAAGTTTATGCATGAAATGCATGAGGATATGCTTTGCATACATAGGATACTAAGGATTATACATCTATAATAAACCACTAATGATAATCATTGCTTTGATGTTGGCATTAGTGGAAAAACCAACGACGACATGGACCTAGCTGAATATGTTGCTGATGCTGATGAATGTGACCAGCAACCCTATGGACAAAGGGATGAGGCAACAAGTCCATAACAAAAGTTGGTGAGCAAATTCTGCAATCTCCTGCAAAGGACCAACCAAATTGGTCATGTCAAGGGTGTAAGTAGGACCCATGCAGGTAAGAGTTTGATTTTTGACAAATTCCAAGGAGTGGTAAAGGTAAGAGACCTCATACCATGTGGATATTGGAATATAGAAAGGTGTCATGCCTATATATGTGGATGATATTGATTATAGTAATGCATCTTATATGAAGTGGACATGGTTAGGCCATGCATGGTATGTTGAATGCATTGAGATGAATGCATGTGATATTATGAATGACTAATGACTGAAATGTTGAACTGATGACAATTCAGGAACCATTTCAAAGGTTGTTATGAATGCAGGATGTCGAGCACCCTAAATGCAGATAAGTTATTATCAACACACAGAGCTTACAAAATTCATTGTCAACCCGAGGAAGTCTTTTGTTTCAAAGGGTAAGTGCACAATATATGCTTAAACACCCAAATCATTGTAGTTAATACTGCTCTTAAACAACTATGTTCATCCCTCAAACTCTGTGTGATCCCACCAATCTTCTAACTCTACAAATTCAACCTTTTCCTTCTAGGCATCAACAAGAAATGAAATCAGATTCAATACTAATTACTGACAGAAAGGAAATCCTATTCATAACCCAAGATAAATGAATTTCCTAATTGATCTAATCACACTTAGAATCCATAATCATAAATTAATTGTAATCTAGAAATTCGATTGCAACAGATCAAGCTCGGCTATTCTAAGAATTGAATTGCAGAAACAAAGATCAACAATTATAACAATCAAAGAATTACAAAGGGTTCATGGGATGTCAATCTGAAACCATGAGATGAACAGAGCTGTGTACAGCTATTGAATAAATTGCATAAAGACTATCTACTCAGTCGACTGTTACGCTGTTACAGTTATCGATCTTAGGAAAATGCAATACTGTAAATCACACATACTACTGCTGTGCACACAGATTAACAAAACATCACACAACCATGAATTAAAAGATCCTACCTTAACTCAGCAATCTCTGTGGAAGGCGGGCCCAGCCTTCACACAGAGACGCTGGATGAACAATGTACAGCTCCCTTAAACCAGCAGTAGCTCTTTGTATTAAAAAGGAAGAATTATTACAGATTGCTCCCGCTGTCAATACACCAAATGAATTAACTATTTCCAACCCCCTGGGTCGAGACATCTTTCTGCATTTATACATACAAGCGATAACGTCCAATCCTATTACAAAGGGCAGCCATGAAGATCTCTGATCTTCAGGCGCCCTGAATAACACCGGTTGTTACAAGACGTGGCATGATACAATTATAGAAAATGCGAGAAGACTGTTGACTGGCCCAGTAGTGGTGATCTTCTCAGATCGCCATAATATTCGAGCAGCTACGCCGAAGATCCCTCGATCATAGCACATTCTGTTACTGCTACTCTGACCGGCTCTTGTCTAGAATGTCACGTGCCTCAATAGATGATGGACAAATTGAGGATCCCTTTTATATCACGACCATCCCTTGTCCCTAGACTTGTTCAGCTCCACCCCCCTACATTCTCCTCATCTCACATTATCTTCATAGATCACACATATTAGCACAATTTCGAGAGATAAATAGCCTTAATTGTCTACAAGAATAAGCATTAATAAGGTAAAACAATAATCAGTCTTACCTTGACAATTTAGGGAATTAAGTGAAGAAAGTCAGTCTGATTAGCATGCTAAGCAGTGTAAAACAAGGGAAGAAAGGTGATTAAAGGTGGTTATAAAAAGGGACCAATTTTGGACTCAACGTCTCCCCCCAACTACCCTGTTGCATGTCATCATGCAACAACCTGCATCACTCGGAATATGAATCCTGCATTGAGCTCTGTTCGTGGAGAGAAGAAAAATTGTAGGGAAACTCAGGTTTCTCATCTGTCTTCAGAAAACCTCTGTGAATAACCCAGTACTGCCAACATCTCTGCTCCTCTGCCCTAGTCATGGAAAAATCCATGTTGTATGGTTCTGCTGGCCACCAAATAAGAGGAAATTTGAACTTTAAACCCATCCAGTTGACTCCACATTCCTTCATACACCCTACATAACCCTTGACTCTAGAGAGTGCATGTTTAAAATTTTTAAAGCAGTAGGGGTCCCTGTTTCTAAGTGCAGAGGAGGAAACCTGTCATCTATGCTTGCTCCCCTCTAATGCAACCTGCTGCTGTCTAGAAATGGATTTTGTACAAGTGGAGATTACCTCTTCCTGCAATTTCATGATATGTTGTGCCTCGAAAGGGCTGAAAAGAAAACCCTTGTATCGAGCCACAAGGATGCCAAGATTCTGGGGCTCACTTCGAATCCATAAATTAGTATGGGCTTCATTGTGGGAAAAGGTCTGGAAAGGCCTTTCCCACTGAACATGATTGTTCACAAAAGAGGCAAAGGCTCGTAGCTGAACATCACCTGCAAATGGAACAGGGTTTGAGTGCCGATCCAGAGGGCACGCCATCTTGTGCAGGTATAGTTCACATAGCAAGTTCTGCTCTTCAAAATTGCTCCCAAGGAAGGTCTCCAAATTTTTTTCTGAGGTTGCAATTTCAAATGACCTCCTCTCCTGTACAGCTTTTAATTTAAACCAGACAAACTGCTCGAAGAGAAACACTGGATAAGAGGAAGAGGGCTTCCTAGTGCCTATGAGTTCTCGGGATAGGGCATACATTTGATCCTTATCCTTCTGCATGGATGAGAATTTTTTCAATTTCTTCATCTCCTTCTACAGCTCCTCTACTTGAACTCTATGGCCCATACATTCTTCAGCCCCCTGCTCTTCCAGCGCTCTAATAATTCTCTTATGCTCATCCAAAGCAATTGTCTTTTTCTGGTTTTCTTCCACCTGACTTCTCCATTTAATTACTTCCATCCTCAGGGCTGAATCTTCTGCTGTGAGATCTGAAATCTCCTTTTTATAATGTTGTTCCTGCTCTGAATCCAAATCAATAAAATTTTTGAAAGGGAGGAGTATTGTCTCTTGTGAGACAGTGTCTTCCAGCACTTCTTCTATGAGAGTTGCTGGTTCTTGTGTGGCAGCAACATCTTTCAAACTCTCCTCACCATCCACCTCCATTGCTTTTAAGGACACTGGTTCTTGTGTGACAGTGTCTTCCTCCTGCATTCCTGGATTCAATTCTTGTGTTGCTGGTTCTTGTGTGACAGCAACACCCCCCGGGTTATTTTCTACAGCTGTATCCAAGGCTTGTTGAGACACTGGTTCTTGTGTAACAGTGTCTTCTCCCTGATTAGCCTACATTTCTGAATCTGATTCATGTGTTGCTGGTTCTTGTGTGGCAGCAACATCTTTCAAACTCTCCTCACCATCCACCTCCATTGCTTTTAAGGACACTGGTTCTTGTGTGACAGTGTCTTCCTCCTGCATTCCTGGATTCAATTCTTGTGTTGCTGGTTCTTGTGTGACAGCAATGTCTTTCAAACTCTCCTCAGCATCCACCTCCATTGCTTTTGGGGACACTGGTTCTTGTGTGGCAGTGTCTCCCTTCTGTGATTCTGAATCCAATGGTTGTGTTGCTGGTTCTTGTGTAACAGCAACATCTTCATTCCCCTGCTTCTGAGATTGGATATCTTTCCCATCGTACAGCTCTTCCTCAAGGAACTCAGTGTCACCTGAGGCTATTGTCTGTTCATCCTCACTCCACTGTGTATCGGGTATGATATCTATCCATGGGTCATCTTCTAGTTGAAATTCAGGAATTCCCAAGGATGTTGGTTCTTGTGTCACAACACCCTGGATAACCTCTTCATCCTCCTGTGGCTGCAGTTCTTCTATAAGCTTTGTATCATGGGGACATTCTGGGGCCATAGTGCCAAACTCTTCATTAGGTTCCAGAGTGTCCTCCATTCCAGATTCTTCTCCCCTTTCCATCTGCATTTCTGAAATTGCAATCCCCTGTTCAGGTTCATCAATGTTCTGACCTCGTGGCTCAGTTTCTATCATTTCTATATCGTGGGAGCATTCTGGGTTCACAGTGCAATCCTTATTTCCATCATCACTCCTGATTTCATTCTTTTTCTCCTCTGCCATAGGATTAGTAGCAGCCTCGGCAAGGATGATCAAAGATGCTGGTTCTTTTGTTGCAGCATCTTCTTCTTCTGCAGGTTCTTCCCTTGTGGACGTGGGCTGTTGCACTGTGCGAACTATGACCCCATGGCCTTTCTTTTTGAAAATTTCCCCATAATTGGGGCAAATCACTTGCTCCTCCTCCCTATCAGGGTCAATAAATTCTGCTCCCTCAAGGTGGTCTACCGCCTCCACCAATGTATACATTTTCTTCTCACCTTGTTTCCTACAAGTTTCCTTCCAAGTCTCCACTTCCCTTTGAAGTATTTGGACTTCCTCCTTTAATACTGTGTTTTCCTCCAAAAGTCCTTCAAGACTGGGTTCTACCTCAACTGGCCTTTCTGGCGCATCCGTTGGCCTTGGTACAAGGATTGGGACCTCCACCTGTGCCTCCAGGGTTTCCCATCTTTTTCTGACTGCCTCTGCTGCTGCATTTGATTTAATTCTTTTGCCTCTTATTGGTGCAGTTATGCTCAGCTCCTTAATTGGTCTCTTTCTCCCTTTTCGTGACGTTTTCGTTTGAGGGGCTGACTTATCAGGATTCACTGCTGGGGTCAAAGGAATGTTTTCTTGCGCCTCAGATTGTTCCTCCTTAATTAGGGTTCCCCCTCCCCATTCAGGTGAGGATTCAACAGTGACCGGTTCTACCTGTTCCATATGTTCTTCAATTGCCTTGGCTCTATCATCTTCAGGTTCAATTGTCGCAGCATACAATGCTGCTCCAATTTCTCCTTCTGATGGCAGAGTTGCCCTATTGTCTGCAGTTTTCTCAAGATTTTTATCAACACTTTCCCCCAATGGTTCTGCTTGTGTCCCCTGTTGTTCTAGTTCTGATGCAATATCATCCCCCTCCCCAACTATATTGGAGGGACACCGATCCTCCTGATGATGTTGAAGCTGCGCCTGTTCGGCTGGGACACCCGGCAAAAGAGCAGGTTCCTGAGTGCGGGCTGTAAATTGATCCCAGGTGATATTGTGCTAGACCAGGGTTCTTAAAATGATTAATTTTAGAAGGCCATGGTGGGTTAGGGAAACATGTGGATGTTTAGCCGTTTGGACAAACCCCGCCATCTGGCGTAAGTTATGGAACAGATAGTAGGGAATATTTAACAAAATGCTATGGCGAAGATGGGAAAGCAAAGGTAGTTCAAAATTATAAACAGTTTGGTACCTACCTTCACAAGTGATGTACTTCTTGAGAAAGACAGCAACCTGATCCCATGGTCGCGGCAGTGAGTGCAGAGCAATTCCTCTCTTTGATGATTGAACGTGCTTCCCCTCTCGGAGAAATTCCTCCCGTGCAGCCATCGTGGGGACTTGTCGTTCAAACCATGCCTTTCCCACCATTGGAAGAGCAGTAACTTCAGATATAATGGCCTCAGAAACTTCTATCCATAGCCCCCATACCTCAGAGTGAGTGTCCTTGAGGTGTAAAGCGAATTGCAAAGCTGCTTCCCTGTTAAATCCGTCTAGTCGCTCGAAGAATTCAATCCAGCCAGCGGCTTGAAAGATGGCAAAAACCGCAGGATTGTTTCGGAGTTCCTGCGTGTTCAAAGGTTCATGACGAGTTGGAAGCCCCATAGTCCTGGCGACAGAGTTCTAGAGTCCGAGAGTGGAGGTTGCAGAGCGGGGGATGCACAGATCGCTGAGCGGAGATGTGAGTAGGGAGATGACAAATTTGGAAAGTGCAGTGCAGAGGGAGGTTCAAAATTTTTATGCCAAATTGGGGAAGGTGGCGGTTATGAGCTTTTACGTCGCACGAGGGAATGGATTAATTAATTCATAATGGTAATACGTATTAAGGCACGACTGATATTATTAAACCCAAATTAACACTTAATCATGTAAAAATCAAAGCCATACTTCGTGCGACTGTGCATCGAATGACCTGCGGGGAATGATGATCCGGGTGCTTGCTGACGCTGGAAGGCCGAGCTCGTGCACAGGCATTAATTTGATCATAATAATAGCAATAATTCCATAATGCCATCGCCAGTGAAAACGGAGAAAACATCGCGTCACCGGGGTCGGAATTATGCCAATTTGGCCGGCACGAGTGGAATAAGTCCGAGCCATAAATGATAGCGGAATCAATGTGCCTTGAGTAACACAGGAGTTACCACTGTAAAGAACAAAAGAACAGTCTACAATGCTGAAAGGTCCGCCAGATAAAGCGGAATTGAAGTTGCCCAGCATGATATCGCGGCCAATTAAAAGATGTTACAGCCGTTAAGGAAGATCACGGTGTCGGGAA
>LPNX010848039.1:6296-19009 GCA_001517045.1 Pseudotsuga menziesii
TGCCCCTGGTTTTTGGAAACCATGTGGTTTAGGGCAGCTTGTTTAGGGTTTTTGTCCCTTTTTAGGGTTTTCCTCCTTTTTCCTCATTATTTTTATTCCTTTTCTTCCCTTTTGGGGATTTTTGCTATTTTTGGAGGAATTTTGGTTATTTTTGGAGGAAAAAGGGGTTTTTAGGCCTTTTAGAGCCTTTTTAAATGGTTTTATGGCCTTTTGGAGGCTTTTTAGGCCTTTTGGAGGCTTTTAGTGGAATTTTCAAGGAAATATGGTGGGTAAATGGACGAATGAGCCATGAAATGGGGTAGATGAGGTAGTTAACCATTTTTGGGTGTTAACAACAATATACAATGTTGAGTCTTCAAAATATGGAGGTTGTGTTGTTGAACATAAAAAAAATCTTGTGCAACTTAAGTTATAAATGTGAACCTAAGGTATTTATCGAAATCTAAAGGAACTGGTATAATCCCTACCATGTGAATAGATGTGTTGAAGTTGAACATGGAAGCAATTCAACAGAGTATCACTCACTGAGTGTAACTGATAACTGAAGCAAAGGAGTTCACTAATAATGATAGTGAAATCCTAAGGTACCATCATTGAAACACTAGGTCTTTGTCTTCATGAAGTGATGATGAGAAACCATAATGTGATGAGGAAGGAAATAGATCCTCCAACGGATCACAAGAGTGACTAGGAATTAGATATGGGAAGGTAGACACGAGTGACTGAGATAGGATAATTCTAGAATTAGGATAATAATCAGATGAAGGGATAGATCCTTGAATATTGAGCATGACACAGAGGTGACCCAAGGAATCTTTTAACTTGTAGATAGGAGAAATAAGACTTATCTGTCATGATCATATTCCCCATGTATAAAGGACAAGTGGAGGAGTAATAAAAACTTGAAGTAATGGCTGAGATCAAAGTGTAAACTGAGACATGAGTATCAAAAAGTTTAGAGAATGCTATGTTCAGGAGGACATGCTGCTAGTGTTTATAACCCAAAAAGAATACTTCTTCCTTATATTTCCTATTAAATTTTAATGATTCTAGGAAATTCTACTCATGTCTCTCTTAATTTTTTACAAGCTTGAAGAGGAGAGAGGATAATGCTTGATAATGTTACTAATTCGTGGTTTTTACAATCCCGAACTAGTACATGCTTGTTTGGTGTTTTCATATTTAGAGAGTCTGAAAACTCTGAAGAAGACTCTAGGGGGGTGATTTTTCATACAATTTAGTCTCTTGAGGCCGAAAAAGTATAAAATAATCATTAGAATAACTCTCTTAGCTTCCGAAGAAGCAAGGCATACCTTTTTTGTACTTAGTGGGGAAGATCCGAAAAAGGTTAAATTACCACCTACCCAGCGCTCTTTCAAAAGCAACATATAGCCTGATTTTTACAATCGTGAAGGAAGGAAAGATCACTCGAAAAGATCCATTTGATTATGAGAAATGGGGCTTACAATAATAAACTCAAATTTTTGTTCTTTAGGTTAACAAGCATGAAAAAAACATAAAGTACGCTCGAAATTGTTTTCATTTTTTATGTCAAGAGCATGAAAAAGAGAAAACTAAGCTCATACCTAGCGAGCCTTTTCCGTAAATTTAGTCCCTTAGGTCCGAAAAAGCGATAAACCTATGCCTAAGAATACTCTTCTCAATTCCGAAGAAAAAAGAGTTTTCCTTTTTCATATTATTCCACATGGTCCAAAAAAGCGATAAACTACCACCAATGTGGATGCCCATTCACATATTCTTATCGAGCCTGAATCGAAAAGTTTACTCAGAAGTCAAGTCTATTTTAAGGAGTTATATATGGGCCTAAATAAAATCCATAAGGGAGGGGATCCTTATAAAGGGGATAGCTTGTAAAAAGAGACCAAAAAGAGGCTCAATTTCGCATGAAAAATAGCTAAGAAGGCTCCCCTGAACCTATGACAAATGCAGCATGAGTACCAAAAGACAACAAGGTGTTATAAACTAGGGTACTCATGGAAGGAAGGCCCTATCCATTGAATAACAATGGTATAGACAAGGTAAAAATGGTTAAACACCATAGTCTATGGTCAAAGAAGTGATGCCAGGGTTAAATCGGATTAGGTATAGATGCAGAAAATGCATGTGAATGACCAAAATCCTACCCTATATGAGTGAATAATGAATTTAATGATCTTGAACCTATTTCATTAGGAAAAATGACATGGTATTAGTTCAATTTATAAAACAATTTTTAAACTATAGGCTAAAAACCCACAAATTGAAAATTTCCCTATATAAAGTCCAAAAATAGAAATCAAATATACCATTTCATGTGTTTTACCCAATTAGGCAATTTTAACCTCTGACTTTAATTGCTCAGTGTGGAAAAATCAGTGGATGGTTTTTTATTCCGCAAGTGCTAGGTAAGATAGATTTCCTTACTCTTCCAATTCAATTGTTTTTATTTTCATCTTTATGCCAAAATTTTGATGTTTGAACCTACCCTAGGAAGGCCACATGGTACAGGCAAGTAGGTGACTTACACAGTCATGTACACATGTTTTACACGTGACCTGCCTAAAGGAAACTTGCGTGTCACACACGACCTGTCTAAAATATAGTCGTGTGTACTGCGTGGCATAGGAAAAGTCAATCTATGGCCAAAATCAAATAATTTTGATGAATTCTAATGTTTGATAATGGCCAAATGGGAATGTTCAACCATGGATGTGGAATGGAGAGAGTGAGAACATGAGGATATGGACTGAGACACCCTCCATAGTTCCCCCACTATGAATGCATTATGACAAAGTGGGTTGTTGAAATTCTTCTACACTTCGCCCATGTAGGCCAATGTCTACTTGCTTGAACACTTGATTGGCTATTGCGACCATGACCTTGGGGATTTTGACCTTCAAGGTGAGATATTGGAGGTGAGCATAGAAGATATATATTTCATCATGGTTTGTCTCAGAGAGGTATACATGTGAACCTCGAAGGGACCGACAGGGGGGTGACCCCATGAGTGTCCAAGACTATGTAGACACCTACTGCATGCCTGGAAGTCAGAAAAAATGATCGTGCATCCCAATTGTGAATATTACCAACTTCTCGCTACAGGTAGTGGTGAGTACCATTGTGAGGGTTGCAGGATCTTATTCACTTCATATTTCTACTCATAACTAGATGAGGGTTGTTGTAGAGTGATTATAGGGGACTGTATTTGAGTGGTGCTCGGGAATAATTCCGATCATGAGGAAACAAATATACGACTGCAAGAGAGGACGCCGAAATAAATTCGGGTATTCTAGTATACTAGTGGAATTATTCTTTGAGAGAGTGCCCACGATTAGTCTTGCTATACCACTTCTAGACTTCTCTCCTCATCAACCTATACTGACAAGGTGGGGAGAGGGTTTTCTTTGCCAAGCTGGCAGTGGCTCAGTTCAAAGTGTGTATGATGACGACTTCTGCATTTGGTGGGAGAGGTAGCTTCCAACACTTGAGTAGTTTTCAAATTCAATTTTGTATTTTTGAGATGAAAATGATCTCATGCTCCCTCAAGGAGGAGCTTGGGGAGAGCTAGGTAAATTATTTTTTATGCTTTTCATTTTTTATGAATTTTTATCATAAATTTATATACATATTTATAGGAGTCTTGATCCATTTAAATGTTTATAAAAAATGTAGATGTGGGACTTGTACACCTTGATGGGAACCCTAGGATGTACGTGCGTCCAGTAGCAGGTGAAGACCAGGGTTTAGGAGGGTACTCAAGGGGAATCTTTCCAGGCTGACCCAAATAGTTCCTACCATACAGATCGAGCAAATTCCTGCTATGATGCAAGAGTTTGTCGTAGGAATTCCACCTACATGGATACACCTCATGAGGAGGATAGCTAGGGCCATTCTAGTTTACATAGAATACAAGCAGAGTGTTGCAGCTAAACATGCCGATGATGCTAGTGATGTTGGTGATGCAGGAAAACAGGCCTAGATCTAGGAACATTTTTATGGATTGCGATCCAATTTTTGTATATTTTTGTATATTTACACAGTTATGACTGGATTTGAGGATGAGAAACTTGACCTATCATATGGACAGTTTATATATATATATATATATATATATATATATATATCGTCGGTTATTTACATGTGTTCCAAATGTATTTGTTATATTTTTTTTTACAAAATGTGTGTTAAGTGCCAATCTAAGATATAGTTCACATATGCATCAGTTAATGAATTTTTATTTCGTGGAATATGACTCAAATGAAATATAATTGAAATTCTTTTCAATTAATCTAACCTGCAAAAACTGACGTAGAAAGGTAGGGTTTCACACCTGATAAACTCCATTGAGATGGGAAACCACCAGTTGAGAGTCAAGTCTGACTTCCAACTTTGTGATGTCATGTGATAAGGAATCCCATAGTAGCTCGATAACAGCCCTGTATTCAGCCACATTATTGGTAACAGGACTTAGGAAAGAACCTCTAGAGGCAACTAGCTATCCTGAGGGTGAGTAAATGACCCATGCGGCTAAAGCTAGGTTACAAGTATGACGACTGCCGCCATCTACAAAACCTACGAACCACTTGGTTGACATCTGTAACAACCAACAGATGATGTAAGAACACTAACTGAATAACTATTGTACATATAATACATATAATAAAATACAAGAAAAAGTGCTAAGCCTAATCATAGTACTTCTTCAGGTAGAGCCCATTTCTAGGCTCGAGCTGTTTATTTCCTTCAAAATCAGTTAATCCATATGCTCCTTTTTTCAATACTTTCGACATGACGTAGGGTCCTAACCATATAGACCTGAATTTCCCTGCCCCTAGGGGTTTTTTGTCTTGATCCCAGAGGAAGACAAGTTCTCCTTCAGAGAAGATTCTAGGTTTGACCGATTTATCATACTGGTTCTTAACCCTATTTTTATGAGCCTTGTTTGTTGTTAACGCAACTCCACATTGTTCATCTAGATTTTCTAAATGTAGCAAATGTTCTTCCAGTTCAATTGTGTTAGGTAACACATGAATGTCAATTTTAAGTGATGGGATTTCACATTCAATAGGAGTGACTGCTTCCATCCCGTGAACGAGTTGGAAAGGTGAGGACCCGGTAGCAATCTTAACATTCCTCTGATATGCCCAAAGTGCAGGGTATAGCATAATGTGCCATTTTGACCATGTTGTGTTGATGATACACTTCAAGATTGTCTTCAAGGTCTTATTGAGTGCCTCTACTTTACCATTGGCTTGCGGGTAGAAGGAAGATGAGTGATCTTGCTTAAACCCTAGCATTGTAGTCAATTCATTCATCATTATTTTTTGGAAGTGACTTCCATGGTCAGTGACAATCTCTTTCGAAATATTGACATGAGCAATGATCTGGTTGAAAATGAAAAAATCTACAGTTTCCTCGTCAACCTTAAAGGTGGGCATTGCCTATGCCCACTTTGTGAAGTAATCGACAGTGATGATGATATACTTGTGCCCCCCAACCAAAACTAGGTTTCATGTCACGTAATATATCCCCCACTTGGTGAAGGGACCCATTGGAACGACGAAAAACAATGGAGCAGGATGTGACCGCATTTTCCTGGTGTAAAGCTGGTAAGGATGATAGTGCTTCATGACTTCCACGCAATATTTAAATATTGAGGGTCTGAAATACCCGACACGTAAAATATTTTGGGTCGTTGCTAACCCAGATAAATTCCCCCCACATGCTCAGCCTCCTCATGGGTGAGCCACTGATGCAAAATAGATTCTACCCCTCTATTATATAAATTATCCCTAATGATGAGGTATTTTTTCACATGTACGCATAGTTTATGTCACTCCTACAGTGAGAAGGACATAAGACACTTAAGAGTCTGGAGATAGATAAGTATATCTCTGTACCAAGGATCGGAGGTGGTAATCAGGAAGAGGTATTCATCTAGGAATGAGTCCTCTTCAACTACTACATTCTCTTCCGTTGGAAATTATGCAATAAGCTCTGCAAAAACTAAGGACTTTTTAGATTTGGCAGAGTGAAAATCCAAGTCAAACTCCTGGAGAATGGATATCAATTTATTGAATTTCCCCCGACTATAATGCATCAGGACAAAACATACTGAAATGGATTAACATCTGCCACTATTGTAGTGGTCCTCCAGGGGATGTAGTGACGTAACCTCTAGACATTATAAACAACTCCCAAGGACAATTTCTTGACATGGGAGTACTGAAGTTTAGGGCCAATAGATGACATGCTCTTGGAGCTTGTCATCCTCCTGGACTAGTACTACCCATATGGTCGACTTGTATGTGGCCAGATACAATATAAAATAGCAAGAGTAATCCATCGGATGTAACAATAGAGATAACAACAAAGATTTCTTTAATGTCATGAATGCAAGTTATGTGGTTTCATCCCATATGAATGGAGTATCCTGGTTCAATAGGCGCATGTAACCTTTGGTTATTTTGGCATAATTAATGATGAAACATCGAAGGAATTTAGACTTTCCTTGTAGGCTCTAAAGTTTCCTGAAAGAATGAGGAGGAGGCAGATTTACAATGGCCTCTACTTTCAAAGGATCCACCTGAATACCTTTGTTGGAAACTATGAACCGAGCAACTGTCCTGACTCGGCATAGAAAACACACTTGTGGGGGATTCAAGAGTATTTTGTAATACCTGCATCATTCAAAAATTAAGCGCAAGTGATCTGGATGATCAATACTCTTATGGGAATGAGCACATAGATCATCTAGGTACAGTTCGACAATTGTTTTCATGTCATGGAAGGAAAAATTCATTGCCCACTGAAAGGTAGCCCCTGCATTTTTCAATACAAAAGGAATTTTATTGTACGCAAATGTACCCCATGTAAAAATAAAATATGTTTTATGTTGGTCTTCTGGCGTGATCTGAATTTGATTATAACCGAAGAAACCATCCATAAACAAGAAAAATTCACTCATTGCACAAGCATCGATGATTTGATCTATGAACGATGTGGGATAGTTATTCTTGGGACATGCTTTGTTTAAATCGCAAAATTCATTACACGCATGTATGGTCCCTTGATTTTTATTAATGGGAATAGGATTGAATACCCATTTTGTAAAAGCAATTGGATAAAGAAAACCAACTTTTAGCAGCTTTTCCACTTCAGCCTTAATGGCTGTCTTTTTACCCAGATTGACAGGTCTAAGTTTTTGTCGAACTGGTATGGCGTCAAGATAGTTTCAGATTTCATGTTCAACTATATATGGATCAATTCCTGGCATATCCTCTTATGAACAGTAAAACACGTCGAAAAACTCCTTAAATAAGGCTGTATAGATACCAATCTCCTCCAGAGAGAAGTTTGCATCAATATATACATTTTCCATGATGTGAGGGTTCGTAGAGATGTTGATAGGTATAGTAGCAAAAATATTTTCCATGTTCCCTTCGATAAAGATTCCCTCCCTTAGTAAGGGATTAATTGGTACATCAACATCATCTACCAATCTCATGTGGAACTCTTGGTTTTCGACTCTACTTATCTCAAGAAGAAAGTAGGATCTATGATGAATATATTCATAGATCTTATCTCCCCCACACATGGCTTCCAAAATGGCTTCATCCGATAGAAAAACCATGTCCAAGCAGTCCTCAGAATATAAAGAGTTCTTTGCCCAAGAAGGAAGATAGGTTTCGTCCAGATATTCTAAGATGGTAGAAGGAGTCGGAATAGGATCAATAGTGGTATTAAGATAGGCAACTTCCACTACCGATAAGGGAACCTCAGTTTCGTAATGGAAATGAGGGACCCAAGGATCCATTCTATCGACAACCATCGTGATAGACTTTCCTACATGAGTTGAACTTAAATAATTTATTGGGGCTAGGATATCAAATGTGCCCATTAATGATGCATACATACCAATCCCCAAGCTCTCATTAGATGGTTTAACTTGTTCGACCGATGACACAGTGGACTCATTGTTTCCATACGGCCCTTTCAAGTGAAACTAAGTTGATCAATAATGAGCAACTTCCCTTCGTATGGAAATACCACCACTCAAAGAATGGTCGAGGTGATTGCACACATAGCATAAGTCCAACTTCTCCCCAAAAGTAAGTTATAGTCCAAAGGAGCATCAATCACCTCTACTTCAACAGACACTGATTTCCCTTCCAGCTTAAATTCAAACTCTGGTAGGATACCATGTAGATGGAATGACCTTCTGTCGAAAGAAGTAAGCAGGGTGTTCGATGGAGCTAGGTCCAGGTATCCTAGAGCCTTCCAGCAAGATAAATAAAAGAAACATGTGGATGCAACTTCATCAATGACTATACTTCCAATGGTATTTTCACCATGGAAAACATCCAATGATAAAGCCACATGATATGGCAGCTGAATCTTAACATCAGACAGATAAAATTTTCCATTAGACTTAGAGAATCCATATTACCTAAAGCTGCTAAGAGTGTATCTCGGAGTGCGGGACAAATCTGTAGCACTTCCAATGCTGACATCGCATAAGGGGTATGGGAAAAATCTTAAACTACAGAGTAATTGGATGTGGCCCTAGTGTTGGGATTATGAAATGTTTTCTAAAAGACACCTTTTGGTATCTTAGGTTGTGGATCAGTAGGCTTCTCGATCGTGAGAGGGTTATAAGTTTCATCTATTGACTTATCCTTCTCATGAGCCACCGTCTCATAATTCTTATTTCTAGTCTGGAGAAAGATGTCAGATCACACCATGTTGATATAATTTTGGTCCGGGGCATTAGCAGTGACCCCAGCTACATTAGAAACTGAAGCTACAGTTTATCCTCAGGGAAAAGGATGCTTTAGGACAGTCGGTTGTTGATGTTTTAACAATTCTCGAGCTTGAACCATTAAGGGGCATCGATGGGTAAGGTGATCTTTCTGGCACAAATTACAGGGAAATTTCGCCTTCCTTTTCTCTTTTTTTTCCCCATTAACATTATTGGTTGGTTTAGGCTTGTTTTGGTTTCCCTCACCTTTCTTCCCTTTTCTCTTTTTCCCACTGGGCTGTTGGTTTCCCTTTTGGGAGGATTGAGAAAAAATGTTTGCATTTTGGGGTGAGGGGCAGCCTTTGAAGCCTCCATGGTAGACTGATTTATTGACAACTCATGGAGTTTCTTGGCCAGTGATTCTACAATGGGATATTTTACTGAACCAACCACACCAATTGCATGGGGTCTAGGATTAGGTTTCTCGACACTATTTTTCAACCGTGGTGCCTTAGGTATGATTTCATATAGTATCCTAGACTAAGACTATATCAATTCTAGTTGTTGGTCCGTAAGGATAGCCTCTTCCTCATTACTCACCCTCGAGGTTGATACATCCTTAGATATATATGACAATAAGGACTTAAGGAACCACTCTAAAAAGAACTCGGGAGGGATTATGGCCTTGATGAGCCTCCTTCTCCTTTGCCACTGTTGGATGTGATTTGAGCTGTGGGTGGCTTTTTCCTGTCAAAAGGTGGACAATATATTTGTACCAGCATCATACTCAACAAGAAGTTGGAAGTGATTCAGGAATACATTGGCCAAGTCCCAAAAAATATCAAATGCAGCAGAGGGAAACTCAATGTACCACTTTGTTGCGGCACTAGTCAGAGTTCTTTGGAACAATCTAAGTCAAACGGTTTCATTGTTCATTGAGTTGGAAGAGCACCATTAGTGAAATGTGGTGATATGGGCACCTAGGTCCTCACCAACTTTTCCCTTGAATTTTGGAATGTCCGAGGGTATTTTAGTAGGGACAGGTGGCCAACTGGCATTATGTTTCACTGGGTCATTCATTAACTTAGACAAATATGGCAAGATTAACGTTGCTAGAAACATAATTTTGGGCCTAAATGAAGCTTGAAAAGCTGGCCACTCTAGATCAAATTGGAGTTTGGAAAACTAGAGAAGGTATCCCTCCACTAAAAAGAGAAAAGGGAGAGCTTGTAAATAGGGTTGAAACCGACATTTGGAAACCTTAGCCATAAGAGTTAGTATTTCCAAACTGCATCCCCACATATGCAGGTGTAGGGCCTACATAAGGAGTGGATGGGGGAATGTGCCCCACATGCCATGGGAATCCCTGAACAAATTAGGAGGATCCAGAAGGACCACTCTAAGTAGTAATCATGTAAGAGGGTGAAGCAAAATGTGCACTGGGAATCCCAGTGACCACCCCACTATAAATACCTACCACATTAGAGGAAATCGATGGTTGAACCACCCAATTATTTGGTGATAGAGTTGCAATAGGTGCATTTGTTGGAGTACCAACCAGGGGAGGCGACACTCCTCCAGCCACAATTATTGAAATAAGGGTAGAAGGACCCTATCCATAGTTAGACATAACACTTCTCACGGGAACACCAATCACAGGTGAATCAAATAGTAGAACTTGGATGAACACAGGATTGTTTAAGTTAGTAAGAGGGGAATTAAATTTTATTGCAAACTCGTGAGCCTGTAAGTCTTCTATATCTACTGCGGTTGAATCAACCCAATTTTTCCTAAGTTTTGGTTCATCTGGAACTTCACTTATTCCTACCGGTTCAAAAGAACTGCCAGCACTTAATCTACGCCTTTGAGGGGGAAGTGGAGGCTTGACTCTTATAGCTGGAGGAAGGTTTTGAAACCTTCTAGACCTTCTAAGAGGTTGGTTCTCCATGGCTAAAGATAGACTCTTCACACACCTAAAGGTTGACTAAGTACAAAAAAACCACATAGCACTCACAATAAATTTCCTAAATCCAAAACAGACACACAGGGTATAAGATTTGCTTCCCAAAATAAAACTGAGAAACAATTACTTGGCGTCTCTGTAAATGTTCTTCGGCACAAGCAGAGGAATCACCCAACTACCCTCCCACACCTTCTACTGGGGTTACCTTTCAATCCCATCCAAGGTCAACCAAAAATATCCTTCCAGTGTACTTGTGCATGAACCCTAATGTCAAAGAGACTAAAGGTTACCACAACTATACCAAGAGTCTAGGGGGACAATCGCAAGACAAATCCATACGCATGGGCAGGGTAGAAAAGCCTGAAACCATCTCAAAATTGGCACCAAACAGGGCCCAAGAGGTGGTATTGACAAAATTCCCCATATGCATAAAGATCCCGATCTACGTTTTGACAAGAAATTAGAGGGTTATCTCCTCAGTCCAAGTCTCCACGCGACCTCGTGCTTAACTCCCGTGTGAGAGGAGATTCCCAGAAACACTCAATATAGAGGAGGAGTTACCTAGTGATTTTCCCACTACATCTGAGTTAAAATACTTATGGATAGTTTAAACTTCCTATTCCACAATTCTAGCCTAAGCTAGTTGGTGAATGAACCTAAAAAATAAAAAAAAATACTATTAAATTTTAATTATATCGTTCTTTTTATAGGCTATTCTTAGTCAAAGGGTAATGGCATGAAACTTGCATGTTGTTGTAGACTCGATAAGAAAAAGAAAAATGATGTATAAAGTAAATTACAACTACTTAAGGACAAATTTCTTTTCTTTTTGAAAATATAAGCTAATGAATTAATAACAAATGTGAGAAAACTAAGACTTCTTTTTATAATTTTTGAATTTTTATTTGAAAAAAATACTGAAAAAAAAAACAATTAAATGAAACTAGATGCCAAAGTATAAAATCTTTTCTTCTCTTTTCAAAAAATTCAAAAACTATAATGCAACTAAATGAAAAATTTTGAGCAAGTTTGAATAATAAAAGCATATAAACAAGTGAAATGAAGGCATAAAGGACCCAAAATGACCTACTTCAACCGAGAGGAGGAAGACTTGGAACAAAACTTGACTCGGAGAAACTATTGAACCAAAATTCCACTAGATCCAAAAGAGAAGAGTGACAGACTGACACCACAAGAAGCAGTACAGATTATAAAGCATCTAAAGTCTCGATCACTGACTTAAACACAAGCACTCAACCTATAAAGCAAGTAGGAGGACCACCTATACTTCACAAATACAGGAAATTCAAACAAAGAGGCTCAAAAGGCTTGATGAACAAGTAGACAGTGTGACATATAGAATTTTAGACTCATAGAGTCATGCCATAAACAAAAGACTTCAAAACAATCAATAAGCCAAAGAGACAGGGACAAGAAAAACCTCTCTAACTTATAGACTGCTACATGAAAGACACGATTGTGTTTGTAGGAAACCGGCATACAACACGTGACTATCTAGACAACAACCCACATGTATAAGGTTACACACGCAGCTGTGCACAAAGAAACCTACGTGTTCTACTAAAATTTTTCCAAAGGAAAAAATATTAGCAATGAGTTCTAGGCACACTACACTATAAATCAAAAGTAGGATAAAATCAATCACACCTAGAATCAAAATCAGAACGAAGACTGTTAAGGGAACCTACAGGATGGACCCACAGCATGCTAGACTCCTCAGCGGATTCGCCAGTTCTATTGTTCAGGATAATACACCCTTGTAACCTAGGGTCTGGGTTACCAACTTACTAGTATACTTACATACAATCAGCTTTTACAGAGAATGAAATAGAAATAGGAAGAGAGTTTGGCTTACTCAGTTTATGACGGTTGGTCCAAGCTTTGTCTTCTCCTTATTTACTCTTCTCCAAATCTTCTAGGGCTTCTCCTCGTCACCTGCAAAGCGCCAATTCTTCAATCAATATCTCGTATATATATATATATATATAT